>PVKB01000923.1:0-542368 GCA_004027205.1 Ctenodactylus gundi | reverse complement strand
TACCAATTCCTCCACGTGAGTGAAATTAGTATGCGCCGCAAATACATACTAATGAAAAGAACAATTTTGGAGAAAATAAATATTGTCGCCTTCGTTTTAAAGTTAAGAAAGTTAGGCGCCACAAAGGGAAACAATTTGTACAACAATGTAGTGTGACTCAACGCTTTTAGTCACTATGCTCTCCTGCGTTTTGAGAGGCGTTAAAAGCTCCACTGCTCAAAGCAGTTTTTGAATTGCCCCTCTCCTGTTGTACGCACACAGATGTGGACAGGTGGGGGAGGGACTCTTGTTTCACGGCAGTCAATAAGAAGAAATGGCAACACATTAACCCAAAGGATCCATTAGGTTATCTAACTTGGGTTATATAGCCCAGGAGATGAAAACCAAAACGGACTCCTAAAGTGATAACTGGAACTTCTGAGCCTATCCTCGGAAGGAGTTCTGGTATCAAACAAGCCCTGAATCATGAGCTCAAGGTCCTCGATTGAGGTTCTTATATGTCTACTTGTCGATGTTGTCAGTGTGGAATTATGTCTTGATCTCTTCAAACCACAGTTTGTTTATCTCTAAAATGGGAACTCTGGCGCCTCCCGTACTTGCCTGATGAGGAGAATCAAATGAGATAACGAAGGGAAATGGCTTCCAGGATTTCAAAGTGCTTTATTGATACACCTGTCTAATGAGAAGACAATAAATGCCTTTGCATATTAGAGATAGTGTGGCTCAGACTTTAGAGATTTTACAGTCACAAACTCAAGTACATGAAATTGTAGTTTGAAATATTTCCTAGAAGCTGGACTTAAGTTTTATCTGGGGCTCCCATCTGTCTGATGCAGAAAACACAGTCTGATCTCTAATAGGCTGTCAGACACTTCAGTGATTTTCTCATTCATCCAGATTGAAGCTCAAACAAACTCTGAATTCCCTATGCTGCCCTTTTCCTTCTCTGGGGCTGGAGCTCAGCTGGCTTCTTAGGAGATGCTGTCTCACTATCAGGAGAGAGGTACCTTCCCTTTGCTCTCCATCTGTCTAGGTCTTTTGAGATATGTTTGTGTCCTCATTCTCTGCATGGCTGGGCTGTCCATTCTATGCTGAGATGTCCTCTAGGGCAACACTGTATCTGCTCTTCCCAACCCCCATCTTGCAGCTCCCTTGTTCAGTTCACTTAGCCCCTTCGCCCCTGAATGTAGGATCATCCCTAGATCTGGTACTTGGTCCTCCACCATCTATCTTACATTGTCTCTCCCAGGCAGTTTATCTCCCTCCCTGATTCACCTGGACTCATATCCAAGATGAAGAGCTCTAAATCAAAGTTCAGGCCCCAGTTTTTTCCTAATCTCCTTAGAATCATGATGTTGGCATTAGCGGTGCGGTGGGGGGAGTGTTTTCCTTCAGAACTTTGCATTTGTAGCTTCCTGGGGGTCATCTATGCATTTTGGCTTCTTTCCAATCATTCCAAATTCCCTGGAACTAAAATGAAGAGGGCCAGTGTCCCTCTGTGCTGTCTTTGTGATTCCCAAGGGAAATGTCATTGCTTTGACTGCTCAGACTCAAACTCGGGAGGCTCTCTGAATGTTCTTTCTCCTTTTTCCCACATCAGGTTGGGCTTCACAAGTGTTCAGCTCTGATCGCTTAAAGTCTCAGAAATCTGTTTTTCCTTTTGTTTATACTGGTGCCACAATAGTTCAGACCATATTCTTCCATTCCTCAGCTGCTATCCTGCACTCTGACTTATTTCCAATTAAGATACATTCTACCCAGTAAGTCTCTTACCTATTATTTTTGTGACCTTCCATTCAATACTTAGGGAGTCATAAGATGTCCATGTTGGAGGGCACACATTCAGAGATGGACTTAGAAGAACGTGTGAGTCCTCTGGCATTATAGGAAGTTTCACTCAATCCAGACCATTGGAAATTTGACTTAAAATATAAATGTTCCTCCAAGAGGGAGTGTGTCAACTTGAACTCACACCTAAAATTCAGTGGCTCCTATAAGAACTTCTCCCGAGACCAGGTTTGCAGGAAGACAATGAAGGTCCTCAGGTCAAAAGGCCAAGTCAGGACTCATTCTCCTTTCCTGTGTGAACACCCACTCTTTGTTTGCTCTTGAATTATTTTCTAGATTTCAATCGATCAACCATTCTTTCTTCATTCATTCATTTCCTATACCGGGGATACATGGTATGCATTGCATTTTCTAAAGCCTCTATTAAAGGTCAGATTATACCCAGTTTAGAAATGAGAACACAAAGGTTTAGAGAGGTTTCATTTCTGTTCCAAGGTCATACAGCTGGACAGAAAGGCTGAGATCTAGACCCAGTTTAACTCCAATGACCATATTAAAACACCTTCCTAGCCAACATTTGGCATTTCAGGTACTGGCCCAGCCTCTAGGAATATAAAAATGATCAGAATTAAGTGATATGATAGATGGTGAAGTACTTGGATTGGGCATGACCCACACTAGGAATGTGAAACTGTTAAAAGAATAATCATTGGTCCAGGCATAGTGGCACGTGCCTGTAATCTCAGTATTTGGAAAATTGTGGCAGGAGGACTGCTGTGAGTTTGAAGCAAGCTTGGGTTACATAGTGAGTCCAAAGTTAGCCTAAACTATGTAACAGGACCCTTTGTTAAACAACAATTATAAGTAAATAATAATTGAAAAAATAGTATGGAGCGCTCAGCTTAATGAACTCATAGTATTAAACTGCTAGAGCAATCAAGTTGTTGTTCCCTGCCCAGCACAAAAGGACAAGCAAGTCACCAACTGGCAAGATGTTGTGCTCTGTTGAATGGCTTGAGACCGAGGACTTAGCCTTCATCAGCTTCTTTCTCCTTTAACAAGTCTCTATTAAATCAATCTGGTCTAATCTATTGTGTTACAGATAAAACTGAAACCAAGAAAAGAGAAGAAATAAAGAAGCTGTCAACTACAAGTTGCTCTGAGTGGCAAAATTATGGGCCTTTTTTTTCTCCTTCCCTCTTATTTAATTTTGATATTTAAGCTTCCATCCACGGTGAGGATGCAGGACTTGTACCTACAAAAAAAAAAAAATGCAACTTTATTGAAAGAAATAGAAGCAGAGGCAGAAACCCGTGCCGTGGGTGCTGAACCTCTTCCTCCACTCCTGTATCACACAAGCCCCCCAATTCTGCTGCATAATGCGTCCTTGAGCCAAGTGGAGCTGTAACTGGTTATTAGGGAAGATTCATCTCTCAGACAAACACACTGCCATTCCCATAGGCCCTAAACACTTGACTATATTATATAGCAAAACAGGTGTAAGATTTTAGACAAAGTCAAGTACGATTACAAAGCTTTATGAAGAAAAGTGGCCTAATTGGGGCCTTGACGCTAGTTCTAAGTATTTAGTGCAATTCCTTTCTGCCAAGGAGGCTGATGAGTTTTATTATTACCCTTCTGGTTCTTTCAGGGTCAACCTGTGTCTTTAATTAACCATTCTCTCATCCTCTGCCCTCTTCGATCCAGGGTCCTCAGGTGCCTACTGGCTCCTGGTGCCTTACAGGGGAAATCCTTTGCTCCAGTAGACAGGGTCCAGGCGCAGCATGCTGCGGTCATTTCCCTCTCCCCCAGGCCTGCATGCGGCCCTCCCAGCTCTCTGAGGACAATTTCCGCTGTTAATGTGATACATCAAGGAGCCACCTCAGGGAGTCTTCGCTCAGGCGTCTCATTGGTGGTTTCCAGCTCGCTCCAAGGCCAGCCCAGAACTACCTCTATTCTTCTCTCCTTCCTTTGTTTTCGCCTCCAAGCGACCTAGTTTCCTCTGCACTTCATCCCCAAAAGAGGCTTCAGGGAGTTTGTAATAAGCCCTGCAAGTGGATATTCGTGGCCAGAGCAGAAACAGTAATGCAAAATTCCAAGATTCAGATTGCTGGGTAATGATTCCTTCTGAGCCGACAGGAGAGACCAAACGCCCAAGAAGAAAAAGCCAAGCGTGCATTATTTATCCTTTTCAGTTCTAAAAAGCAGGAAGACATCTTATTCCAACGTGTGCAGCTTACTTTCTCCCATTGAAACAGCTTCCATTTTCTTGCTGGGTTCTTCGTTTCTCAGCTTCATGTGTTTCTGAAGGCGGAGCAAACACACACTCGGGCGCTGCGTGGCTCAGGTTGCCCCCAAACCTTCAGGGGAGGTCACAGATGGAACGCGCCCCCTGCATTTCCATCTGCTTACTCCACCAGGCCTGCGGGAGCCTTGCTTTTCTGGGCCAGCTCTCTTCCTACCTGCTCTCTGGCTTAGCCTACCTGTACGTTGAAACTCTCCTTCTGGGCTAGGAAGACTGGCAACGGGGAAATTAACAGGAAGAAACAGATGCTCTAACTGTGGGGGTGCTTATAAATAAAGTTCATAGGACAAATAGCTTGCTGGACGCCGGGGAGGTCATTTTTTAGCACGAGTGTCTATGGCTACATTAGAATTGGCTCCAAAACAAGGCCGCCTGCATGGTCAGTGACGGCAAGGGCAAACTGAGGGATTTGGGGCACACTCAAGCATCCTCCGCATGCATTCAGAGGAACTGCATTACACAGTTCTCTCCATGTCTAAGCACACACAAGCTCCTGTGCTTTATATCCTGACACTCAGATGTGTGTCAGGAGGTGACACAGGTGGCATATGCATTGCCTCCAGAATCCCAAGCTGAGGACAAATCCCCAGCAGCAGCTGGAGGGCAGACACTTCCGCATTTGCACTCGGAGACACTGTTTTCTTCCCTCTAGAGATGACTAAGAGGACTAGACATATTTGAATAAGGCTGTTAGTCTTAGAGCAGGAATTTTAATCTGGATTGCACAGAAGTTTGAGGAAGAATTCACCCGAAATTGGAAAAGGATGTTGTTTTGGTTCTCACTAGCTTCTTACTGACATTTAGCCTTTTCTTTGGTATGAATGTAGGAAACAGAGCTCAGGCTCATTAGTAGTGCCTGTGTCTTTGTCACCGATAAATGTCATAGGTTTGCTTACATCACATGACCATTGTTTATAATAGCTTGATACATCATTTATATTCATCTTTGCTTCAAAATCATGGCAGTCACTGGATCTGCCATTCGATCATCTTGTGGAAGATATCAATAAGAACATAAATTACTGTATCACAAATGTGTTTACTAATATTTTGATGACTGTATTTCAGCATAATTAGTTCTCTTTTTACGCCTATGCATTTGAGTGCCTTTTTAAAATGCTCTTTTGAGAAGGAACTCATTGGCCTGACCAGATTGCTATGTGTCTAAAGCAGACACACAATATTATGATCCACCCCCGTCTTTGAGCATCTGTGTCAAGAGTCCATAATGAATGAATATAGACAGCTGATTTCATGCATTCACAATTGCACCAGTAATTTTTTTACCAACTCCATTTTATGAATGAGAAAACTAAGACAGAAAGCAATATCTGTTTGATTTAAAGGGTTGTGATCTTTCTACTATAGCATACACACACAGATACACAAACATACACACACACACACACATGCACACACACAAATACAGATATCTTTTTATGACTCTCAAACATCCAGTCAAAAATTCAATCAACGTAGATACTACTGGCCATCAAAGTAAATTCATCAGTGATCTGTCTCTTCAATGTCATAAAACCTGGTGGGAACAATGAGAAATATCAATCTAACTGATTTTTTTCTAATTGCATTCATAATTTGTTGGCCCTCTCCCTCCTTCCCACACTGGTTGAGTAGGCCAAGAGTTTCCTGCCAGGAGACCTGAATGAAATGAGCCTGACCTTTGGCTGTATGAGAGCATAGATGCCCTCCTCATCCTGCTGGGGCCCTGACATGCGGGGCTAGGCCACCATTCCCCTCCCCTTTCCACTGTGGACACTTGTCTCATTTTGCCTCACCTAATGGATTTGGGACTAAATTATTCATAAAGAGAAGGGAAAGGAGGGGAAGCAGAGGGGAAAAAAAGGAAGAGAAGGGAAGGGCCATGATTATACATTGCCCTGAATGGTGGAAAAAAGACAGAAGGGGCTTTATACTTATGAAATTACCATTAAATATTTGAGGACCAATGAGGAACAAATGATATCTCAAATAAAGGATCGATTCATGGTAATAATAGTGAGTACTACAAAAAAGGAATCCAGGGCATTATACAACACGGGTCCCTCACCTAGTCTGGGGCACAAGAAAAGATTTCTCTGTGGAAACAATGTTTGCGAACTCATCTTTTGTAATATTTATGGTTTTAATATCCTGCCGGAGTGTAACCATCCTTTCATTATAATATGAAATACAAGTCAGGCCTCACCTCTGCTGTCTCCTCTCAAGTAGAAGAGTGGTCTTCCCACCGCCTCTAGTTCAGTTTTGACTGCTGGGAAGAGGGAGATGGTGGCAAAGGTGTCTGTCACGTGTGGTTAGTGCATAGCCACAAACAGCTTGAGATGCCCCTGGCCTGTGTCACCACAGCTCAACTGAATGAGATAGAAAAGTACCCTGCCTAACGTAGCCCAGCCTGTCCTTAGCACTATAGCTTGCATGGGGGACCGAAGGACAGCAGCCTCACGCCTCGTGTGGCATTCTGACGGCCTCCCGTGAATCCGATCAATCACACTTTACAGACCAGTGGCCCATTTGCGCCTGCTGTACAGCATAAATCCAGTTTCTTTTCAACTAGAAGCATAACAGTCACAGTTCTGATGAGGAATGCGCACGATGTGCGGCAGACGGGCGCTCTGGCCAGCCCAGGGAGGGAAATCTCCCTTTCCCGGGAGACAAAAATTCACTCTGTGAAGGTTTAAAATTTCTACTTGAGAGCAAAATTGCAGTACATTCGAGGAGGAACCCTTCTGATAAATTATTCCACAGAATGTTTTTAATCCTTCTTTTCCTCTCCTGCCATCTTTTGACATCACTGATAATGGGTGCTAAGCAACATGGGCAAGGGAAGGAGGAAGAGGGACAAAGACATCATTGTTAACCAAAATCAAAAATAATAAATTGAGTTTTGTATGGTCTTTCTAATAAATAAGCTCTTTTTTTTATTCACCATAAGATATCTCCCTAAGGCATCTGTTCTGTCGATGGACACGCATAGCACATGACTTTGGGGAAAAATAATATACCACCCACAGAAGGAATACTCTTACTCTGGAACTTCCGATTTTTCACCTTTATTTATTGTCTTGCTACATTTATTCCAGGGATCTTTGTTCTCTGAATGAAGGCTTCTTTAATGGTCATTTATAAAACAAGCTTTCTTTGGCCATCTCATACATGACTCATATTGGTAATAACAAGAACTTTACACCCACCATCCCCTTCGTGACACTTAGAAATCTATTATTTTCTTAGCACAAACAGTAATACAGTTTGATTTAATACCTATTAAAGTGGGAAAATAAAATCATAATCCACCATCTTTCTTTTCTATCACCTTCTAAATCATATCATACAAAAATATTAGTCTAAGAACAGAATAAAATTACACCTCTTTTCAAGAAATTAATTTTATGTTCTGTAATTTAGTCTTCCACTTGTGGCTTATAAGAAATCATTTGATTGTGCATAATCATGTGATTCTTAATGGTAGACTCTGTCATATATGAATGCCATAACTGAGGAAATTTCCAAGGTCTACCATTACTTAGGATTTTTGTAGCTTAGTCTTCCTTCTAAGCTTGTTTTGCCTGAACTTGCAGATGAACTAGTGAAGGAAATTATTTTAATTATATAGCATATATATCTGAGTTTGTTTGAGGTATTATAACAAAATACCATATACTAGATAATTTAAAAACAATAGAAATGTAGGGCTTCCAGTTCTGAAAGATGAGAAGTCCAAGGTCAAGTTATCAACAGATTTGGTGTCTGGTGAGAGCCTCACAAATGGCACCCAGTTATGTGTCCCTTACATGATGAAAGAGTAAAAGAGACTCCTTGAGTGCTCTTGTGCAAGGGCACTAATCCCATTCATGAACCCTCATGACCCAATCAGGTCCCAAACAGCTCACCTTTCAATATCACCATCTTGGTGACTAGGCTTCAACATACAAGTTTGGGGAGGAACACAAACAGTCAGACCCAAGCAGCATTTTGTTTCTCACATAGATTCTGTAGAATACTGGTCAGTCATGAATTGACATGCTAATTTTAAAAGTTCTATGGTGAAATAAAATTGGACGCTTACAGTTATCACAGAAAAGTCACAAAGCTCCTCAATATGATAAATGCTCTGAGGAACCTAGTGTGAAGAAACTTTATATAACTTTATTTAACACTTTCAAAACTTATTTAATCATAGACTTCCCCTCTTCTTCCACTACACCTATACTTATAGATCAGAAAACACTCATATTCCTCAAAACACGACTTGGGAAAATCTTGCACCAAGTGATGGCTGTATCTAGTTGCAACTAAACATAGTTTTGCAGATTATATCTTGATTCATCCAAACTAATATTTAGTCATGGGTTAACTGGTTGTTTTCAAAATAATTACACATTTGACTTAGCTGAATAGTTTCTTTGTTAGACCTTTTTCAAAAATTAGTTTCTGTAGATTAACATATGGACTATCTCTAAACAAAGTCAAAGATTTAATCAAGCTAATTTCTCTGGGACTATTCTTTCTTTATTTCAAAAAGTTACACTTTAATTTCGGTTCTAGTGGCTCACAGATAGCAATTTCAAAGCAGAATCCAAAGACTGGCAAAATTTGAGACAGTGTTTGAACTCAAAGAACTTGAGAAACCTCTAGGCCCACTCATTTTATTTACAAGCAGGAGAACTGAAAGTCAGGACCACAGACATTTAGTAGCCACATAGACATCTAGACCATGCCTCTAGGCCCCTCACACCCAATGTCGTTTTCTCTTCTTGTTTGCCAATAATCCAGCTAGGTCTTTGCTGATCTCAGGACTATTGGAGGATTCACGCTCACAAAGAACAGAGTGTTTAGGTACACATATACATATATGCTATAGATTGCCAGAGACACTTCAGATGAGGCAACCCTCTTGGTTTACTTGGTATGAGAGAATAGGGACCAGCACTCCTAGGGAAATTTAACACCACAGTGTAAAGTCTTAGAATCTCATCTATGGACTTACCTCTTCACTAGGGTCTTGTAATTAATTCTAATTAAGGAAAACATTAAGTAATGTTTTCCAGTTAGCTCACAGTTTTCGACCCATGGTAGAATATGTGTTTGTTCTTTGCTGAAGACATTAATATCATTAAACACTGATAAAGACAGGATTCATTGTCCACATCCTGTGACAGTTACACAATCGTCTTTTATAGAAAAGACACAGATCCACTAGGTTTTTTTTTCTTGGATTAAGCATGTGTTTCATGTGGTTGCGGTGGTCAGAAGTGGGATAGCTAATGAAAATTATGAAGAAACTGTAACCTCTCTCTCTCTCTCTCTCTCTCTCTCTCTCTCTCTCTCTCTCTCATCCCCTCCTTCTCTCCTCACTTCATTTGTCTACCTTTGACCTAACCTCACATTTCCCTGGAGTAGTGTTAGCCTGCAAAGGCAAATGCTACACCTGTCGCTAATTCTCAGGCACCACAAGGAAGACTCTGCCATGTTAGAAGCAATTGGCTGTTTGCAGGAAGCACAATGATCTGTAGTCACATCTCATTAGGGGAGCTTGGGCCCCATGGTGCACAAGTGAAGCAAACGCTGCCAGTGTAATTTGTTTTATATGCCTAATTCTCTTCCTTATAATTAACATCTGAAATTCGAAAACAAAACGAGAGTGCTCTGTGCGCATCTGAGATCTGTAGCGCACTTGTAGGGAGCGTGGGACTTTTGAGCAGCATTCACCCTTATCTTGTCCTTTTCCACAGTAAACAACAGTGTAAGCTGAGGCTGGGGCACCCATACATCTCAGACAGCCAGGGGAACCCCTAAAACACAGATCCATGAGGCAGAGTAGATGTGAACAGGCAGAAGAGGGCAGAGTCACTGAAGTCGGCACTACCCCAACCCCTTTATGTGCTTAGCTCTTCCAACTTCTCTGGATTGAAACAGCCCTGCAAAGATGACTCAGCAGTGGAACAGAATCACCAGGCAGGACCTGGCTGTGCTTTGTCCCCGGCACACTCCAGAGTGGTCCCCCTACTACACTTCTGGTGTACTAGCCAAAGTAACTGGACGTGGAGCAACAGAGAATAATTGCAACATGACAGGGTTGGCTTTTGCCATCAACTACTCTGGCAGACTGTAGTACCAGGGCAGAGAAATGTCCACAAAGTCTCTGTCTTGTGAACAGGGCTATGCAGAAAGTGACTGGTATTGGCCACCAGATCTAGAGTTCAACCACGTAACACACACCAAATGAAATTGGTCTATTCCACGAATGTGCAGAGCAGCTCTCTTGGTTGAAAATATCAGAAATTTATTCTACATAATTCAAACCAAAGACTCATTTGTTGATAAGCTAGTGGTTGGTTCACAGGCTTGCCAAGAAAATGGAGTGCACAATGTACCAACACAGATAAAGCCATGTGGCAAGACCTGCAGGTTGAGTAGCTCAGGCACTGTCACCCAAAGGCTACCTCTGAACACTGCCAATGGAATAGTCAGAGCTAAATAATGGCTACAAATTGTTTCCCACCATGCTCCACTCAGAAATGCAGAAAGGTGACTCAAATCTGGTATGGTCAAAACAGCCAATGTCTGGTACCACTGGCCAGTGTGCTGGGCAGTATGTTAGCGGTCCCTTCAGTTAAGGGGTTGCTAAACCTCAAGGAAGCCAAAGATATGGTGAGAGATACGTAATGGCAGGTATGACTATGTTTAATTTCCTTTGATATCCTCAGCCCCTATGGTCCCTAACTGGTGGCTGATGTCATTCTGGTACCTAATTTCCCTTTATTCCCCTTCTTTCTATTTTTCCATAACAATGACATTAATAATCATTCACTGAGCAACCATGCAATTTGTAACATGACTTACATTCATTGTTTCAACCACCGCAGAAATCCATGAAGCAGATATAATGATTCCCATTTCCAGGTATGGAAATTAAGGTTTTTAAAAGTAAAATAACTTGCCCAACGTCACCCAGCTAAGCCATGACAGAAGAGCAAATTGAATCCAGGTCTGGCTGATTTCAAAGACTGAGGTTTGGATGTTATAAGTAACTCCCTTCAATTACAAAATACTCAAAGATACCAATAAGATAATAAACTTTATAGTAGACCTTGACTTTAATAATATAAGGCGCTAGACATGGTGCATATGCTTACAATTTCAACTATTCTGGAGGCCGAGGCAGGAGGATCACAAGTTCAAAGCCAGCCTGGGCAACTTAGTAAGAACTGAGACCTATCTCAAACTAAAATGTTGATAAAAAGGGCTGGGCATATAGCTCAATAGTAGAGTGCCCCAGGGCTCAATCTACAGGATTGAAGAATATTACATAATACATGTAAATAGAGAATATTGAAAAAATTATACAGTATATATGTAGAGAAACATAGAAACAAAAGTAATGGTAGTTCAATACAAATTAATATCTAGCTTGTGAACCCCAGTAGTATTTTAAGAAGAATAAGATGTATATGCACTTAAAAACCACCTGTGAAAGATATGTTACTTCACCGTTCCTTCACAATCTTCCTCAGACATACGCTTTGTATAATAATTATATTCCCAGAGTCCACTAGCTAGTCCACTAGTCCACTAGTCCACTAGGGTGCAGGCATGTGACCGAGTTTGGGAAGTTCTTTCAGGACTGACATGAAGCATAAGTTGTTAATGATTATACTAAAGCCTATAGTTCTTTGGCTCTCATGGAATGCACATAATAAATGTTGAATGGGGAAGAAATAGGAGGAAGGAAGAAAGGAAGAGAGAAAGGGAGAATGAGAAAAAGGAAATGGAAATGAAGTAACAGAAGAGACAGAGTAGATATAGTCAGGAGAAATGAGCAGGAGCAGCAAAGACAGCTTGAAAGTTAAAGGCTCACCAGCTGCTAGAGTTCAAGTCTGAAAGAATTTGTTAGTGCTAGTATAACAGCCTGGTCTCACAGGTCCTGGCAGGAAATCTAAACCAGGGGTCCACAGACTTGGGAGACAGCAGAACAAAGAGACTGGAAGGTGGGGAAAGTACCTGAATAACTGAGCAGGAGCAATCACTAACCCATCAAACCCACAGTCCACTATCTGTCACCAGCTGCAGAACTCCTCTGACCATCCAGCTGAGGGGCAGAACAGCCTCAGGGTTCAAGACAGCCTGAGCCCTTCCATGTCTCCTAGAATACAACATTTCCCAAACTGTGTTCTCTGGAACTCTCTTGTTCTCAGATCTTCGCAAGGTTTTCTGTTTAGAGGGAATGTGTGGGCAGGTTCTGTTCTTCTCTTGCAGTTTCACCATGTGTATGAACATGTTCAAGATCTTTGAAAATTCAAAAGTGAAGAACCCTGTTAAGAAACTTCACTGTTTCCTCAACATGCTTGACCCTGTCATCCTGTTTTGCGGAATGCTCAGGTACCAGGGAATCTTGTTATCAAGACAAGAGCTATGGAAACAGCCCTACAGCACCACCATACCAAGGTAGCATGGGCCCACTTCCATGGAACCACGTTCTGGAAGATCTCTTTCCTTACTCTTGGATTTCTGATCTGCTTGCCAGTTAAGTTTCTATGCATGCACATCCTGGCAGGTCAAGGGAGTTGTTTTCAAGGCTATTGTATTATGTCTTCTGCAGGTGACAGACATGTACTTTGGCCCTGATTGCTTTCATTTGAATTCTGGTTCTGCCAATTACTAGCCATGTGACCTTTATCAAATAACTTCACATTCCTGTGCCCCTACTATACTTCCTGATAGGGTCCTTTTAAGGATTTCACGACTTAATACATTTGAACACTCAGTATAGCACCTTAAAAAAGTAAATTTAAATATCTGTACTCAGCTCTCCCACACTGTCTGGTTGGTCTCAGTCATTCTGTCCACTCCTCCATTAGATTCTGTGCTATTTGCAAGGAAAGGCAGTGCCTTTTAGCTCTGTGTCTCCAGGGTCTAGCACAGTGCCTGGCATTTGCTGACTATAGAATATTGTTGGTGAACAGTCTTCTGTGATTTTGAAAGGAACCAAGTGGAGACGAAATCTTTTTGCCTGGCAAATTGAGAAAACTCAGCCAATGACTTTATTAAAAAAGAACAACCAAAAATAAAAAAGACAGTTTACATGTGAGGTCACAGCTGAGAGTTATCTAGTTTCCTACTACCTTGCCGGTTTTATCCTTGCAAGCCCATCACCAGGAAGCAAAAGACAATGCATTGTTTAATTTCAGCATCTTCTTTTAATGGAGAGTTGATTTTCCCTTCCATAGCAAAAAATTCTAGTGGCCATAAAAGAGAAGAATAAACCCTTACATTCGCATGTCAAGTGTTTTGATTTTCACTTACAAAATCTGTCCTTCTAAGACACGCTAGAAATGGCAGCAGAGGAGAAGCGAGACTGCAGGATCTATTTTAAATGCTCTCGGAAGGTTAGCTGTCTAATGTTCCGTTCTGGGGCAAGCATTTCTCAATTGGGTGGGAGTTCTGGAATGCCTACACTTTTATCTGACTTCTTGGTTTGGGGGAAAGAGCTGTTTTGATTTCTAAGCCTGGGTTTTCTTCACAAAATGATCGTCAGGAATGCCCCTGCTCTGCGCCCTTCCACTCTCGCGCTCCAGCCATGAGGAGAGAGGCATCATTTAATGATTCTTACTTGTAAAGGGAATAAAAATAAAAAGCACAGAAAGTAGAAGTGGGAAGATCTCCAAAAGTCGTAGCCCCCATTACTGAGTTTCTAATTCTAGCCACAGATACAGCTGCAGAGCCAAAGGAATTTCTTCTTCACAATTTAAGCAAGATTCTTTTAAGTTAATCATGTACCACAAACCTTTTAAACAGCCATTCCAGTCTGCAATCCATTTTTATAGCTCTCCACTTGTCTGTTTTGCCTTGCGGTGACAGACTCACTTCATTCTGTCCTTGTCCTAAACTCATATGCAACAGTGGGAATGGACAAAGATGTACAGAGAACTATCAAATATCAAAGAAGAAAATACCGAAGTCTGTGTTTCCTCAGTTGGAGTTTTCAATTCTCCTGGGACATGTTTTGCAATTGGTGGGATGTTTCAAGTTTAAAACTACCATAGCCACAAAACTATCTAAAACATCTCTTTGTGTGTGTGTGTGTGTGTGTGTGTGTGTGTGTCTTTTGTTTTTTGGTTCCACATGGACTGTTGTTTTCTAGTGCTTTGTGCCCTTTTGCCAATTTGGGTTTTGCAAGATGTAAAGGGGAATGTTTACTTCTAAGCAGTCACCTTGGTAATCTACCCTGTTCCCAGCTCTAAAAGCTGAACACACTTGCTTGAGTTCCCCAGATAAGGCACAAGCACTATTTAAAAAGTTAGTCAATCTGTCCCCTCTCAGCGGCTTTACACAAGGTAGAGAACTCTAATATTCTCAATAGTCTAACGCTCTGGCTCGCACAGGTTTCGAGCTATTTCATCATCTATACAGAGCCTTTCCTTTAATCTTCCCCATGAGCCTGTGCGCAGGTTTAAACGGTGATAATTACCATAAAACAATTGTGTTGTCCTTCTCCCAATAAAAAAATTTGCACTGTTAATCAGCCAGCTTGCAGCCCCCTTGTCTGAGGGCCCTTATGCCAAACTGGCAGGGTAGAACGTGGTTGCAGATAAATTAGCCCACGTGTGATTGCATGTGAAAACACATTGATTTAGGATTTTTTTTTTCCTCTCTCGTTCAACCTGACAACTTGTCTAAATAGGCTTCTGCCTCGACCTGACAGCTCGTGGACAAGCTCTGTACAACAGACCATTAAAACTCAGAGCTCTGAATATGGAGAGTACAAAACACAGACAAAAGGAGAAGATTGAAAGATAAATGGATGAACAAAGGAAGCAGGGGGCACAGGGGACCGGTTCTTATAGTTACTCTTTAATTGTGCTTTCAGTTTTTGTCACAGGCTGGAGTCCCTGGAGCAGACCTGAGACAGAATGGGAGGTAAAGTCTTTATGGGGGATCAAACCCTACAGGGGAAACAGGTGGAATTGGTTAAAGGAAGTGGAGCTACAGTGTAAACTGGATAGTCTCTCCCCTGGGGGTCTCTGCAATCTATCTGGGCTGGGTTGAAGTGATTGGCCCACTCTTTACGGTCCCACTCCGTCATCAGTCATCACATAGGCCAAAGTGTACTGTCAGGCTGAGCTTGCTCCGGCAGCTGAGGCAAACCCTGGCAGAGCTGATAAAGGGGGTGCAAAGCCTTTTATTGAGGGATGTGAGCCACGCATCTCCGTCTACACCATTGCCGACATGTTCATGGCCTGCATCTCTGCAACTCTTACAGACATTTCCTAACCTAGATAGAATCCTAAATCTCCAATGACCTCTGCACAGTAAAGGGTATTTAGTCCCATGCTGTATTAGTCAGCTTCCCGTCTCTGTGGCAAATAAATAAATAAATAAATAAATAAAAGTAAGAAAAACAATCCAAAGGAGGAAGAGTTTATTTTGGTTCACAATTTAGAGGTTTTTGTCCATAGTCACTTGTCTCCAGCGCTTCTGGATACATGGTGGGGTGGAACATCGTGTGGGGAGCATGTGACAGAACAAAGAAGCTCATGCCATGGCAGATAGCAAAAGAGACAGACAGACAGAGGTAGACAGAGAAGGAGGGAGAGGCTGGGAACAGGATAACCCAGTCAAAGGTAAACCTCCAGTGACCCGCTTCCGTCAACTTGGCCTCAATTTCTAATATCCCATTGAGCTATGAACTCTCCTGTAGTCCATTGATAAAGTTAGTTCCCACACACTCCAATAGCCTCTCCAGACCCCACCTCTGAACATTGCTACACTGACGATCAAGCCCTCAATGTATGAGTCTCCAGAGGGACACTTCATATTTAAACCATAACCCATGCTTTGAAATACTTAATTCTCATAGCAACCATGAGAGGTAGATATGATTCTTTTGTATATGAAGAAACCTGAGCCAAGAGAAATCATCTATCAAAGGTCACATAACTGGTAAAGAGAAGAGTTGGCATGGGAACTCAGGGCTGTGTGACTCCAAAGTTCATTGGTTTAATTATGACACTGTACTGACGGGATGATAGCTAGATCTCTAAGCCTCCCTTCTGCAAATCCTTCCTTGATATTTGTCCATAAGAATTTATCAGAAAACACTTCTATTAGGACTGTTAAAGTTTATAAGAGAGCCCACATCTCGGGCTGAAAGAAATAACCATATGTTCTTGTAGATTTTTGCCTCCGTCTGCCTGTCAAATGCAATGTTTTATTTAGCGTGTACTAGGTTCAACTACCTTTGGATTCTCAGAGAAGCAGACTCCGGAGATTTAATCGGGCATGATCGTGTTACCATCAACAGGGGAAGGGCAGAGCAGAAAGCAGGCTGCCAGCAAGGGACACACAGGGCTGGAATGCAGGTCCATTATTGGTCTCAACTAGCACCATAGGGAATTTTAGAGCTGAACTGCCTCACCAAAGTTGTCGTGAGTTGGGGCAAGGGACACAGCTATTTATGTATTGTGGCAGTCATTGGGTTTTAGTATACTCTGGGAATAGAACATGACTTTGTACCAGCTCTCTAGAGCTAAGGCAAACCAAAAAGGGAGACTTAACTGAGAACTCTCGGCTGGCAACACTCCCAAGCTTGAGGGATGGGTGCTTTATTCCTTAAAGGAGATCCAGGTGGAAAAACACAGTATCCATTATAGCTAGGAGGTACTGGTTAAGTATCAGTCCATTCATATAATAAGACGTATGTTGAGAAGCTTCTGTGTGCCGGGCATTGTGCTAGGTCCTAAGAGTGTAATGGTGAGCAAAAGAGGAGCCTGATCTCATCCAAACACTACTTCAGCTTTGACAAATATTTTAATGTACTTACTAAAGCCATTTTATGAGTTTGTTTGTTTCTTTAGGATGGCTATATAAAACTTATTTGGGGGCCTGGAGGAAAGGATCAGCAGTTAAAGCGCTTGCCTAGCGAGTGCTAAGTACCCTAGTTCGATTCCCCAGCACCACATAAGCTGGGCGTGGTGGCACACGCCTGTAATCCCAGCACTCGGGAGGCTGAGACAGGAGGATTGCCTTGAGTCCAAGGCCAGCCTGGGGTCCAAAGTGAGTTCAGGACCAGCCTGGACCACAGAGTGAGACCCTGTCTCAAAAAAATTATTTGGTCAAAGAAAGGAACATTTAAAGCTTGTTAATACATATTACCAAACCTTTTCCCAAGAAGCAAAAACCATAAATGTGCATTTCTAAAATTTGGGGAGTAGGAAAGGGGAAACCAACTTGGCCATGAGATGTCTGATGAGCACAATGAGCAAGTGCTTAATATAAGTCAACCTTGAATCAGACGGCATTCATCTGGAATCTCAAAAAGCACTGTAGATAATAACATCTAATTTTTCATCTTTTCAATGACAGCATCAATAGCATCAATAACAAAAACCAACTCACCGAGCAATAAATACTCACCAAACACCCATCTCATTAGTCCATTTCCTAGTTAAGAAAAGGTTGCTTAAGAGATCAGATCAATTACTTCCAGATGCAGAAAGAATATATAATACAACTGAATCAGATATTCTGAACCCAGAAATTTTATTGTCCAATAATTTCATTCTTCACCATCTATGGAGCACTGGCACAATGAAAATGGTGACAAAGTTACCATCCATATCTCCCAGTGCTCTCTAACTGTGGGATACAGGCAACTGAACTCCCCAGTGCTTTGGTATCATGGTTTTTTATCGGGTAGGGAAAAGAAAGTAAGGTCAGAGTTGATTCCACTCTAGATTTTGGTTTACAAGTCTTAAGACACAGTCTGGCATTTGCATTTTGAAAGTGTTTTGCCCATTCTCACACCATCAAAATGAGGACCATAGGTTAAGCACCTAGAACTTGCCCTCTCATTCCCCTGTATTGTCTGGTATTTCCTGCCATCAAGGAAAGTAAGGAGCTTGGCAGAAAGATGTGTATTTGGAAGGAATGGTCTAGAGGTTTGCTGATGGCCTTGGCTTCTCAATAGGGAGCCCTCAGGAAAAATGGAACAGTGTTCTGGAACTTTCTGACACAACAAGGAGGTAAAACGTTTCCCTAAAGAATGATAAATTTAAGAATAGTAACAGCTAAAGTTGCCAGCAGAAGAAACTGCCATTCACATCCCCGAGGAGACCTGGCCACAGGAGCCAACTGCTCTCTATGGACACTCACCAGTTTTTCATCAGGATCTTCACTCAGGTAAAAGATTTAACAGCAGCACATGGTCAAAGAGGTTTGCCTCTTAAAGTTTATAAAGTACTTAACATACATGGAAGCCTCAAAAATCCATGAAGTATGCCTCAAATGTACCCATTTTGTTCACAAAAACCAAATGTTATGGTTTGGGTCTGGAATGGCCCTTAAAGCGTTTGGAATTGTGAGGTGATTGGATTGCGGGGGTTAAGCAATCATGTGGATTATCTAGTGATGCTATGTGCTGTCTAGAGGTGAGGCCAGATGGGGAGTGGGAATCACTGGCAGCATGGCCTGAAAGGATACCTCTTCACGAGCTCCATCCAGGCCTCTAGCTCTTTTGGTCATGATGGGATGCGCAGCTGTCTTCTGTAAGTGTTCCATATACCCTTTCCACCTCGCTGCCATTGCCGGCTGACCATGCCTGAACTGACTGAGACCTCTGAGCTGTGAGTTAAGGGAAACCTTTCCTCTCTTAAAATGTGCCTGTTGGGTATTAAGTCCTAGCAATAAGAAAGCAATGAAGACATCCAGATTGAGTGGTCATTGAAAATATCCGGCAAGATATTTATTTGTGATAAGCTTAGAGCAGTTTTGACCAAGCAAGTCTTGCCTCTGAGAACAAGAAGAAGAGTGGCACAAAGTTGGAAACATGGCTGAAGACCTCACGGAACTTCCAATACAACAGTGACTTTAAAGGCGAGGACCTCATAGAGAATGAGAATTCACTAGGGAGAAGGTGGCATCTTGTACCTAAACTTCTCCTGGAGAAATCTGCTAATTCATAAGAACCTTGGAGTCGTGGCTTTCAAAAGCCAAGCAAAAAGGGGGCAAATAGGTGTTGGGAAGCCAAATGAAGCTCAGAGATTCAAAACCTGGAGTTTAGAGGCCTAAAACTAAAGAAACTCAAGTTAAAAAAAAGAAAGGGGGGGCAGCAAAAGAAAGAAAGAAGAAAGAAAGAAAGAAAAGAAAGAAAGAAAGAAAAAAGAAAAAAGAAACTTCTAGGCAAGATGGTAGCCAGGTAACACAGCCGTGAAGGGTCTCCTTGTAGACTCAGTTAAAAAGTTGAGGATATAATTAAAAATTGTCCATTGAAATTAGCTAGGAGAGGACAGAGCAATGGAAACGAGGCCACAGGAAGGTCAGGTATCCTGAAGGCACATCAGAAGCAGAGGAAAACAGCGGCCCTGGACACTGCCCCAGCAGCCTGGAGCCACCAGCATCCACAGACAGAGAAAAGCCTGGAGCCCAGAACCTCTGAATGAGCCAGGAAAGGAAAGAACACCCCAACAACTGAAAGGAGATTATGGGAAGAAAAATATTCCATTACAACTCAAAAAAGAAAAAGAAAAAGAAAGACATTGAAGGGAACCCAATATTCTTTGAGGAATTGACACTTTCCTTCTCTACATTTATAGCAAGGTTTAATAAAGGGATGAAATACATATATGCAGTAGCCAAAAGAAATCTAGTATAGATAGAGTAAGAGCAAACTAATAAGACTTTAAAGCAACAAGCATTCTAAGTCATGAAGAAGGATAGTTGATAAAAAAGACTCAGAACAATTCTATATATAATAGGGAATATTAAATAATATAATATGAAACCCTCAAAATACAAAATAAAAATTATGTGAAATAAAGAGAAAACAGAAAAATTCACAATTATATTGGTGAATTTTACTGAAATTTCTAGGTTCATAAAAATCCAAGACCACTAACAAACATTTGGATTCCTCTCTCCCAAATTCACATTTTTCTGGAAAGCAGGGATTTTAGATAAAACTATTCTATGGAATGGAAAATGTAGGAATACATGCTTCATTCTAAGACTGGGATCGTTGTCATGATTTCTGCCTTTTTAGTTATCTCTTTCTACAACTAAAAGAGAAAAAAACCACGAAAAAATCTAAAAAAATAAGACATTCAAATGATACAAATAACAAATTCAATTTAATTGACATATATGTATGCATATATGTATATACTCATACATATTTATATTTTAAGTGTACATAAAACATTTACCAAAACTAAATCAATACTTGGCCCACAAAGCACATCAGAACAAATTTTGAACAATGAAAATCATTTAAAGTGTGTGAATTAAGCAAAAAAGCAATTTATAAAATTTGTACGACCAGAAAATCCTCAAATGTGTGTGAATTAAATATTTAATATTATGCTTCCAGATAATCTCAGTATGTGTGAATTAAATATTATGATTTCAAAAATCTCCAGTAAAAAATATAAAACACTTTTAAATGAGTAAAGAAAACTTAGTAATGATTGCATAATGATGTTTCAGTCAATAATGGAACATATATACAATAAAGGTTCCATTAGATTATAATGGAGCTGAGGAACTCCTAACATCCGGTGCCACTACAGCTGTCATAGCATCATAAGGCAACACATTACTTGCATAGTTGTACTGATGCTGGTATAAGCAAATCTACTGTACTAACAGTTGTATAAAAGTATAACACATACAATTATGTAGGGTACATAATATTTGATAATAATAACCTTATTACTGATATATGGATTTACCATGATTTTAGATTGTGCTCCTACTTATCAAAATATTTATTGTAAAACAATATGCTGTGGTATGCAGGCAGAATCTTCATCCTTCTTTGCGTTTGCCAGTTGTATTAAGAGACCATGTCAAGTGAGTGGCCTGTACTGTCTATTAATGGTTTGTGTAAGTAGTCTGTGATGCTCATATAATGACAAAATGAACTAATGATACATTTTTCAAAACATGGAGTCATTGTTAATTGGCATATGTCCATATAACACAGCAAAACTTGTGGGATGCAGGTAAAGCCATACTTCAGGGAAATACATAGTCTCAAGTTCATAAGTTAGAAAGTAAGAATAAAAGTCAGCAATCTCGTTATATATTCTCAGAAGTAAGGGAAACTACAGCAAAGAAAGCTCAATAAAATAGAAGAAAGGAAATAAAGATAGACTAAGAATATAAAGGTACAAAAGAGAAACTCAACAGTGAAAAGTTGGTTCTTTGAAAAGGTTTAATAAAATGGGCACAATTTGTAGGAGTTTCACCTAGCTTGAGACAGACTAATGACTTAAACTCACACATTGACCAAGTGTCCTGTGTCTCAGGAAGCCATAGGCAGTTTTTTTTTTGGGGGGGGGGGGGAGAAATATGACTGTGTCCTAGTTTTGAAAACTTGTAGGAGGGTCAGTTGACTGCCATGGGAGATAAGGGTAGGGTTGGGAGCGGGACTCGGTATCTAATCATCACACAAGAAGTCACTGGAATTACTTTCTAGAAGCTTTCCCAGTCAGTCAGGGATGCAGTTTCAAACTGCTAGGAGTACTTTACCAAGAAAGAAAGTTTTTACTGGCCTACATACTAGATTTTCTAATTCTCTTCTTTCAAAGTTATTATAACTGTACATGATTATGGACTACATGTTTAGATCACACTATAACAGATGTGTTTTCATATCAATTGCCCCCTTGAGTGGAAGTGATCCTCCACTGCTATTTCCCATCAAGATTTAACTCAGGAACAAAGAATTTGGCTGCAAGCTGGGTTATTTCTCTAGCTTCCTTCTCCATCTGGGAAAACTTAGGTAATGTTAGTTTGAGACCTCTGAAAAGCTCCAATTTAAAACTTATACTTCTGTGATATCCATCTCAAGGAAAGGATCTTGCTCCGTACTTTCAGCAGGTTCTGAACTCCCTGTAGAGCCCAGGCTGGCCTTGAACACACAGCAGACAATCCTCCTGCCTCAGCCTCCTGCGTGCTGGGATTAAAGGCATGTGCCACCACACCCAGCTTATGCGGTGCTTGGGAATTGAAACCAGGGCCTTGTGTTAGCTAAGAAAATGTTCTAACCACCGAGCAACTCCAAGCCCACTTGATTTTTAGCTTTTAGAGATGTACAAGTGAAGGTTGTAGAAAGGAGAATCATTATTTACTGAGTGCCTACTGTATACCAGAGACTTTAATTAACCCATCGAATCGTTACAGCCCCTCAGAGTTATTTTCATTTTTCAGAGAAGAAAACCAAAGGATAAATCATTGAAATAGTCTCACTACAGTCATAGACCTGTCACTTTCCTTTTCATGCTAAAGCCCAGTTTCTTGAGAGATGATCAGTGAAATAATTAAGAGAATGGCGTTCACAGGCAGAGAAACGTTGATTCCAGTTCTGGGTCTGCTACTTAGACCTCTGCAAACCTGGGCAAGTTCGCCGACCTCTATGGCTCAATGATGCTATTGCATGTATCCTGAGAGGGTTAAGAGAATTAAATGGGAGCGGCAGGCAAGTGCTAAGTACTATGCTTTACACACACAATAAATGGTTACTGCGCTGTTTCTATTACTGTTACCTCCGCTGCTCTTAGGGCTGCGGCGCTGCTATATTACACTGCCTATCTGGCCCACGCTACCTCCATTTAGCTCAAACGCTGAACTGATGACTGCATTTGCTGCATTCAGTGCTATTCTAAAGAGCCAAATTCGCCAGCCATAAAAAGAAATGAGGAAGTTACGCCTGATGGTGAAGCACGGGGCTCAGGAGTCAGGCCCCATGGGTTTTATTTTGATCACTGAGTCACGTAGTGACCAACAATCACATACACATTGACCAACTCCTCTGTTGTGCATCAGGGACAAAACTGTAAACAAAGCCTCCTCATTCACCACTCGCTTGAAAACTTCCTCAGAGGGGTGTGGAGACGGAGGAAGTTAGGAAGCACAATTATATTAATTTTTCTTGACGGATTCATTCTGTTCCTTTATCAGTTGTTGCTTTTTACTCCTCATCTAGGTAGCTGGTCTTCAGGTATATCAGAGTAGAGCAGCTCAAGGAGGATAAAAGAAAGAGATATTAAAGTATAAGTACTTAGAGAGCGAAAACTGAGTCCAGTTGATATGTCCTGGAGATGGTCAAATGTTTATCAAATGTGGGAATGAGCACACAGGTATTTGTGCCATCGTTCATTGTAACTGAAGCACTGGGGCACAAAGTCTAATGTGTCAAGCTTTTGGCTTTGGCTTTCTGTTGGACCCACAGGATTTTGTGTGTGTCAGAAGCAGTAGTCTCTGGCTAGGAATCCCTTCCAACTCCATTGCTGGTAGTAGAAAGCAATGTGTTAGAGCTCCCAATTAAAAAGCTGCCTTTTGCAATACTTATCACAAGTATACTTATTTATCTTGTGGCTCTTTTCTTCACAGGTCTAACACAGAGTACCAGAACAGGCAGATAGAGCAGTTGTGCTGAATATTTGCTAAATATAGGAATGAATTAACGAACGAACAAGTGAACCAACTCTTGGAGATGGTACTTGGTGCTGGCAGATTTCAACTTACCTACTGTACGTTCTAGTTTCCACAGATCTCCCACTGTTGAACTGGAATTCAACATGTTATGGGAGATTGGCTGCCTCCTGCGCTTTCTGCCTCGTCCCCTCAGGAGCGTGCACAGGCTCCCCCAGAATTCCTTGGGTGCAAAGACAAAAAAGGACACAGTTTCCTATTTGTCCACACAGTGACTCATCTTGCTTTAATGTCACCTTGTCCTGTACTAAGGGAGATCTGGCTACAGAGACAGTGAAGGCCAGCAGAGCCACCTCCTAGAAATCAAATACGCATTTGGCATTGCTCACCTGCTTCCATATCCCGAAGAAAGGGGTAGATTATGTGAATGCTGATTAATTAGGAGCTTTTGGTGTGGCGACATTTCACTGTCAAGCAAACAGACCAAGCATCTACTCATATGGAAGCCTTTCATACTTTTCTCCCAGGAGAACAGGGACAGCCAGAAGAGAAAGAAGAGCTTAGGGTAAAGGTGTCGGTCTAAAAGGCTTAGTAGCCCAGGGAGGAGGGTTAAGGGAGGGGCTTGTTGAGTAGAAGTGCAATCATGTTGAGCCTTAAGGTTTTGGGCATGGATTGTGGCAGCTGCTGGGGTGGAAACATTACACATTCATCACACTTCTCAAGATACAGACATAGGGCCCACGGGTGAATGAGGTTATTCTTGTTCTGGACAAAGAATGCTGCGGAATCTCCCTATCTTACCCCTAAAAGCCATGAAGAGTGGGAGGAGGGTGCTGGGATTGAAACTATGTTCAGCAAGGGCTCTCCTACTGAGTTTTGTCTCCAGCCTTTTTATTTTATTTTATTTTTTGAGACAAGTTCTCACTAAATTGCCCAGGATGGCCTGGCACTTGTCGTCATCTTGTCTCAGCTTTACAACTTGCTGGGATCACAAGAGTGTGCCGCTGCACCTGATGTAAAAGACGTTCCTCCTCATTGGTCTCGCAACTATTCTGATTTGACTGCAAATAAAGACTGGCCGGGGGAAATTAGCAGTGTTGCTACCTTTTGGCATGTGTCCTCATCACCCAGCTGTGTGAGCTGTTGGCTGCTAAGAGCTCACAGCTGCAGCCTTCTCTAGAGGATTAGCCTCAGCTAACAGGAATGGAGTCCTTAGTCCAAGAGTGCCCAACCCCTAGCTGCCCACAGCCGGTGACTGACTGACCTAGGGGTATAAAATCCAACTCCTTGGCCTTGAGGAAGAGCAAATCACGGTCTAAGATGCACCGTAGAGTTAGATTAAAGCTGGATGTCAGCTGGATCACATAGTTGCTTAGCTCCTTCCACTGCCCGTCCTCTTTCCTGCCCTTATTTTCCTGATAGTACTTTTCCATTTGTGCTTAAACAAGAATCTTGACCTCAGACACTGCTTCTTTGGTTCAAAACTTAAGCTGGGCACTAGTAGAGCCAATACTCACAGAGTATTCATCATGTGCCAGGTGCTCCTCTAAGGGCTATGCACATATTAAGTCATTGAACCCTCACAGATATGAGGCTAATTGATGTTAACATTATCTCTGTTTGGAGGTTGCGTCCACTGAAGCACAGAAACGTCAAGCAATTTGCCCCATGTCACACAGAACACGATGGAGCCACAAGCTGAACATGAGCAAGTCCAACTCTAATTCTTGCTGAGTCTCATAATTCCCTTTTAATGCCAGCTTATGTTTTCAGAAAGGGGGTGTCTTTCTCATTGCTGGACACAACATCCAACACTTGGAACTTCAAAGTGAAAGTGTTTCTTTCAGATGTCTCAAGCCATGCACGGTAGACCAGATCCAAGGCAGAAGGGCATGGCAGAATGGCCTGGTGGAAGAAGGTGTACATTCCTTTGTCAGCAGGAAGCAGAGAGAGAGGGAAGGAGCTGGAGTCAAGAATATACCTTCCGGGTCACACCCCTAAAGAGCCATTCCTCCAACTACTTCCTGAGTCCTAACATCACATGAAATCGTCGACAAATTAATATAATGACAGACATAGTGCTCTCATGATTCAATCACTTTCCAGACACATGAGATTTTTGGTGGCCATTTTAGATCTGAACTGTAACAGCCAGTTTAGCACACATATATGCCTTCTGTCAGCTTTTAATACTCAAGGATTCGAGGACATTTTGAAACTCTTATCCTAAAAAGCATATCTTAATAACTACAATGGTTTCTTCCAGTTGTACCTCTCCTAGTTCCAGGTAGCATTATCTAAAGACTAATTTCATACTTGACCCAATGCTGAGCAGTCTGCGCTTCTGGGGCTACAGAAAGTACAAAAGACAGCTACAGAGTACAGTCTTTGTCTGGGAAAAGCCTGTCAAAGTACACCCAGCTATTCAGAGTGGTAGCTGCTGAAAGAGACTGACAATGGAGATTAACAATGATACAACAGTAAAAAACATAGGAAAGAGCATTTGCGCACTGCTAATATGGGTGCAGGTTGGACACAACCACATTGGAGAACTGTTTGGAAGCATCTTAAGCGAGAGATAGATATATAGATAGACAGACAGACACGAGCCAAGACTGTCACTTGGCAACTCTACGGCCAGGACTTGTTCAGTGGAAATACACCCATAGGTTCATCAAAGGAAATGTTTGAAGAAGCTTTAGCTCTAGGAGAAAAAACCTCAAAACCACTTCTTACGGCTTAGATCTAAAATGTCCTCCCAAAGTCTTATGCATTCAGAGGTGGGGCTTTCAGAAGATGATTGGATTGTGAAGGTGCTACAGTCATCCACAGACTGATCCATTGATTGGTTCATAGCTGAATGTGCCATTAGGAGGTGGGGCCTGGTTGGAGGTGAGTCAATGGGGACGTGACCTGAAGAGGGTGTTCCTGTCCCCAGACCCTCTCTTCTCGTTTTGCTTCCTGACTGCCATGGGCTGAGCAGCTGTCTGCTGCCATGCCCTTCATCGTGCTGGTTCTGCCTCAGAGTCGGTCAGTCATGAACTGACATCTCAAAACTGTGAGCCAAATTAGACCTCTCCTGCTTTAAGTTTCTAGTGTTGGCTATTCTGTCTCAGCAAAAGGAAAGTGACTAATGCACTACCCAAATATCCATCTGTAGAAAGGAGAGATTATGCTTACAACGAATGACTGTGGCAATGAGAAAAACTACTACTGTATACATGAAAATATGGATGAATTTCACAAATGTGATGTTGAGTGAAAGAAACCAGGCACAAATGAACATATACTACATGATTCTATATATATTAACTTAAAAAAAACAAGTAAAACTTAGGTATTGCATTGGGAAGTGAGTGGAAGAAAACACGACATGTCATTCAGAATGCAAGTCATATTCTGTTCTGCGAGCTGGGTGCTGTTTCATAGATGTGCTGACTCTATTCAAATCCATCAAATTGTGTACTTGTGATTTATACACATACTGTATGAATAATGTATATCAGTAAAAAACTCAAGAAAATGTAGAAAGGATGGCTTTGTTTAAAAAAATAAAAAAGGAATCCTCCCTACACGTAGATAATCCAGTTCGTTTCTATAAAGAAAGTTATTTCAATGAAGATCAAATTAATTTTCTTACCTAGTGTTCTTTCAGAGATATTATTTTAGACAGGTTCTCAGAGTGTAGTCCAGGCTGGCCTTGTACTTGATCTGTAACAGAGGATACCCTTGAACTTGTGCTCTTCCTCCCTCAGCTTCCTGAGTACTGGGATTACAAGTATGTACCCCCATGGCCAGCTCAAAAAACTTCTCTTTCTCATTTTCTGCCCTTTATTGATCTTCGCAATGGTTTTTGTATCCCAAAGCTCCAGGTCTACACCATTTACTCAGGAACTGGAAACAGTCAAGAGAGGCATTCATTAACCACTACAAAAGAAGTCTCTGGCCCACTTCATCCATGTTGATGCACGGTATGCTTTTTGATGAGGATGAGTGAGCAGAGCAGGGGAAGGCTGTACTTTCCATGCAGCCAATGCCAAGGCAACAGGGAAGCCCTGGCAGACAATGGTATCCTATGGAGGCTCCACAAGGGCCCATCCTTTCTGATGGTGTTTGCAATCCTCCCTTCTCCAAGACAATGACCAGCCTCAAAGAAACCAACACTCCAGCTGCCAGTAATTCTATCAATTCATCTCAATACACAACAAGGTCCCTGATGTGGAAAAATCATTATAAATGATATATATATATATAATATATGATATACATATTTATACATGACATATAAAAATATATATTATAATTCTAGGCCCCTTCAACATCTGTTTCTGGCAATCACAAAGTGTTCTCTTTTTTCATCTCAAGAAGCAGCTGGTAAGTAGTCATGCTATTTCATTTTTTAAAAATCCAAGTAAAACACATATGGCTTCTGAGAGATTGTGACTTTCCCAAAGAGGAAAAAGAAGCACTCACCCCTTCCCCAGTTTCAAGGCCTTTATCTGCTCTTAACACAAAGATTAAAAAATCACATTTGGAAAAATGTGAATATGCAGATAAGATTTGTTAGAAATCACATCTGTCCTTTGCCTTAAGCAAAGAACAGCCATGTGTTTATTTGTTTGCTTCACAAATGTTTATTGGATACCTACCATGTGTCCAGAATTGGCTAGGTGCTAAGGACAAGGCAGTGAGTTAGACAAAGACCTTATTTTCCAGGAGATTAAACCCCTCTTGAAAGACTTGGAACAGGACAAAATTCTGTGCCAGGACTTTGTTCATCTCACAAGTCTTGAATCCTCTCTACCACAGAGGATCTCATTCAGAAAAATGTCAGTTTTTCAGTGTCCCTGCGACCCAGGGCTCTACACCTATAGCTGCTTCTAGGTTGGGTACTACTTAAGCTTTTTCATCATGACGTGACTGTGGCTATAAGCAAAGATGGGACTTGTTTGTCATAGATGGTGTTAGATAATCTGGTGCCTGCCAATACTTCTGATTGTATGGCTCCTCCTTACGACCTCTCACTTTGCTGGCCATCCTTCTCACTCTCAAGTGTGTTAAGTTCTCAAGGACCCTGGGCCTTTCTGCTGGCCATTTTCCCAGCCTGGATTCCCTTACGCTAGATTTTCTCAAGAAGTAGTTCCACAATCTTTCCCAGCTTCAATGCCACTCCTTAGCTTGTGTGGCCTTTCTTGATCAGCTCCTAATCAAGCCCCACCATATACACCCCTGCCTATCACAGTATCGTAGAGTTGCCTGTTGTCACGATGTATACATGCCCATGTCCTCCATAGAAGAAATACAAGTGCATTAGCAACAGGGACCAATTCTATTCAGTTTACTTCTGAGTTCTCAGCTCCTAGACCAGATCCTGGCATTTACTGGGCACTCAGTCCATTGAACCTCTGAAAAAGGGGTGAGCATAGATGTTCAATGATTCCCCAAACCCCATATCTCTAATCAGTTAGAGAATTTGGAGATTTGTTAATAGTTACGATGATAAATCTCTAAAAAGGGGTTCCACCTGATCAGTAAAATTGATCAATGTATTTTGAAGTACAAATTAGGATGTATATGTGACTCCTATAATCTAGCAAATCATGAAGCAGTGTATTCTATTATAAATTATTTTATTACAAAATAGAATAGAAAGAGCAGAGTGTGTTATATGTTGTAAGAACAGGTATTAGGTGAGTGTGTATGTTTATTGGGTACAAATAAAATATATGTTTTTACTATGGATCGTGGTCATAAAATAGGGAGTTCATTGTTATAATAGACCAGTGACAAATATATTCATAGTGCATGAAATGAAAAAAAAAAAGGTCTGCAAAAGAAAAGGCATAGGTATGTAAGGTAAAATACTGGATCAAAGCTTAATGTATGGACAGACAGAAAAACAACTGAAAAAATAAACTGAAATGTTGAGTGGATTTTTCTGAGTGATTTCTTTGTTTTTTCTCTAAATATATTTTTAACATTTATATTGTAATTTTAAAATACAAGTTATGTCTATAATAGAAGATAGCACATAATACTCTTTAGAAAAACAGAATTTTATTTAAATTTATTTATAAAAGTATCTGTGTGGTATCATAAATTGGGGCAAATGTTAAATGCCTACTAAAAGCATGATTATGACGAGGAGTTTGCTACACTGTTACATGGCATGTTACCTTGTCTTATCTTCATGATGATACAGAAAAGGAGCTAAGCTGACAGTCATCCTTATTCACAGAAGAAACTGAGGGACAGAATGGTTAAGTCGCTTATCCACAGTCACATTGCCAGTTAGCAGTTGGCCTGGCCAAGAATTCAAGGCTCCTGATTACTACCCAACTGTCTGTGTTGTCCTACGTGGCACCTACTTTACTGCAGCCTTGATAGTTTATTGTGCAATGTGGACTTAATTATGCCCTTTTTACCTCTGCAACAACGAAGTGAAGCTTCTCTCTTGTGCCTCTGTTTCTGTAAGTTCTTGAGGCTGCCACTCCTTCAGCCGTTTTCTATCCACTGGATACTGTCATTCCTGTGAGTTCATTTCATACATTGGAAACATTATAAGATGGGAGTTAAGATTTACCAGGGTTCAAATTCTAACTCTACCACTTAATAGCTCTGTGACCTTGGGCGAGTTGTCTGACCTCTGCGGGCCTTGATTTACTCACTTTTTGTTGAGACAGGGTCTCGTTCTGCAGCCCAGATTGGGCCTGAACTCACTATGTAGCCCAAGCTAGCCTTGGCCTCGCTACACCCCTCCTGCCTCATCCTCAGGGAGTGCTGGGATTACAGGCATGCACCGACATGTCTGGCTTTCTGTGGTGCTGGGGAATCAAACTCAGGGTCTTGCATTTGCTAGGCAAGTGCTTTAACCACTGTGCCATTCTTCCAACCCTGATTCCTCACTCTAAAACGAGGGTTGTGGTGAAGTTTTCTTGATATCATAAGGTATTGTGGACATTCAATAAATTAATGCATATGAAACACTCAGGAAGCATTTAGAGCCATGCATCATATACATTACTGCAAAGTAATGCTGTTGTCATTGTAACATCATGTGGCCAAAGCACTTTAATATGATGTCTTTTGATTTTCCTCCTTTTCCCCCCATCCCTGCCACTCAGAGTGGAATTATTTCTATCATCTTCCTAGTATTGTCACTGACTTTGAAAGTTGTCTTGGTGTTCTACCAGGCAATATGACTTGCTCCTCCAGTATTAGAAGCTATCACTGCCAATCCTGGCTGTTTCCTATGTATGTGTACGTGTGAGCCTCTCTGAGGGGTGTGGAAGCATCCACAGAGAAAATTGGTGGCTGTCTCTCCTATCAACATTCTGTTTGCCTCCCAGTTCCCTGATTTCCTCTTCCAGAGACAACCTAAATTTTCATCTGTAAGTCCTTCCTTGAGCTGAAGGCTAAATGGTCTAAGTGGGGCCTCATCTTTCACACCAGGGTGTAACAAGGAAAAAGAGAGAGGAGGTCAATTTCCAGTAGCTCCTGTCAAGATTCCCAGATCGGATTAATTGGATTAGTACAATCTGAAACTGAGAAAACAATGATAAGCCAGAGTTCATGCTCTCTCCTCTTATGAAGTTTGAGAATACAGTAGTATGATCAAAAAATACAGCAATGTTAATTTTTAAAAATTGTTACAGTAAAACACACATTGCCGTTAATCTCCCTCAAAATACCCCCTTGCTCTGAACACACTGTCCCATCATTCTATCCAATTTCTGCAGCAGTTTGGGAAGTTGTCTTAATGTGTTTTTAGTTGCACTGTTGGGATGCCTGGATGTCCCGAGTCTATTCAAAATGCTTACATTTCATGGTCATTTGGACTCTGAGAGAGAATCAGAAGTTGTTTAGTGCCAGATCCAGTGAATAAGGTGAATGAGGACACACTGTAATATTTTTATTTGGCAAAAATTGCCACACTGGAAGCAATATGTGAAACACAGTATTGTATGATGGAAGACAAAACCATTTACCCGTTTCTCAGGCCACTTTCTACACACTCTGTTTCTTAAATAAGCCTTTATAATATTCAGAATTCACTGTAGTGTTCCTTGGCACAAACTCAGCTCACACAATGTCATCAAGGTCAAAAACAAGATTAATCAATGTCACATTGATGTCGGATCTTCATTGATATGCTCTCTCTCTCTCTCTCTCTCTCTCTCTCTCTCTCTCTTTCTTTCTCTCTTGAAGGGTGAACTGGGTGATTTTCTTTGAGAACTCTGAACCTTGCCCTCAGGATCATAGTCATATACCCGAGTTTCACTTCCCATGATGATATAAAAAGCTGGACTCTAGCAACACGAACACACAAGTCCAATGAAGTGCATCATTCATGATCCATAATTTACAGCAAGCTTTAAACCTTTTTTCAATTGTAGCTAAGAACCAACTGACTGCAATGAATGAGTTGAAATTTGTCACACACTGTTAATAAGGTTTGGCCTTCTCATATTAAAGATGCTTGCCTTTTCCATTGGATGGCATGGAACAGCAGCACTTACCATACCCTTTTTAATCACACACATGAAACCATTGGATAGAAAAGAGTAATGTTGACCCTTCAGGTGGAGAAAATGTGTCTGGTGACAATACAGGAGACCCTGAATCAAGCTTTACCTAAAGCCAGCCTCCACTTAGAGCTTTTCAATTATGAAAAGCAATACTCTCTCCAATTTTCCTTTAAGACAGTGGAATTTTTTTTTTTTAACATTTGGTTAGAGTCTTAAACAATAATTTTTTGCAATAGAAATGTCCCCCTTTTTTTTTTTTTACCGTTAGTAAAAAGAGCCAAGACAGCCTACAGGAAAATGAAGTAAAACAAATGCCTGAGGAAATAAAACATGAAACATGGCAAGTGGGTATTCTCTCTAAATATCTCTGGGAAAATTCAACTCAAACGTTCTTTGTATGACTCCGGCTACTATCTGCCTTTGTTTCACTTGAAAATACACACCCTTGTGTGTAGGCATTTCACGACTTTTCACTTAGTGCAGTTGGGCCCCACAAATGCCAAAACACCACTGTTAGCAAAGACATGAAGCAGAAATGGTTGTGCCGTTCAAAAGCACATAGGAGCGCTTACTCACACAGAGGCCCTCGCCTCAGGCACCTGAGAATTAACAGTTGTCTTAAGGCAGAGAGTGGTGGACAAAGCTGACAAGATTCAGGATTTTACTACAAAGGCCACAACTATTTGGCTCTAAGCCTGTGATCCTCGGATTTACTAATTTGGCTGAGTTACGGACATTTGGCTGAGTTGTGTACACTTGTTGTACACAAGTGGTGTCTGAAATATTTGTAATCTTTGTTGGGCAACCTCACAAGAGAGCGAAAGCCTCATCATTGGAAGCATTTAAGCAGGGTCTGGATAGTCGTCACCAATGAGCATGTGGAGATAACTCTGTGTTAGGAAGTGTGTGTGTGTGTGTGTGTGTGTGTGTGTGTGTGTGTGTGTTACACAACAGCCTAGGAAAACACAACAGCAAATAAAGCTGAGGAAGAAAAAAATCAGATTTGTGCTGACTTCAGATCGGGCCCACTCCCAGCTGCACTCACACCCTTTTTCTCGGCCCACACTCCGAGGGCTGGGTTACCTCTTGGGAAAGGAGCGCTTTCCCAGCTTCCTTTTCATCACCCTCCACCTCTGACCAGCTGAGAAGTTGCTCCTGCCTGAAGCCCGGCATTTCTCTTCCTGCCAGTGGCTGCTGGAACAGAATGGCAGCTGTTTGGGCAAAAATGCAAGTCATCAAAGACAGGAAAAAGAGAAACTGGGACACCCGGCTCACCCTGCTGACTTTTCACCTTTTCTCCACTTCCTAAACCACCCTTCTGGCTGCCTTCTCAACAGGTGTGGACTGGGATAGGCTGCTTATGGTGCCACGTGTGGACCAGCCCCACTGCGCCCCTGAACCAGTCACCAGCTGTGCGAGGAGCTCTCACACTAAGCTGGGTGGCCTGAGAATAGGCTGTTCTGGCTAAAGAGTTCTGGCATTACCATGATTTCCTTTAGAGGAAGAAGCAAGCTTGTAGTCCCAGCATTCTAGGAGGATCTAAAGTCCCAAGCTCAGCCTGGGAAGCCGAGCAACTTAGAGAGACCTTGTCTCAAAATAAAAGGGCTAGGGGCATAACTCTGTGGGAAGGCCCTGGGCTCAATCCCCAGTACTGGACCAAAAAATGGCGGGCAAATACCAGGTACTGCTTTTAGCGGTATCCCACTCGAAATCTCAGAGTGTTTGATTGGTGCCTTGCCCAGAAAGTTCAAATGAGAGGTCTTCTGTGTGGAATACTATGTGGCTTTATTTCACAATCCCCCTAGCATGATGGTGCCTATTTCTGAAACCTACTTTGGGGGCCCAGATTTATAATTTAAGGCCACTTTGGCCTGTCTTGAATTTTGAATAGAGATAAGAAAAGTAAGGTGGAGAATCTTCCACGGTCTAGGTGGATTTCTGTAAATGAGAAATTTATTCTTTCCCTCCTACTAAACATTGGCAGAATCTTTCCTCTCTACATGTATCCTGGGAGGAATATTTAATCATTAGCCCCAGTCTGATATTAAATCACAAGCACAGCTTTGTTTTTCCAAAGACAGACGTCAGGAGACTGGTGTGTGTGGTGGGGACAATAGATATTCCATTCATTTTTAAAGTATATTTCAAAGTGGTACCAAAAGGCATTTAATTAGCAAAGATTCATAACTTCCTCACCAAGCTGTGTGAGAGAAACCTTGACAACAGCGTCAGGTGGCTTTCTGTGTTCTGACCAGGGAGGGCCTGCATGGAATTTAGAAAAAAAAAAATTAGCAATTTAGCAAAAATAATACTTCTTACATATCTAGTTCCAAACACAAGCTATGTCAAAGAAAACAAAGGTGAAGAGATTGGTGAGAATTTGGGGGACAAAACAGATAAACAAGTTGACTAATTCCAGACTAAACAGGAACAAATTTTTTGTTTTATTGAGAATATTACCTGAACAAACATTTTTACATTATCATTTCACTGTGGCTATCTAGATCTAGTGTCAGTAATAGTTCCTTGAGAGTCTTTTAAAAATTATTCCAAATCAAAACACAAGATCCATGTTTGTGGTATAAAAGTTTTCACTGGTCTTTAAATTGATGAGGGTTTTTTTCATTACTGGAAAATGTACCCACAGCATTCACACTAAGCCACATCCCCAGCCCCTTTTTAATATTTTATTTTGAGACAGGGTCACACTAAGTTGCCCAAATTGATCATTTTAGATTAAGATAGATTTATCAAATCAATAATTGCAGTGGAGATATTAGAATTTTCTATTTCATAACTGTACTTTCATTCAATACCTTGTTCTTAAGCTAGTAGATAGAGGGTCATTTAACTAGATTTTGTCCCTTTCCTATTTTTTTTTCTCCAGTGCAGCGCTTTACCCACTGAACAAAATGGACATTCCTAAGTTATGTTAATGACAGTCTTAGTGTAAACTGAAAGAAAAAGAGTTCAAGTTCCTTACATCTGGAATAGTGTCTTATAATTAGGGTGATTCCCAGCACCCAAATCAATCCTTCATGAAGCGCTAATGACTAACAAATGTTAGCTTTATTGAATGCAGAGTTTGTCATGAGCTCCAAGCCACCTTAGTCACCGGTGTCTAAATAACCAATTGACAGTAACTGGAACGAGGCCTCAAAGGGAGTGAGGCGCCACCTTCTTTTCATACTAAGATTTCTCCAAGTAAGGCCCACCAACCACCAAAATCACCAGGGTATTTGCTAAAAAGGCAGATTCCTTGGTGTCACACTCAGGAAATCAACATTTTGGGGAGGGGGCCAAGGATGCCAGGTACCCAGCTGGAGGGCCTGTGCTCTGTATCCTGCATTGGGCAGGCACTAAGGATCAAATGCTACTTCTATTACAAGTTTGGACCCCAAAAGAACAAAATGAGGAATTGAGGGAAGCCCAAGGAAGGCTTGACAAAAGGTTGTACCAATAGTTCCTACACAAAAATTGGAAAGAAAATCCCCTGCTAGTCAAGAAGGTTTAGGAAGAGTCTCCAGTCACACAAAGAATGCAGCTCTAGGAAAAGAGGTCGGCAGTCCTGCCCCTCCAAATTTGGGTCTTCCAAAGATGGGGGCGAGGGGTGGAGAGTAGGGGGGCCCACTGCACTGGGAAACCTCAGATGTCTTTACATCTCATCACAAGCAGGCTCACCCCAAACATCTGCAGGACTGAGCCTAGAGCACAAACAGAGGCCCACATACCAAACGTCTCAATGTTTGAAAGTTATATATCAAACTAATAAATGTTTAAATAAAAAAGGTTCTTTCCTTCTATCTTGACAAACAAACTGTCATAACAATTTGGAAGGCCAGGTGTGAATTTAGAGTCCAGGGACTCACTGGCGTCCGATGTGGGCCTGGGAGGAGCAGAGAGAGCTGGCACTCAGCCATTTCTTTCTCCCTTCAGCCTCCATGGGTTTTCCCAAACTTAGGAACCCCAGGGACCATGTGAGTGGTTCTTTCGACAGCCTCACCAAGAATCTTTCACTGATTCCTCTTCTTCTGCCCTCCTAATAGCCATGCCTGGCCTCCTTCAGATGTAAAGGTGCTTTTGGAGGTGAACAAGTTCTGAATGGCCACATCCCCTGACACTTCCTAAGTTTTCTTAGTTGAGAGTGGTGTGGTGAGAGAAGAGAGCTTGTGAACAGTACGTTGGAAACTGTAATGTGCTCACCTGAGAATCTCATTGAAGAGTAAATTCTGATCCCTTACGTCTGGGAGATGCACTTGAGAAGTAGAAACCTGTGTTAGTGTATCAAGTTGTGTACTCTGTCTTGTGTGATGCTACAGCCTTTCACACATTTTCTTTCTTTTCTATGCCCCCTCCGTGGTTTTCTAAGTTCTTCAAAAACAGTGGCTGAGTAGTCTTGTTCTTTTGCACTAACTCACTTTCAGTAAAGCCCGCACAGAAGCCTGGGTATTTTGGTTCATTGTCTGGATTCTCCCCATCACCAGCCTGTCTGTTAAATAGAAGAAACATTAATTTGGAGCAGCTGTGAATCTTCCAAAAATTTCCATATCACTGAAGATTCAGAAAGTCAATTCACATTCCTTCTGTATCCTTTAGTTATTAAATCATAAACTTTAATTCAAGGCATTTTAAAGGGCCCAAAGGAATTTTAATTTGATGTGAATGACTTTCAAATGTGAATAAAAATCAGAGCATATAAAACCATGCAATCTCTATTTCTTTTAAATAATGGAATGAGTTTAAAAAATAATCAACAGCCAATGTAAAACTCCTGTATAATTCAATTGGACCCTTATTTTCTGGACCAATGAAGGAGGTAGTGATGTAAGTAATTCCAAATTATTTGTATGTGACTTTGCATGAGATGGACACTCCTGCTTTCGTATTACTTAAGTGTCTGTTTAAATTAGTGTCATTCTTTAAAGAAAGAACAGCTCTGGTGGGATAGCCCAGGCAATTCCTAGGAGGTATTGGCCTATGGCTTTCAGCGACGAAATTAAAACCATCAATGAATGTTCACAAAGCTTATGAAAAGACAGCCTTCCCTTGTCAAAACAAATGATTTGTTGCACGAATGTATCTGAGGGTATTACCTCGGACTTGCTTTGAGAGTAAGCCTGGAGTGACCTCCCACTGAAGAGACGCTAGGGTATTTGAGGAACAGAAAGAGCTATCCCCTATACAAATATATTTGTCCCACTGTCTATCAGAGTGGTGTCTCAGAAAACACAGATGCCTTTGCTGTCAGATGGCCCAGAACAGTAGTGAGAACAAGCTACCTATAACATTCAGAATGCCCCTAGAGGGACAGGCTTTAGGAAGCCACTGGTTCTACGAAGTAAATGAGGTCAACTTACACTGGCTCAGTCACATAGGAAGGGGAATCCCATGGCTTGGGCCCACAGATTTGAAGGACAATGGTTCTCAAACTCAGACACCAGAATCCCAATTTATGAAAACAGAGTGCTGGGCCCTAGGCCAGAGTTTTTGACATAGCAGGTCTGGAGCAAGGTGTGAAAGTCTGCATTTTTAATGAGCTCTCAGCTGAAGCGACTGTTATTGCTTCAAGGGACCATGTACTGAGAACCATTATACCATTGAAATCTGACTGTATCTGGTCCATGTCCGTCTCCACCTTAATCCTCACTTGAAAACTTTAACATTTTCTGACCGGCTTTTTGCCTCTCAATAAGATAATGATGGGTGCTCCAAATTCCATCATTAGAGGTCTATCCCTTTGGGCTTGAGAATGGTGTCCGCTTAAAGAGGTCGCCGTGAAAGTATGAGAGTACCTTCCTAACCACCTTGTTATTGTACAGCTTCTCAAATTTCATTCTCTGAGACGCCTGAAAACATTGAAAACTGCTTGTACCTGAGTTAACAATTCTAGTTTAATTAATCGGGTGAAGGCCACGAGTGAACCATTTTCACAGTTTCCCCGGTCATTCTAATTGACTTAAATTCGAAAAGCTCTTACTTGGCAGAGATGAAACAAAGTGGCATTGTGCCCAGGTCCTGGGACTACTGAACTGGTTGCCACAGTCTGTGTATAGTGAGTTGAAAAGCATCTGAAACTACGTCACCTGCTTCACAGTTAACTAATCCCTAATATGTGGCCCATTTGGAGAAAGTAACCCTCAGCTGGGAGATTTGCATTAATCAAGCACTGAGAATAACTGGTATCATGCAGTTGGCTCAGTTGTTCTATCTTTAAAGTGCAATTGCTACAGGAGCACAGTAAATTGGAACAGACATCTGGCATTTGTTTTTATTTTTAATGTCAAATAAAATTGTACATTTCTATTGCATGTAACACACTGTTTTTGAATTATACATACAGACATTGGAGTGAGGTTACGTCTAACCAGCACAGGCATCATCGCGTCATGTAGTTATCATTTCTGTGCTGAGAGATACACGTATACCCATGTTCGTAGCAACACAACTAACAACAGCTAAACTGTGGAAGACACCAAAATACCCATCAACAGACCAGTGGATACATAAATTGTGGCATTTATACACAATGGAATACTACTCATCTATAAAGACAGATAGGTTGGAGGCTTTTGTAGGTAAATGGAGGCAACTGGAGACCATCGTGCTTAGTGAAGTGAGTCAGAAGCAGAAGGTAAAATATCAAACGGTTTTTTGGTTATGAGAAACTCAGATCACAATCATTTCATAGAACTTAATGTAGGGAATAATGGGAACTGGAGAGGAGGGGAAAGGGAGTGAGAGAATCAAGAAGAGAGAAGGGAAGAATTTGTAACTTTGCCATGACATGTATGTGCCCAAAATACTCAAGATCAATGTAAATTTTATGTTTTGTACTTATACATATCAATAAAGTGGGGGGATATGAGTGATAACTGTGCATAGCTTAGTGGTTAGAGTCCTTGTCCGGCCTGTTCAAGGACCTGGATTTGATCTTCCAGTACCAGGAAAAGATAGGCTGGCTTGGGTGGCACACACCCACAATGCCAACACTTGGAAGGCTGAAGCAAAAGAATTGCTGTGAGTTCGAGGCCAGCCCGGGATACATAGTGAGTTCAGAACCAGCCTGGACTACAGAGTGAGACTCTATTAAATTTTTAAAAATGTGAATAATAATACCTAGTCCCGTGTTTGTTATATAATGCATGTAATGTTCAGCACAGAACCGGAATTTGGTAAGAAATAAAACAAAATGTTGACTATATAACAAAGAGTATAGCATGTCATCACCATGAAGCCTGAAGAAGAAAATTAAGTCATGTCACTATACAATGGATTGCTTTTAGTGTATTTTCTCCATCTAACTGTAACTAGGTGTCCTCTGACAATCATCCCCCATTTCCCCACTTCTCTGGCCACCTCAGACTCTGGTAACTACCATTTGAGTCTCTGTTTTCTGTAAGACCGATGTTCCTAGATTTCACATATGAGGGAAACAATGCAGGACTTTTCTCTCTGTACCTAGCTTGTTTCACTTAACATCACAACCTCCTCCATCCATGGTGTCACAGTGATCAGATTTCATTCTTTCTAAGGTTGAATAGTATTTAATTGTATATTTTCCTTATCTGTGCATCAGTTGATGGACATTTAGATCAACTCCATGTTTTAGCTGTTCCAAAAAGTACAGCAATGAACATGGAAGAAGAGATGTCTCTTTGGCATATTCATTTTATTTCCTCTGGATCTATACTCAGGAGTGGGATTTCTGGATCATATAAATAGTTCGAGTTTTTATTTTTTGAAGAGTCTACATACTTCTTAGTATTGTATAAATTCTAGAAAAAAGAAGACTGAGGAAAGAAGGTCCAGCTCTCTACCAATCTAGTAACCAAGGCTTTTGAACTAAGCACTAGCTTAAATATGAAAAAAAAAAAAAAAACTTGGGAGACTGAAGCAGGAAGATTGCTGTGAGCCCAGGGCCACCCCAGACTACAGAGCAATATCCTGTCTCAAAAAAGTAATAATAACATAGTGCCTTCCTTCTATGAGTTCATAACTTAGTTGGGAATAGAGTGGGAAAGAGTTAAACGAAAACAATTCATACAAATCGGAAGAGTGTACAGCACAGGTACAGTATGTGAAACACTTGTTGCTGCCACTAACTCATCTCCAGTCACTCCATTCTCTTATTTCTTCAAGATTTAAGTTCCTGGTTCATCTTTCACATCACTGCTATAACTATCATAACTCTAGGTAATCCTGGTATCCAACGCCAGTACCAAATTGTTTTTACAACTGTTGCTTTACAGAACAGCTTGATATCTGGTATCGTAATGCCTCCTGCCTTGGTCTTGTTACTCAAGATTGCTTTGGTTATTCTAGGTCTCTTTTGGTTCTATATGAATGTAAGGATTATTGTTTCATGTTCTTTGAAAAACTTTATTGGTATTTTGATAGGAATTGATATATATATATATATATATATATATATATATATATATATAATCAGTTTCGGTAGCATAGTCATTTTGACTATATTTATTCTGCCTATCCAAGTACAGGGCATGTCTCTCCATTTTCTGATCTCGCCTACGACTTCTTTCTTCAGTGTAATGCAGTTTTCTTTATATACGTCCTTCACTTTCTTGGTTAGGTATCCCCCTAGGTATTTAATTTTTTGCTGGGTTATTGAGAATGGGATTGTTTTTCTGAGCTCTTTCTTAGTGAATTTGTTGTTAGTGTAGAGAAAAACTATTGATGTTTTAGTATTGATTTTATAGTCTGCAATTTGTGTATTATTTCCAAGAGTTTCATAGTAGAGTTTTTGGGGTCCTCTGTGTAGATAATCATGTCATCTGCGAATAAGGAGAGTTTGCCTTTCTTTTTTCCAATGAAGATTCCCTTTATTTCACTATATTGTCTGATTGCTATGGCAAGTGTTTCAAGAACTATTTTGAATAAAAGTGGTGAGAATGGACAGCCTTGTTGTATTTCTGATTTGAGAGGAAACACTTTCAATTTCTCTCCATTTACTATGATATTTGCAGTAGATTTAGCATATATGGCTTCTATGAGTTCAAGGTAAGGCCCTTCTATGTTGAGGTCGCCAGGGCCCGAGAGCCTCAGCGTCACTGACCTTGGCCGAGTTGCTTCCTTCCCAGGAACAAGTGTTACTGCTTGTAATATAAGGCAGGTGTTGTTTTGCTTAAACCCCGGGAACTGCTCCTGGAACTGCTCCTGGAACTGCTCCTTATCGCATCCTCCTTCCTCTACTCCTTCCCTCCCCCTGGGTGACCCCGCACTGGTTCAGGCCTTGCTGATTGGCCCAAGGTAACTACCTCAGTCTATTTAAGACCCTGTACTTCCCAAATAAACGAGGCAGCGTTCACTGAAACTACTCCCAGAGTGTGTTACTCTGTCGTCTGACCCCTCCTCAGCTGTTCCGGGGGTCCCTGCGGGATGGAGACCCTACACTTCTTTCTATACCTACTTTTCTCAAAGTTTTTATCATGAAAGGGTATTAGATTTTATCAAAGGCATTTTCTGAATCAATTGAGATGATCATCTGGTTTTGTTTTTGCTTTTGTTGATGTGGGTATATTACATTGATTGATTTACGTATGTTGAACCAGCTTTGCATCCCAGGAATGAAGCCCACTTGATCGTGGTGTGTGATATTTTTAATTACTTGCTGGATTCTATTTGACAGAATCTTATTAGGCATTTTTGCATCGATATTCATTAAGGATATTGGTCTATAATTTTCCTTCCTGGTTAAATTTTTGTCTGGTTTTGGTACTAGGGTGATACCAGAGATAAGTTTGGTAGTGTTTCTTTTCTTTCAACTTCATGGAACAGTTTCAGAAAGATTGGAGTTAGCTCTTCTCTAAAGTACTGAAAAAAAAATTCTGCTATAAATCTTTCTGGTCCTGGGTCTTTATTTGTAGGTAGAGCTTTTATTACTGCTTCTATTTCTGTGTGTGTAATGGGGTTGTTCAAGATTTTTACGTCTTCTTCATATAATTTTGGTATTTTGTATGTATCTAGGAAGTCATCAATTTCATCTCAATTCTCTAACTTGTTAGAATATAGGTGTTAAAATAATTTCTCATCATATTCTGAATTTCTGCAGAGTCTGTTGTAATTTCACCCTTTTCATTTCTAAGTGCACTAATCTGCTTTTTCTTTCCTTCTTTTGGTGAGTGTAGCTAGAAGTTTGTCTGTCTTGTTTATTCTTTCAAAGAACCAGCTCTTTGACTCATTAATCTTTTTTATTGTCATTTTAATTTCAATTTTATTAATTTCAGATTTGACCTTTATAATTTCTTCTCTTCCACTACTTTTTGGGTTAAGTTGTTCTTGTTTCTCTAGGTCCTTAAGGTGCATCATTAACGTGTTTATTTGTGACTGTTCTGTTCTTTTGATGTGTGCATTTATGGCTATGAATTTCCATCTAAGTACTGCTTTCATTGTGTCCCATAGATTCTGGTATGATGTACTTTCATCATCATTTAACTCTATGAAGCTTTTAATTTCTTGTCTGATTTCTTCTGTGATCCTTTTTTTGGTCAGTAGTAAATTGTTAAGTCTCCATGTATTTGTGTATTTTCTTCTGTTCCTTTTGCTGTTAAGTTCCAGTTTTATTCCACTATGGTCTGAGAGTATACAAGGAATTATTTTTATTTCTTTGTTTTTATGTAAGCATGACTTACGGCCTAGAACACAGTCTGTTTTAGAAAATGTTCCATGTGCTGCTGAGAAGAATGTGTATTGAGTTGATGTTGGGTGGAAAACTCTGTAAACATCTGTTATGTCCAAGTTTTCTATAGTGTTGTTTAGCTGTTGCATATCTTTGTGGATTTTCTCTCTGTTTGATTTATCTGTCTGTGATAGTGGAGTATTAAAGTCCCCTACAATAATTGAATTGGGGCCTATATGGCCTTTCAGATCTAATAATTTTTGGTTTACATAATTGAGGGCTCTAGAGTCGGGAGCATATATATTTATAATTGTGAGTTCTTCGTGTTCTATTGTTCCTTTAATCAGTATATAGTGACCATCTTTGTCTCTCTTCACCTGTTTTGTTTTGAAATCTGATGAGTCTGAGACTAATATAGCTACCCCTGCTTGTTTCCTGGGTCCTCTTTCCTGAAATATTGAGTTCCATCCTTTTATTTTCAGTCTATGAGTTTCCTTCTGGATGAAGTGTGTCTCTGGTAAGCAGCAAATTGTAAGCTTCTGCTTTTTTTTATCCAGTCAGCCAGTCTATGTCTTTTAATAGGTGAGTTGAGGCTGTTCATGTTTAGAGTAATTATCAAAGTGCGTTTGGTATGTCCTGCCACCATTATAGTTTTTCAGCATTGTTTACTAGCCTTACTTTTTCTCAGCTCATTCTCCTCTAGCTGTTGTCTCTTTTTCTCTGGGGTCATTGGTGTCGCTGGCCTCCCTTCTGCTTTCTAAGTTTCTTTTAAGAATTCTCTGCAATGCTGGCCTAGTAGCTACAAGTTTCTTTAAATTTTCTGTATCATGGAAAGTTTTAAGTACTCCCTTTAAATTAAAAGATAATTTTGCTGGATATAGCAGTCTTGGTTGGCATTCATGTTCTCTTAGTGCTTGGATGACATTGCTCCATGATCTCCTGGCTTTTAGAGTCTGGATTGAGAAGCTGCAGTTATCCTGATGGGCTTATCTTTGTAGATCACCTTCTGTTTTTCTCTTACAGGTTTTAGTATTCTCTCTTTTTGTTGGGTTTCTAGTAATTTAATTATGAAGGGTCATGATGAGCCTCTCTTATGATCAAAATTAATTGCTGTTCTATATGCCTGCAGTAGTTCCATGTTCATTTCTTTTCTTGGGTTTGGGAAATTTTCTTCCATAATTTCATTGAACATGACCTTTAAGCCTTTAGTTTTGCCTTCAGTCTTCTGGACTCCTATAATTCTGAGATTGTTTCTCTTTGAATCATCTATTAGCCATTGTAATGATTCGCTTTCTTCATTTTTTACTTTGTGTTCTTTATAGCCTGTATATTCCAGCTCAATTGTTTTATCTTCTAGATCTGAAATTCTATTATGAAAATGTTCAATGTGGTTGCTTATTATTTCCTGTGTGTTTATCACTTCCTGGATATCGGCATTCAATTTTTTTAAGTCTCTGCTGTGTTCTTCTCTAATTTCTTGTATTGCCTTCATTATCTTCTGGTTTATATCTTCTTTGCTCTCCTCTAATTGCTTTTCAATATTTGCTCTTGGCTTAGCTATGTCTTGGCGTATCTCTTGCATTATTTATTTCATTTTCTGTTTTAATTCAAAGTATTTCTGGGCCCAGAAGTTATCATCTTTTTTGCCTTTTTCTTCTTTGGATTCTGCAATTTCAGGATTCATGGTATCAGTTTCTGGGGTGTCAGGTCTTTTTGTAGGAGATTTATCACCACATTTCCTCATGGTTCTGCTGTCTCTGGCTGTCTCTGGTGTGCAGGAAATAAAGGTTCAGGAAAGGCCGAGTCCTAGATGCCTCTGGAAGCCTTTGGAACAAGGAATGTATGGGGCGATGGACTTCATGGTCCTAGAGGCCTCCAGTGTGTGCAGAAGGGACATTGACTTTATTTATTTATTTTGAGACATGATCTTGCTCTGTAGTCCAGGCTCATCCTGAACTCACTATGTAGCCCAGGATGGCCTTGGATTCATGACAATCCTCCTGTCTCATCCTTCTAGATGTTGGGATTACAGGTGTGCACCTCCACACCCAGCTTACGTGGTGCTGGAGAATTGAACTCAGGTACTTAGGTCCTGTTGGCAAGCACTTTAACTGCTGAGCTATTGCTACAGCCCCTGATACCATGACTTTAAATAACAACAGCAACAAAACGTTAAATCTCCTTTGATCCCGCTTTTCTCTAGATACCACCTTATTTCTCAGCAAAACTGAGGTGTTTTTTTTTTTTTTATCATTTCTCAGTTTTCTCCCTCCTCTTTCTTGAGCACTCGAAAAAGCCTCATCTTCGGTGCCCCACTCAAACTACTCATTACGGTCATCAGTGACCCTCATAATTAAGCCCAAGACTAATTCTCAGATCTCCCCTTAACTTGGCCCATTGGCAGCAGTTTCCCTGAAAAGGTTTTCTTCTCGAGGCTGTGCAGACAATACCCCTTTCACAACACCCCCACCATCGCTGATTTTGCCTCTCAGGCTCCTTTACTGCCTACTCCTCATCTCCTTACCTATAAATGTTGGGGTGAACTAAAATTCAGTCCTGGTACTTGTGCTTTTCCATCTATTCTTACCTGTTATGTGGTCTCATCTTGAATCTCACAATTTCCCGTATCATCATCTGTTTTCTGCAGCTCCTAAAGGTGTCTCCCAAATAGCCTCGGCAGCTCTCCTCATCTCTGGGCTTGCATATTCAATCAATTCCTTGGCATTTCTACTTGGATACAGACTAGACTCCTCAAAATATCCGAAACCAGAATTTTCACCTGCTCTCACCCCAAACCTATTCCTTCTGCGGTCCTCAGTGCAATAAATAGCATTTTTTTTCAAATAGCTCTGGAAAAAAATCTTGATATTAACCCAGAATCACTTCTTTATTTTCACTTTTACATTTACTTCATAAGAAAATCCTGTGTCAATTACAAATGCAAAGCAGATTCAGGATCTAACCACTTCTGAACAGGACGTTCTATTATCACCAAGGCTGTACTCACCATCTTTTTTTTTTTACCAGTACTATTGCAACAGACTTCTAACTATTCTGTTTACTTTCACCATTGACCCTGCAGTCTCCTCTCAATACAATAGCCAGTGTTACCCTTTTGGAAATCTAATCCAACCATTTTAGTCCTCTATTCAACAGACTCTGTTGGTTCAACCTCATTCAAATATCGTTTCTGTGGCCAACAAGATTCTACCTCTAGGCTGTAATCATTTGCTCACTGTCCTCCAGCTACAATGAACTTTCCACTTCTAGGATGATCCATTTTTAGGATTACTTTTTCATTTGCCCTAAATCCTTTTCCCCTAAGTGGCCTCATGCCTCATTCCTTTGCTCAATTCAGGCTTCTCCTCACATGTTCTTTTTTCTAAATTTTTCCTGATCTCTCTCTCTCTCTCTCTCTCTCTCTCTCTCTCTCTCTCTCTGTGTGTGTGTGTGTGTGTGTGTGTGTGTGTGTGTGTGTGTGTGTGTGCTTTCTGTCACTTATTCTCAGCAGGTTTTCTCCCATAAATTTAACCTTTTCTATTTTTATTTACATATCACACCTCTTTCCTCTTCCCACCCTCACCACCCCCACTTTCCCTTTCCCTTTCCACAAAGCCAGTCTTACTTTCTTCCATATCTCTTACATTTTTTATGGTTTGCTTTTCTCTTATTAGAGAAACCATATGATTTTTAATTTTCTGGGAATCTTTCTTGATCTTATCTGTGGTAGTAATTATCTCTATCTGCTCCACCTCATTTTTTTCCTACCATTTAAAATTACATTACACTTCAGTTTGGGTTCCTTGAAAACAGAATGTGAGACAAAGTTTCCAGTGCAGGTAATTTATTTGGGTGACGGCTGATCCCACAAAGTAAGAATGAAGAAACATGAAGACAGAGACAGGGGAGGAAAGAACTGATGTGGCTGGTTATACTTGTGCATGCCTCTGATCCCAGCTACTCAGTAGGCTGAGGTAGGAGTATAGTTAAGTGTCTGGGAAACCTAATGAGAACGAGCCTCAAAATAAAAATAAAATAAAATAAAAAGGGGTGAGGATTTAGCCCAGCGGTAGAGTGCCCCAGGGTTTGATCCTTGTTATGGTTTGGACCTGAGGTGTCCCCCAAAAGCCTTATGTATTTGGGTGCAGTGGAATACCTGTAGAATTGCATACTGTTGGGAGGTAGATCCAGGTTGGAGAGTGCAGATGCTTGGCATTTGACCTGGAGTTATTGTATCAACTTGGTAACTTTGGATTGGGGATAATCAGGACAGAGGTTTCAGGTGCGTTATTGACTTGTAGTCCAGGAAGAAAGAGAGAGGGGAACCCACACTGAGTTTGGTAATGTCCAACTGACAGCTCGAACTAAGTAAAGGAAGGGAGTAGAAATACTGTTACAGCTTTTCCTGGGAAAGCTGGAAAACTCTGGCCTTCCTTTAAGTCTCCAGACTTCCACTCCTTCCTCCTTCAGTTGACTTTCTGTCTGCCATGTCTTGAAGTGCTTTTCTCCAACTAGACCTCCGCCATGTGCTTCCACCATTGCCAGCTAATCATGAATGGACTGTGTGAGACTTTCTGAAACGATGAGCCAAAATAAATCTGTCCTCCCTTAAGCTATGGATATCAGATGTTTTGTCCAAGAAATGAATAAGTAACTAAGACAATCTCTAATATCACAAAAAAGGAAATGTGAGGATGCTTTAGCATTAAGTTATTTTCATCCATTATGAGTGAAGCTGTTATGGATGGGTGCATATACATCTTTGTATGAATCTATGCCTCGTTTTAAAACAAAAACATAACATCAGCTCCGTTTGCTTCACTGCTATAGTGCTTTGGTCTTTGCTTGGCACATAGTAAGCTCTCAACAAATATTTATTGACAGAATGAATATAGAAATTGCAATTCAACGTTATGAAGAGCATGTCCAGAAGGACTCAAATAATAGCGGAGCCCTAAAGTACTTGCATACTCCATAGATGTTTATAAACATCTGAATAACTTTTGTTGCAGTATCTATTTCCATTACGGACTTCATGGAACAACACTCATCTATCCCATCAGCTAATCCCCGCACCTCAGCGGGCTCATACTTACTGCACAGAGGCATAGATGGTTTTAATGCTCTGCCGTGCACACCACTCGTGCTCTGGCTTGCTTGTTTGATTTAAATTCTAATCCATCTTTCAACCACTTGATTTCTTTCATGCCCTAGGCCTCTGGACTCATGCTGTCTTCTATGGTCACAATTTCAATACATGCAGGAGCGACACTGTTAAAACAAACTCCTGCCCTCCTCTCGTCCTAGCTGGTACAATTTCTCACTGGTTAATGAAATCCCACGGGTATCCAACCTATTTTAGGAGTTTATAACTCTTAAGCAACGTATCCTGTCCTTGGGTGTTTTGTTCGCCCACATTTTCTTGCAGCTATTGTTATTATTTGTGTTTTCTTCCCCAACCAGGCCAGTGGTCCTGGTGGATTTCCATCACAAATAACAGCAGATGTTTTCTTCACCCCCACCTTTATCTATATTAGTTCTAGGAGCCCCAGTGGTGTCTCACACAAGCTCATGAACAAGTTTTCCCAGATATCTCTGTGCCTATCCATCACCCCTCTCTGAGAGCCATATTCATTCCATTACTTTCTGCTGAGTGCTGCCACTAATGCCTAGAACCTTGAGGGGCTGGGAGAACTCAGCCGTGTGCAACAGTGGGGAGAAAGTCTCTCAGATATTTGAGGTATCTTCTATGAGAAGAGAGTCCCATAGCAATATCATTCACATGCTTCTGGGTTCCCAAATGGAATTATGCAATTCTGTTAGTGTTTTACTTCCACACTTTTTGTCGACCAGTCACTCAGCAATCACTTGTTCAGAATCTACACATTATGCCAGTGTTGAGAGCAGAGAAATGAAAAGATAGGCAGTGTATGAGGGTTCTCCGGAAAGACAGGACCAAGAGTACATACTTCAAGGGATAGACATATAAGAGGGCATTCATTAGAGGGACTCGTTTATGTGACTCTGGATGCTAAGAAGTCCCAGGATAGGTCATGTGCAGAATGGATGCAGGTACCTTGGCACAGTCCAAGTCTGAAGGTCAGAGAACCAGAGGAAGCAGTAGTGTGGCTCTCAGTCCAAGGCGGAGTTCTGAAAGATCAGATCTTTCATGTGCATATTGGAGTGCCAAGGCTAGGAAGCTGAAATTTTGACACTCAAGAACAAAAGAGAAAGAGTGACCTGGGCATAGTGGTGCACACTTGTGATCCCAGCAATCAAGAGGCTGAAGCTGGAGAATCCCTGTGAGTTCATGGCCAGCCTGGGCAATATAACAAGATCCCACCTTAATAAATTATAATAATAATAATAAGAGTATACATCAGTTTAGAGGATTGACACATTTGTCTTTTCTCTGTTCCTGTTCTCTCTGCACTTGTGGCTGATTGAAGAGAACCTGTACCTATTGAGGGCAGAACTTTCTCCACCTAGTCCACTCAGATTCATAGACTAAACTCTTCTGAAAACACCCTCACAGACACACCGCGCACATTGCTTTACCAGGTAACTAACCATCCCTTAACTCAGCCCAATCAACACTAAGATAACCATTACAGGCAGCATCGTGTGGCAGATGCCTCACAACCATCTAGCTTCGTTTTTAAAGAAGCCAAACTAAGGCAGATCGTATCTTCAAGAAGGAAGAGACGAACAATAAATTAGGCTTCCAATAAGATCATGCCAGCCTGCTATAAGGGTCAGCAGGAAAACAAAAAGGATGATGTGTGAGAGTTAGAGGGCGTGGGAAGGGCAGTCATTTTAGACAGAGGGTTCAGCAAAGAACTTGAAGAAGGTGACATTTACATAAAGATCTGGAGGGTGAGAAGCTGTCCCCTCTGCAGAGTGTTCAGGACAGGAGAACTGGTAAATACACAGGCAGCCATGTAAGAATGGGCCCAAGCATGGAAGAGAAAGGAGGCCTTGTGATTCGTTACTCCAAGGAAAGGAGAGAGAAGCAGAGGAGGAAGTGAGAAAAGTAGGCAGCACGTCCCTAGGCACAAGCCTGCAGTCTCTGGAAGGGACCTTCATTTCCTGCTGAGGGGAGTAAAAGGCCATAGAAGATTTGGAAGCAGAGGAGCGATCTGATTTATGATTTGAAAACACTTAGCTGGCTGCTGCATGGCAAATGCGATATGGCACAGGGAGCAGAATGATACCTCACAGTTCAGAAGCCACATAGGGATCAGTCTAGAGGGCAACACCTTAGGGTCCTACCTCTCCCCTATAGTATAAAGCTCTCTTATGGGGTCATGCTTCTCTGGCCTGCCTATTTCCTCCCTGGCTCAGCCTCCTCAGAGGGATTGTGCTCCCATGGGAGGCTCCTGACTTTCTCCACTACAAAGACACCTGACTGGCTTGTCCCTGAAGCCCTCCACACACTCCAAGGCCATGAGAGTGCCAGCTAAGTTGCCACTGGCACTCCACCTGCATGTCAGGAGCACTAAAGTCAGAGGTACCTATGGAAGTTAAAATTGGTCTGGCCTAGTTAGAAGAAACAAATGAGGGAAGGGGAGACCTTCCTTCAACAGAGCCATATAGCTTCTGAGCTCTCCAACCACTCTGGCAAAAGGAGATATGGGGAAATGATCTTGAGATGGTTAATGGTACAGAATCAGGAAATATGATGGGATGGAAACATCTCCAGTGAGAGACTCGAAATGGAGTTTTCTATTCTGGGTACGAGGAACAAAATGAGACCGGACTAGCTTTCAGGAAACGGCCCCTATTTCCATAATAACAGGCAATTGCGCAAGTTACTTAGAACACATGTGAGTCAGAAGGCCGAACTGTTTTTAGACCAAGCCATAATTTAGATGTGGGAAGTGGCTTCACAGCTTTGTACCACCACAACATACACTGTTTCAATCCATCAGGAGCTCAAATTCGATCAGCTTTTTCCCCCTCTCTCTCACTTTTTTTAAAGAAATGTGCAGCAAATTGCTTTTCCTAATTAAGGTAGATGAAGACATAAGCACACATGCTACTTACCACTCCGGGATAAAATTGACTTTCAAATGATATTTAATGGACCAGCCTGATGGTAATGTTCTGCAGTTCCAGGCAGGAGGCCTGGATTTGAGTCTCTTACTGCAGGAAGAGAGAGAATGGTGTGTGTGTGTGTGCGTGTGTGTGTGTGTGTGTGTGTGTGTACTTGCACTTTCACTTACACGCATGCACAGGTACATTGTGTGCACATGTGTCCTATGCATATACATGTATGTGTGCTCATGCACATACACACTTGAGTAGAGTGGTAAAAAGTGGGAGGCAAAATGCGAGGCTACTTCCCCAAGAAATCTTTCATTCTGAAAAAAATATATATCTTTGCCATTCCAAAGGACTGTGTTGAGGAGAAATGAGATAAGGAAAGGAAATGGTGGGGATGTCCACAGGCGGGGATTGAAACAAGGAGAGGGCACTGTTGTGCACGCTTACAATCTTTATGGAATGATTCTCTGGATTTTTATGCAAAATTAAAAATAACTTGGACTGACTTCTTTTATGGGGGAAGTTTAATATAATAATAACAACCACTATAATAAGAGCTGCATTATCGAATACCTACTGTGCAAACCACACTAAAGGCTGTACGTACTTCATTGGGCTTAATCCTCAAGAAGCCCAACTGATTGCTGTAATTGCTTTCCGCACTTTTGCAGAGGAAGGAGTTGTTACTTGCAGAGGAGAAGGGAAGCAGCCAAGGTTAGTAGCAGAGCCAGGATTCAAATTGAGGTCAGACTCTAAGTGCAAGCGCTGGACTAGGACACCTCACCACCTTTTTCATGGCTCTGCTCTGCTTATGGTATCACTATCTTTCTTAAACCAGATGTATCTGAGACATGGTGAAAGGGAACAACAGGTTAATGGTAGTTACTTCCGTATAAGGTCAGAACACTCATGATGATGCTCCTCAGACCCTAGTTTCCACCCCTGCACCCACTCTACTGCACAACAGATCCTTCCAGACCTCACATGTAGCCAACAGACGTGTCAGCTAGAGAAATAGGGAGGCCACTGTTTCTTACCATCTCGTTGGGTCTGGCTCACAACTGCTCTAACTCTACTTGTTCCACATAAACCAAGCATAACTGGCTGCAATCCAGGCCTTCTCTTCCTTGTTGACCTAGTTCAACTCAAGCCTCCAGATCAATTTTTGGAAAAAGTCCAAAGCCCTCCCCAGGACTTTCAGGATTCCTCAAGGGCCCAAGAGTCTCAGGAGTACTGCTTCTACCTGGGTCATTCGAGGACTTCACCCCTCGCGTGTGTAAAGCAAACTCTAGCTCAAAGGCCGCAGAAAATCCACTCATATTCTTCAACATACTGGATTTGACTGAAGAGTTTAGGAAGAGACAGAAAAGTGATTGGCATCATATGTTACAAGAAACTTTCTAAGTTAGAGCAGGTATCACTGCCTTGAAAGTGTCTCGTGGCTTCTGTGCATGGTTGCACTGGTCTTGCCTTGTCCCCTCCAGACTGAGTCCCTCTTGCTCCACTTGCTTCACCCTCCCTCTCTTATGCAGAAAATAAAAATACCTTCCAAACTTAACTAGAGAAAATAGACTTTCATTTTATGCAAAGACGCTTAATCTGGAGCTAGAAGTTCACAGGGTCCATAAACTTGGAGAGAAAATGGCACCTTATTTTTACTAATCTCTAAATTTTAGTAGTTGTTTCTATTATGGGTCGAAGCAAAAAACCTCAGCGTTATTAGTGGTATCTGAGACCCATGCCACCAAGATAAATTGAATGCATGCTCACGTCACATGGTTGTTGATGCTAAATCATCATTTTAAAATTATATTAGCTATTAATCTCACCAGCTAGATCTAGCTGTTAGTGCATTAATTAAAAAGCACATATATCACTTTTCACATATTTGATTCTTAAAATTTTTGATAAAAAAACTTCAGAGTAATTTCTTTCCTTTGAGAGTCTGTATTTTATTTTATGCATTTAAAAAAATCATGATTCTGAAAAAAAAAATCTATAGATATACCAGACTGCCAAAAGAGTCAAGGGCACACAAAAAAATTAAGTCCTGGTTTGACGTGATGAATTTTTTATGTGAATTGACCACACAAAAGTTCTGATTTAATGAAACCCACCCTCATGAGAAAACCACTGTGGTTAGTAAGAAACGTTTTTTTTTTTTTTTTTTTCTATAACTGGAGTTTGAAAGTTTCTGCATAATCCTTGCAGCAGACTCCTCATAAGGAACAGATCCCTCCATCTTCGGAAAAGCTGTCTCGGTTCACTTGCATGAGTGGCTTTATATGTTAAAGGTTGTTAACAACACCAAGAATTTTAGCTGATGAGAGAGCTTCTGACATGATCCTTCTGTGGGTTAGTGGACTTTCAGTAAAAACTTTTCTTTGGGGGCTTCTGCCTCATTGACAATCATCGAAACGCCTTGCTGACTGCGTACAAGTGTGCCTATGACCAGTAAACCCTGTGTTCACCTAGATTCGTTGACAGTACTTCCTCTGCCCTTCCAGTACCACATTACCCATCCGAAGCTCATCTCGCTGTTATATTTCAATTTCTCCTCATTTTGTCTACCAGTATGCCCCATCCCTAAACCCGCCTTTCGGACCCAAGATCCAAGCTCAATTAATCAAGCAAAAGTTTAATAAATTAAAAATTTTTAAATGTTTATTTCTGAACAAGCCAATAGAAAGTGATCACTTACCATTTGTCTTCTGTTGGCCAGCAGTAAGTGGGGAATTGCAATTGCCCGGACTAGACGGTCAGTACTGTAATGACGCATAGCCCACTGAGAGCTCATGTTACCCTGGAGCTCAGTGGACATTATGAAGCCTACTCTCCACATGTTGAAGGAAATGAATGGGAAAGAAAAAATTCATCTGGAATAAGGGGCTGATGTTAGGTGCCAATGCTGTCATCAAATTTCACTGGCTTCTGTTACGATTATGATCACTGAACACAGCCATAGCTCCATATTTAAATTATTTTGTATCAGGTAAAATACATTCTATTAATACATTAGAATCTACTCCAGTTTTACTTTTGCCCATTTAATCTCTCAATTTTGTGTTTGTTTCAAGTAAAGCACCCTATGAAATGTTGGCAACAATGAAAGCATTAAGGCAGACTCTAACAATGCTTATCAATGACTGTCTTTGTGAGCCTGGGAATGAAGAAAGCAGTGGTGTCCCACTAGGGAATAATATAAATTTTCCATTGAGAAAAGGATACTCGTGTGAACAGAAACAATCATCTCTAAAGGTTCTCTCCCAGGGCAGCACGAAAAAAGACCTCAAGAGATTTTCAATGCATAACCATGGCAAGGAAACGTGATTTGTGGATTCACACGTTGTAAAAGCTACTTCTGTTGATTTTCTGTAAATGTCATGTAAAATAAATTGCTCTATAGCTTGAAGATTGTTTTGCAAGTAAAAAGTGTTTAGGATGGCATTTTCCTTTAGAGGAATGGATTTATACTGAACTAAAAGCCTTGAAGAGCTTTCTCCTGTGCTGTTGTACAAGACACTGTGCAAACTTACTGCACACGTTTCACTCTTCATGCTGGAGCATGATAAGGGCCATGAACACAACAGTGGCTGATCAAGTTGCCACGCAGCCACTACTTGTTCCTACACTCTAGTATATATGAATGTTTTTCTTTGGTTCCCAGCTATAGTCACTATCCCAAAAGTCTGTTTCTTAGTACTTCAATAGCTTGTGGTCACTTTCTATAAATCCAAAACCCAGTATGTATCTATTTATCTTCTTCACATGTTAAATCACTATGTAGCCATAAATAACAAATTTTTGTGCCACGACATTTGATGGCTCAGAGGCCCTTGCTTGGCAGTGGCTAATGTCAACAATAATTTTCTTCGCTCTGGTTTTTGCAAAATACAGGCCCTGAGAAGGGACTTGGGTTTGTTAAGTTTATGTGAAAGGTAATTTCAAAAAAAAAAACACAATTGAGAGAGCAGAGAGAGTGAGGTGAAGAGAAAAACGACCGGAAAATTGTGCCTTAACAGTGAGTTTCCCTTTTGGCAACTGGTGCTCAATTCTACTGAGAATCCCTTAAGGAAACACATAGAATATGCCTCAAAATTGGCCCTCCTGAGGACATGGAAGCTAGAGTACTTGCCTATCAATTCTCGTTTCTATTGGTTAAGGGTTGCTTCCAGGCCTTTCACCCCTGCATCATTTCTAGGCTGTCCTGCCAAGAAGTGGAAAAGCTCCACCCACCAGGCACTTCCCGAGGCCCTGGGGCAGAGAAGCCAAGGAAGTCCAGGACTCCAAATGGTAACCTATTGAGATGCACAGGGACATAGAGGCAGCTACAGACAAACTCAGAGCAAGGCCAAGGAATATGGAGCAGGATGGCATCAGTGTCTGCGGTAGTCCCCATCAGTTATAGAGCACTTCCCATGTCCCAGGAACTGCTCTCAACTCTTTCCACACATAAAATAATTCAATAACAAGAACACTCCAGTAGTGAGGCTTGAAGTGTCTTCAGCTCTGTTATTTCCATAAGCCCTTAGCTATCTGGAAGACAATTTCATTTTGTGACCAAATCAGGCAAGAGAGAAGGCAGGTAACGAAGTCATCCACTAGTTAGATGGATCAAAAGAGCCCCAGTCGGTTTTCACCAGCCGAATGAGGGCATCTCTTTCTAGTAGTGAGGAAGCTAGAGTAGTCACAGAATTTTCCAAGCATTGTTTCACAGTATCTGATGGCGTTCTAATTTTTTTCTGAAAATTTTCAAATTCCACTTGCTCGATGCTTTGATTTTCCTTGCAAGAAAAATGCAGGAACGGTTTCTAAAAGCAGGCTCTGCAAGAAGACATATTCCTGTTTCTCCAGAGACAGTGCAAGGCACCTTTGCACAGCATAGTCATTGTTATATAACACAGCACTAGGGAGACTCAGTGCTTTCTATCAATAGTTCCCCTCTCCCATTTCAGTAGCGTTGACAGGGAAAGCCAATCCAAGTTTTTCTGGAATTTGTGTTTGTCTTTTACCATCATTCATGCCACTCTCTAAAGTGACAGCCCCAATGGCACAGTAGTATTTATCATCCCCTGGCTGGGTACACTGAAGAAGCTGAAATTGGGTAGAACTTTCCAGGCAGCAGTAAATCCCAGTCTTCAATCAATAGGTACAGAGGCCGGCATCTCGTATCAAGTCCTCTTCTGGGCTTTCCGATGCGTGTACAAAAAAGCCTGGAGTAAAGTCAGTTGGAAATGATATCTGCATACCATGATGGACTACTAGACAAAAAATTTTCCAAGGATTTCTTCCCCAACGCTTTCTCTCTCTCTCTCTCTCTCTCTCTCTCTCTCTCTCTCTCTCTCTCTCTCTCTGTGTGTGTGTGTGTGTGTGTGTGTGTGTGTGTGTGTGTGTGTGGTATTGGGGATGAAACCCAGGGACGTTGTACCACTGAGCTACATCTCTAGCCCTTCTTTTTAAAAAAATTTTATTTTGAGACAGGGTCTCACTAGATTGCTCAAGCGAGACCCTAACTTCTGACCGTCATGCTTTACTCTCTCAAAGTGCTGGTATTGTAGGCATAAGCCACCTGTGTCAACTTTCTTCAGCTCCTGTTGGTAAGGAGAATCCCTGTTGGATAGGACAGAAGGTAACAGTGTTCTTTGTTGATGCTTTGTTCTCATCTTAATTACTCTAGTTTTAGGCTGGTCTGGATCAGGCCCAGCATATAATTTAACCGTATTTTTCCCAGAACTTACGTGGAAAAGGGATCAAACCCTTGGCCTATTTTAACCGTCATCTAGCACCTCACTTTCTGGACCTTATACAATAGGATTAGGATCTCAAGTTTAAAATTTGAAAGAGAAATTTAAAGTCAAGAGGTACATGCTACTCCTATTGGCTAGTGAATATATATTGTCAATACCATGGAATATAAAGTATGTCTTGCATTTAATATGGCTTCTTGGATACATACTGACCAGATTGAGATTAGTCAGTGTCCTTTCTGGGAATTATGGGTAAAGAACTATTTAATCAGTTTTGATCTAAACATACTATTAAGGAGCAAAGAAAATTATGTTCTTGGCCACTTGTGAAGTTTAAATATAGACACTTGTTTATTCATAACTTTCCTGGAAACTAAGTCATAGGCACCATCAACTCTCATTTAAATATTCAAATTCAACAGACACTGGCCACAGCCTCATGAGGGTCTACAGAGCTGCAATATTTTGTTGGTTCTGTAAAGTCCATTAGCTGAAATGGCCAGATTGTGTCATATGAAGAGATACTATGAAGTCCTCAAAGCAGATCCTCTTGGCTCATCCAAGCTGGATCCTTAGAAAGCCCTCGGGAAGTTGCCGGAAAGGAAGGCAGCATCCTGATGTTTCCAGAAAACCACAACAGGACCATCCATGCGTGCAAGCTCCGCATCTCACCAAGTTGTTGGAGCCCTGCACAAGAAGGCACTCTAGTCTTGGCCTCAGATGGCCTTTGTGGGATACGTGTACTGTCTACCCTCCCAAGGCCTCTGTGCAGATTCTAGTCCGAGCCCATTCTATACTGGTAGATTTGAGGTGTGCAGTGCAAAGCTTCCAAAAAGAAACCATTGTGACAGAGGAGAGTTTTCCAAGTCCATCAAAAAGGCGTCTGGGACTGTAGTGGTCATTTATATCTGCAATACTAGGGCGGAAAAACACACATCCCAACTGTATTCCTCTCTGCCCTCCCAGAACTGCCCACTGGGAGCAACTTGTATCTGGGAACTTTTTAATCTACTTCACTTAAATAACTGTATTAGATTTACAGAAAACTTGTAGCTACTGAAGTGCAGGAAATACAGAGTTCCCTCCCAATGCACACCACACCATTTCCCCTATTGTTAATACCTCCCATTATTGTAATACATGTGTACAATTACAGTTAATGATCCAATATTGATACCTCGCTATTAATTGGAGTCTGTCCTTAATTCAGATTCCTGTTTACTGCTCTAGGATCCCATCCAGGACACCACATTATATTTAGTCATACTGTCTCTTTAGGTTCCTCTTTACTGTGACACTTTCTCAGATTTGCTTCATCTTTTTGTGACCTTGACAGCTTTGAAGAGTACTGGTCAATGCTACTCTATTAGAATTTGTCTGCTTTTCTTATGATTACACTGAACTATGTGTTTTGGGGAGAAAGACCACAAAGATGAAACGTCACTCTCATATTTTATTATTTCAAGGCATACTGTCAACATGACTGACCAGTTGATGTTGACCTTGAACACCTGGCTGAGATAGTGTTCATCATTACATCACATCACATACTAACATGACTAATAAATTGCTGGTATTGACGTGGGTCATTGAAAGAAAAATGTATTCACTAGATTTCTTCCTCTTTTGTTTCTTTTCCGTAGTGTGCTTTTGGGAAAGAAGTCTTTTATGTGCGAACTACACTTAAGAAGGAGGAAATTATGTTCCATCTCCTTGAGGGTAGAGTACCTAGACTTACCTGTTCCCTTGCATTTATTTATTCAATATCTTATTTACTCAATTACTTATAGATTTGTGGATATTTATTTTATACTTGTGACCCTAATCAATATTGTTTATGCTGTTGCTCAAATTTTCCCAGCTTTATTCACCAGGAGCTCTTTCAGTTGTCCTCTTGTCCCTTTGTCACTCCCATCAATGGAACTCTTCAGGATTTCATTACTTTTTGGCACTACAAGGTACCCTATGTTCATTTTGACTATTTCTTGTCCCAGTTTTAGAATGAGACATTCGTCCCTATTGTTTCTTACAGAATTTTATTAGAAACCAAGATCTCAATGCTGTGTGCTGTTGCTACTAAAATGTCATTGCTTCAGGCCCCTCTCAGCTGACAGAGTAAATAAACAGTGTGTATTTGCCCCTGTATAGATACATATTTATAAAAATTATTTCTATATGCAATCATCCACATAGACTAAGCTAAATGAGTTCATATAGATGTTCAACCACGAATCCATAACCACATAGGCTGTCACAGGCTTGTCCTTCTGCTTCCCTGTAGATTCACTATCACTCCAATAGTGAGAAACCTGGCCTCTACCACCCACTATCCATTTATGAAATTGTTTGATACCGGTATACTTGTGTCCCAGAATTAGAATTGTTAGTCTGAACCCCTGTGCATACATTATTTTGTACAATTCCTTTTGCCTTTCGTCTTCGAGAATCCAGTCATTCCCCAAGTGACTTATGTTAGCGATCCCCTGTCTCTTTCAGTAAGGCTGTTGTTTCATACATCAATAATAGATTCAAATTATTCTACCACAATGTCCATTTTATAATGGGTACTTTACCTGTAGAGAAACCTGCCTCTTACCGCTCTTACTATTTTATTCATTAGCACATGCCTAGGACACACGAAAAATTTCAAAGTTATTGACTCTTACAATTACGTAAAGTAAATCTGCTAAAGGGACCTCAATAATTGTTTATAGTCACATTTTCTTGAGATAAAAATTTGCACACATATACAAATACAGGTATTTGTGTAATCCATACCCACGTTCATTTAGAGTATTTTCATAATTGCAGAAAATGCTTCATCCTCGCTCACTATTAACTCTCTCCTCTAGAGGTAACCCCATCTTGATTTTTTAAAGATTAGTTTGTGAGTTCTAGAACTTAGTATAAATGGATCAGAGTATGGGATATTTTGTCCCTGGCCCTTTCGCTTAGAATAACATCTGGGAGATTCATCCTTGCTGTTTCTGTAGACATTCATTATTTAGTGGTTACCATGAATAAATTCAAATAAATAGTATACTGCTAAATGCTTGACAATCAGCTCTTTGGAAGAAATAGAAAAGACTTGAATTGTAGCACTTACTGATTTTTGTAGTGTAAATACTCTCATCATTGCCAATCTCCTGCTACTCTCAAAAACCTAGAAAATGGACCTTGAAAACCGGTATGAGCCAGTTCTGTCCCACCATGAAAAGCACAAGCCCATGGTGCTCCACCAACAAATCTGGTAAGCCCTTTATTGCTTTGTCTTCTATAGTGTCATAGTAGTCAGTTTACAAGATTGTATGGCTTTGACCCAGTCAAACACTGAGGGCCCGTTTCATGCCAGCCACTACTAGATTCACATGTCTGAAAGATCTGCTGTCTTTTTTTTTCTCTTTGGTGTCTACGCTTTTGAAGGTCATGCCTTGTATCAGTAGAGGTTTCATAAGAAATTATGGTAGACCTAGACCCACTGAAGTCTGGGAAGTTGATTGTGTCTGTGGAGTCTGGTCTTTTATGAAACCCACAGCATGCTCCTTCTACAGAGATCTAATTGAAATGGCTGCAATGAGGAAATCGTATTTGCTCTCTCCTCTCTCTAACAAATGACAAAATAAGGGTCGTGTGCAACTTTCTCTAAGGTAAAAGAAAACACGTCATGGTTGTATTGAGGCAATTTCCAAAGAAATGATCCACAGCCGAATCCTCAGACACTTGAGCAAGCAGGATCTCTTTCCGTGAGGCCTCAGCTCACTTAATGCCTGCAGCTTCGGTGAAGAACATTCGAGGCAGACTTCCCCTTGAGCTATTTTATTTTATATTTTTCTAGGTGCTTTTCTTAAAGATACTTGGAGTTAGAAAAAGGGAGACAATATGAACAGGAAGGAAAATGCTTAAAGATCCTTCTTCACATGCAAGTTCTTTTCTACTGCCAAGCTGCACTGGAGAGGCACTTGAGTTTGTTAGACTCTCTTCAAAACAGCACCTGAAAAAAGAAAATATTTTTCCCCACCATACCAATCAATAAACACAGCTTTTGTGTATTTATAGGTTAGTGTGTCGTGAGGGTCTTCCAAAGTCTGATGAAGCAGCTGACACAGTCTAGAGGCCTTCACCGTCTCATGACAGGCTGCTTGATAGGTATAAAGCAATAGTTTTTTCTCTTTGCAACCCAGACTGTACCAGAAGTCCTACTGTGAATAATTATTTCTGGAGTCCCATTTTGAATTACTATCTCTGGTTATTTCATCCCTATTGGTACTGAAATCACATGCCCACCTACTCTGTTAGGGACAATCTCTTATCACATCATGTATCTGTGTGATACAAGACCATGGTCATCATATCCACATATCAGGTCTCTGCCTGCATCACAATGGTGCAGCACTGGTCTTGTATAACTTGCCATAAAAGTAGGCCTAATGACGCTCAAACGCTCCTGTTGCCCTTAACCTTATGCTGTGTGTGACCCTTATTCCTGGCCCAAAACACTTCTTTTCTTCACCTACTTTTCTTTTTTAACTGGGATTTTCTTTATCCCCACTAGGGAAGGTAAAAATCCTCTTCTTAACCAACCAGAACACATCCCACTTCCCACAAAGTCCTAGTTTCTAGATTCACAGGCAACACCATGCATTATCCATTTATCATATTTTCCAGCCATCTCTTGTACCCCACTGTTCCCTAAAAGCCACTATAGATGAGCTATGCTGGACCTCAAAAGCTTATCTAGGTTCTGACATTGGGGAAATGATAACTCAGGCTCGAAAAGGTGCCAAAAAAGGCACCGAAGATGTCCCCAGATCACAGAAACACAGTAAGTGACTGAAACCCCTCCTGTCAGTTTCCTTTACTTCACACAGTTGCTACTCACAAGTCTAGCAGGCGTGCAGTGGCATGTGTGCACACGGGAATTGAGAGACAAGCGGAGTCCAAAGATGATTACACTATTTAGAGAAGCCCACCCGCATCCCCCATCCTCACCTGGCTATGCAGCCCAGCATCAACCTTCTCATTTCTCTAGGCTTCCTAGAGGTATCAATGAAAAAGACCTGACCAGAGTTTCCACAACAGGTCACACAGGAAAAAATTTTTAATGTGTTTCCTATCTCGGCTTAATCTGTTGTGGACTTTCGACCACAGACTTTCATGTTACATACGGAATTTCGTTTCACCTGAATTCTTCCTGCCCTTTTAAATTCATCTCCTTTCTGCAGCGCTGTCACAGCATTACATAGCATTTTTTGCTTGAGTTTCCTAGAGCCAAGCCTAGGTCTTACCTGTCTTGAATCCTCAATAGGTAACACCGCTCTTCCATAGATCATTAACACAAATGTGTGCCAAATTGGTGTTAAAAGTTACACAGCTCAGTGACAGGTTTAAGCATGAGTCCTCGACAAGAGAGAACTGACTGTTTTATTGTCTACACAGAAAGTAGCATAGGCGATGAAGTATTTAACATGCTCTTTTGAAGCCTGATGCTATAGCTTGCCTTACCTTTCATTACCTGTCTATATTTTCTATGTGTTTCCCTTTGTTAGCCGTACACGTTTGCAAAAGGTAGGAAAATCAGAAAGGCAAAGATATCATTCCTGCTACCTTTCAAAGCCAAACAGGAGCAAATCAGTCCCTGTGACCTCGCTGTTATCTCCTTTGGAAATGAACTTCAAGGACTACGGTTTTAAATGAGAAGTGAATGACATTAAGACCAGGAAAAGCCTTAATAGATGATTGAGCCCATTTTACCAGTTCCCCAGGCCACCTGCCAGCTCGAGAGAAGAACATGCAGTAACCCTATCAGCCAGCTTCACAATTAGAATGAATTCATAAGAAACAAAAGATCTTGTTTTCATGGGAAAATATCCTTTGTGATATCCAACAAAGGGAGAATAATTTTGAAAGCATGTGACTTGGGGTCCTATCCTGCAGTTCTTGCACAGACAAAACTCTCATTGACTCTATCAATAGAATTGTTGCTACATAAAAAGTCTCTCGCAAAATTTCCATGGTGCTTCAGAGCGCATTTTAAGTGCATCAGCCCCAGTATCCCACGCCCTCCCCATTTTAATAAAGCTGGAGAAGGCTTCTCTTAGATTGCCCTATTGTGCAATAGGAGACAAACACAGCACAGGATTGGAAGCCAGTGGTCACCCCACCCCCAGCCCTGCACATATCATCATACCAAAATCCACGGCAATATCGAGAAGGTCAAATTTCAACTGGGTTTCTGAGCCTGAATTTCCCATTTCAAATTGCTCTTGCCAGGTAGATAGAAAACGGATTTCTTGCAGGCTTCAATAAATACCATCTCCAAGTAAAATCCACATTTTTCAAATAGATAACAGTATAATGATTGGTATTGCTATTCCAGCTATGGTTGAATAGCAAGCAGTCCATTCCTTTTTATATAGTATGCTCCTTAAGAGGCTCAAAAGACGAAATTGGGCCCTCAATACTGCTGGAATGAAGGACAATGCGTCCCATCTCTTCTTTTGAATTCTCTTAGCAAATACACTGCATAAAATAGAATACAATGCTGGAAAAGACTTCCTTTCTTGAAAAAATGGCAGGCAATATCTGTTCTAATAGATTATCCATTCTCAACCTTACCTGTGTTGTTGTTCACTCAAGTGACACAATTTTAAGTAGGTACCTTATTCTTAAACTAGGAAAAAATTTACTTTAATCCATGAGCTTTTACTTTACAAAAAGTAATACTGATAATTTCACAGATGGGAAGAAAAGAACATTTGGAAGCATGTGGTCTCTCTCCTGGAACTTTAAAAATCAGAAAGACTCCTGCCAGGCAGAGATGGTATAGGCCAGGGATCAGCCTCTCAGGGATATGTCATCAAATCATTATATGACAACTTGAAGGAGAAAATTATGTCATCTTGAAACCTAAAGCCTTCAGCATTCATGAGATGTTCCTCTCTCGGTCTCTCTGTCTCTGTCTCTGTCTCTGTCTCTCTCTCTCTCTCTCTCTCTCTCTCTCTCTCTCTCTCTCTCTCTGTCTCCCTGCCTCTACACACACACACACACACACACACACATCTATATCTATAGATAGATAGATAGATAGATAGATAGATAGATAGATAGATAGAACAGATGCCTGTCCAAGTGTTCTGCATGTGGTGTCTCATTTAATACACACTACAACCTGACAAAGGAGGTCCAAATCCATTTGGTGAAAAAAACCTACGCAAATAGAAGATTTTTGTAAATAATTGTTGACTGATCTAAATAAATGGAGCCCAATAGAAAGTTTCTGAAACTATTAGCAAAGAATTTGTGGCCAGTGACACTTGGTGATTGTACATTATGCTTACTTTTAGTCAATAATTATAACAGAGATAGCAGCTACTAGTTTTTCAGTATCCGTTTCCTTCTTCTTCATGATAAACACAGCCCTGACCCCTCAGATCATATTTGTGATGCTGGTATTCAGTGGTATTTTGGACCTTAAAGTGACCTTGGGAAATGAAACCACACAGAGTAGAGTAAGAAGGATTGTTATTACCTCATGTCGTGAAGCCAGCAAACCCCCTTTAGTCGCTGGTGTCCAAACTTCTTTTACACAAAAGAGATCTATTTCTATTTTGCCTGGCCACTGTTACATGCATCCAAACCTATAGAAAACTGCCTGTTGATATACATGATAACGTAAATGCTTCTTTGAGATATATAATAAAGGATGATGTTCAAATTTAAAGAAAATAAAACATTCTTTTAAAAAGTAAACCACAACCACCTTGCTGTTTATTTTCCAATGAATTTCCATCAGTCTCCTTCCTGTTGCTGGGACAAAATATTCGGTACGCACAACTTAAAGGAGGAGAAGTTTACTTCGGCTGACAGTTTCAGAGAGTTCAGTGCATTGTTGGCTGGCTCAAAGACAGCATCAGTATGGCAAACAGGCCTGAATGAGCTTCTCAACCTATGCTAGCCAGGAAGCAGAAAGTGAAGGGAGGAGCCAGACACAAGAATACCTCCTTCCTGGTCAGGTCCCCGGGAACATGCCTCCTCCAAACTGAGTCCCACCTTCTACCAGGACATTCAACTTGATATCCACTGATGAGTAAAGCAACTCCATACAACAATCATCTTCCCAAAGTTCTACCTCTAAATACAGACTCTTGGGGAACATTTCAGATGTAAACTGTAACAGATTTTTTTTCTTATTGTGAAAGTATTTTATTTTAGAAAACTTTTTGGCTTAGGGGTATAGCTCAGTGGCAGAGAGCTTCCTAGCACGCCTGAGGCCCTAGGTTCAATCCCCAGTTTCAAAACTGGCATATGTTTTAGGAAATGTTTTAATCACAGTAAAACTATAAATAGAAAAGTACACTTCTCTTTAATTATAATTATACCAGTCAAAAGAAATGTTAGGAATACTTTAGATTTTATGTGCAATTCTCAAATTAATGTATTAATCATCAAATCTTACAGTTGCAAGGGACCCTAGGACTCTGGTTGTAGGAGATTTTGGCAAAGCCTGACTCGTGCTAACAGTTTTCTTCCACAATGACTATCTAGCCCCTTTTTGAATATTCTCAGTGAAGAGCTCAAAGATTCATTAAGTAGTTTATTCCATAGTTGGAGCTGGTCTGCTTTAAGATCTATTTTATATTAATAAAACTTCGCCTCCTTGATATGTGAAGAACCATAAACAAATGTGTTACCTCTTGAATATCACGTTCCATTAAATATTTTCCCGTAATTACTATTTTATTAGTACATATTTGTAGGACATAATAATTACATGCAAGTTGTGGAATTAGCACATATACACGTGGCATCTTAATCATTTTTATATCCTCTTACCCTCCCTGCCTGTCCATCTGCTCTCAACCCCAGATTTCCTTCTCATCTCCACAAAAACTACCACCCTGCTAGATATTTGAAGATGAACATAAAAGCTACATTTTCCATCATCAGAAACAACGTGCCAAACGTTGTAGCAGGAATAAAAACATAGATCATGACTGAAAGTAAACCAAGTAGCAACTAGATGAGAAGACAAGTTCATATGTTCAAAAAGAAATTTTTGATGACAGAACTTGGTGACAACTAAATATGGAAAGTCAAGGATCCAAGCAACAAGCTAGATGACAATGTCTTCCATGACCAGGAAATATTCAAATAGCAGCCAAAATACATTTGTAACTAACAGTATGGGTGGAGAGACAGAGGCGGAAGGTGCAAACAGGTAAGATAAATTTTGAAGGTACCTGTGGAGCACCCAAATAGATTCAAAATGTATTTCTAGAATACAGAGGAATGCTATCTTAGTCACCTTTTTTTGTTGCTTGGACACAGTCCTCAACACCCACAGCTTGAGAAATTAAAGGCTTATTAATTCACAGTTTCAGAGGATCTCAGTCCATTCATGGGCAGCCAGCAGTGGTAAAAAGGCTTGGCAAGTCCTAGCTGGAGAGAAGCTGTTCATGGTATGGCGGCACAGGAAGCCAAAAGAAGGAGGTAGGGCCGAGCTAGAGTATCTCCTTCCCAGGCCTGTCCCCAGTGATCTGCCCCTTTGCACCAGGCCCTGCCCCTTAAGAGCACAGGAAATCAATGGATCAACCCCCACGATTGAATCACCTCCTAAACATAGGTTTTGGGGGGCATTCCAAATCCAAACCATAACAAATACTACGTCTTATACCGTTTCCTCAGTCCACTGTTAGAGACAATGGAGGAGTGGAGGGATTAGAGTGCTGTACTCTTAAATGATATTTTGGCCTGTGAATCTAAAAATATGTACGTCTTACACTAAACATTGCCATTTACCCTTGAGAAGCTCATGAAAGAATAACATACGCACACAGAGAGAGACACACATGCACATACAAATAATGAGAGATTCCAAGACCTCCAAAAGATATTCTGATGTTCAGGTAGGGTATATGAACTCTAATGATTTTTTAGGTTACTCAGACAAAATGCCTTCAGCCTAAAGCAGGCTAGGAGTGAGGCCCACTAATGTGTCACCTGCCTCCAAATTTACAAGGGGTTGCTGTAATCCAACCCCACGCAAAAACCATGTAAGTTAGGTGACATGATGCAACAGAGTAGGCCTTGAGTTGGCTTATTCTGTCAGCCACATGGTTGGCAGAGAAAGGAGAGGAAAATATCTGCCATCGGAAGTAGGTCCTCACCTTCCAACTTCAGCCTGTTTTTGAGAGAACAGCAAGACGACCGCACCCAGTTGCTGACCTGTTAACACACAGTGATTGTGCCCACTGGGAAATATGGCATAATCATGTCCCAGAATCTGATGAATCCAAAACAATACTCCTCCCCCGATACAGATTGAAGGGAGGAGGGAAAACAGGCTATTCCTCCTTCAGTAATTTATATAGCCAAAGAAATCATAGCTTTCAGTCAGCTTTGTTGAGTTACTGATGTGTATTAAACATGAAATTCCCAGGTCATTTTCACAGAACTTCTGAGATCTCCTCCATCTTAAACTCATGTAATTAAATTATGAACCCTTAGTCAAAAATTTGCATTCATCTCTGGTTAGTTTTAATCTTGTTGCTTTTGTGTCCTACTTCCAGTCTAGGGCACTATCTTTAAATCTGAATTTTTCATCTAACATATTACACAACACTTCAATTTGAGCATTTCTCCCTACTTTAGTTCATTCCTACATTTGATTTGTGTGTCTTTGGGGTCTTCATTCAAATAGCTAATAAAAGTGAAACATGGAGAAGGCGAAGGCCAGAACTCTTAAGCAATTACCAAAAAATTCATTCTAAGTTTACACCAATAAAATCACTGTTTATCTTTTCAAGTACCCATGAAATGAAATTCCCCAACAGCAGTAGAATTATTTGGACTCTACTTTTCTATGTTGCCCACAATGGCAGCATGACTACCAAACAGTTGTTTAAATTCTGCTATTCTACTGGTCATTAAAAAGGAAATAGAAATATTTTATTTTTTAATTATATATAAAAAACAGAGTGACAGGTTAATAAAAATGCTCATCACTGCCATTGTCTCCAAGAATCCATTTTTATGTGTATATGTGACAGACCGCATTCCTAATCCATCTGTCGAGTTTCTAGAATGAAACTTTTATAACTGGTAGCAATATTTTCTTATGTACATTTGTCATACAGTAGCTCTTTTAAAAAGAAAAAAGCATAGCAATTAGCAATTTTATCACTTTGTTCATGTATTTGTATTTTGTATATATTTGTATTCTATATTTAGTTTGGTGCGCCATGACTATTAATATTAACCAGATTCAACAGTTACTTTTACTTACTAATATTCTGAGGAGTGTGCCCATAAAATTAATAAATCTAAGATCTGACTATTGAACAAATAAATAAAAATATAATCAACTTAAATATTGTTCTTTCATGCAGCCAACATTAAGTGCAATTGCCTTTAGAATATATATATGGAAGATAAGACACAGGCATCATAATATACGATAAGTTGTTGTTTAAAAATTTAAATCTTAGATCATTTGAGAGGCTGGTAATTTTTAAATGAAATCTACCTATAATATGTCTTCAAGTATGTTTAGATGAATTTTAAAATAAGAAGTTTGGCAGTGCTGTGCTTACAGCTGAGCCTTGGTGCCTGATTCTGTGATTTGGGATTTCACGAATTCATTTTAAGTTACTTCCTGGAGACCAACATTAAGTCATATTTCATTGAAATGCTTAGAAGCAGCTGATTAAGCAAAAATTAATTCCACCCAAAGTATACCTGCCTAGCAGCGTCACCTCCTTTCCTTATTCTTTCCCCTCCCATCACTGCTGAAGTATTCTCTCTAGTACTTGTCCAACTTCTCCTTATCTCCAAGCCTCCATTTCCCTTACCTCGTCTCCACTCATATCTGGATAAAGACTCAGCACTTTCAGCACCAGCACCAGCAGCATCACCGGAGTCCCTGACTGTTCGCCTAGGTGTGAACCACATACTGCTGACGTTAGGATAAGTGCTGCTTAGCACATCCGGGCCCCGGATCCAGAAACCAAAACTGGCACCTGAAGTTCACCTCAAAAGCAAAATAGTTACTAGTGCCCATTTGTTTGTTAATTTTGCCTTTCAAAGAAATAGATTTGAGCCAGGTATGGTAGCATGAACCTGTAATCCCAGAACTCTGAATCCCAAAGCAGGAGGATCACAAGTTCAAGCTTAGGCAATTTAGTGAGACTCTTTCTCAAAAAGTAGAAAAAAAAAAAAAGATGTGGATATAGCTCAGTGTAAAGGGCCTTGTGTACAAATGCAGTACTGCAAAAAGAGCACCTACTCTGTGCCCTTAGAACCGGAGATCAAATATCAACTCTACTTCTCCACATATGAAGCTTGTATTCTACTGAATGTATGTTTTAAAAGTAACCTGTATCCCATTTGCCAATTAAGTCTTGAATCCCAGTGACTTTCAATTACCCAAATATAACATTCACAACTCTGTAGAATGCAGCTAAAAATAAGAAAGTTGGCAAAGCAGCCTTAAAACGAACCAAAGAGGGCTGCAGGAATGGCTCAGCGGTTAAAGCATTTGCCTAGCAAGTGCTGAGTCAAGCACTAAGTACCAGAGTTCAATTCCCCAGCACCACATAAGCCGGGCATGGTGGCGCACGCCAGTAATCCCAGCACTCGGGAGGCCGAGTCAGGAGGATTGCCTTGAGTCCAAGGCCAGCCTGGGCTCCACAGTGAGTTCAAGGCCAGCCTGGACTACAGAGCAAGACCCTGTCTCAAAACAAACAAACATAAACAAACCAAAGAAACATTATTATTAACCAAAAACAAAACAAAAAAAACCCCTCAAAATGTTTACCATCAAATTAAGCTTTTAGCTCAGTGCCTAACATGAGAAGCACCATGAATAGATGGTGTGTTATCAGATCTTGGGTTATGGCTGCCTTGACCCAAATGTGTTCCTGTCGTGTGTCTAGTAGAGTGTTTGGCACAAAAGGGACACTTGTGGATAAATGGTAATTTATGGGTCAACAATTCACAAAAGAAGACAAATCTATTGAAAATATATTCACTGTCACTAGGTAACCACCAAAATTCCTTTTTCCTTTCTTTCTTTCTTTTATTTTTTTGTCCTTTTTTTGAGAAAGGATCTTACCCTGTAGTCCAAACTGGTCCTGAACTCACTATATAGCCCAGGCTGGCAATCCTCCTGCCTCTGCCTCCCAAGTGCTGGGATTACGGGCATGCACCACCATGCCCTAGTTTATGTCTTGCTGGGAATTGAACCCAGATCTTGTGCTTGTCAGGTAAGTGCTCTACTGCTGAGCTACAACCACCTGCTGCCCCTCAAATTCATATTTAAATGGGATGTCATTTGCCTGTTACACTGGCAAAGCTACCAAAGATAAGAACGTAGTGACATAATGATCCCGAAGGTGGAGCAGATGATCAGAGTTGTGCAACACTGGGCGTGGGCAACCAGATGCAACCATCTGGAATGGCATCTGAGTCAAGCTTTAAAAATATTTATGCTCTTTATTCCACTGCTAGAAATTTACTTGAAGGCAATAATTTTAAATGCAGGCAAACATAAAACATTATAAGGAGGAAATATATTAGCGGCAAACTTCATTTGCAGCAATTGGGCAATGATTCAGGACTGAATAATGTGTATTTCACATCTATTATCTACATTATGTACATAAGGGTTCTATAGAAATCATCTCATTTAATCCTCACACCAAATATATGAAGTAGCTAATAGTATATCCATTTTACAGTTGATTAAATTGAGGTCACCTCCATTCACAGAGCTGGAAATTGGGGGAATCAGGTCCACAATTGTAAACCATTCGAGACTAAGGCATTGACTCGCACACTGCTTCTATATCATAGAATATTATGCATTAAAATTTAATATTGAATCAAGACAGGATAACTGTACATATTTAATCTAAATGTATATCTCTATATACAAATACAATACTACAAAAACATGTTTTCATGAAATGTACCAAATCTTAACAGTGGTTATTTCTGAGGAGTTGTTCTAAGGAGAATCCTTATTTTCTACTTTATAATTGGGCATTTTTCCTAATTTTCTACTATGGTTAATGTATTGCCGTTATGAAAGGAAAACCGAAAATGTTAAGAAAAGAACCTTTTGCAGGTACTATGTGTAGCATAAGGTAAAAATAAAAAGTCAATGTGACCTTTGATTAGCATCTGTGTGCCACAGAGCGAAACGCAGGCTTAAGCCACGGTAGAGTCCCCTGGCTTGCTGGGGGTCTGGCTCTGGGGGACTCGCCGTACGTACTACACTGGATCCCAAAGAAATATATGCTTCTCTGTTTTCATTCCTATATCTCTGCCTCTGACTTCGACATCACATAGCTGGATCAAGGTGCATTTTTCTATCGCCCTGTTTTCTAGTGCAAGAGGAGGCCAGCTGCCCTCCCCCACTCCTTCTAACTAGCAGGCGTCACAAACCTTTCGGTGCTTGTGAAGCTGCACAGCCTTCTCCAATCTTCACATGTCAGAGAGCCAAGCGGTGACCTTAACAACTGGGCCAAATTAAGCAGACAGTAATCCTCAGCCTGAATAGCCACAAGCAGGTCTCATAGGAAATACCTGAAAATACAAGGCCTTCTGCACCTGCACCCCGAATACAGCCTGAACTAAAGTGAGGCCGTGCGCGGAAGTCAGGTCCACACAAACGCGTTCGAGTCGTCTTTCTGATTGTTGTTTTCTCTCTTGCTTCAGAGACTTGCCTTGAACATGCCAGCGAAGGATAATTGTTAGGTAGAGGTTTGTGGTCTTGTCGTTACCTCCTTGTTTTAGAAGCTTCTCCACTTGAGTCATAAAGATAAAGCGTTCATTAAGCCACGGCAGAGAAAACATCCTCGACTAGTTGAAGACTAAGCAACAGAAACTCTGGGGATTAAATTGATTTTTTTTTTTCTGCCATCTCTTCTCCTCCTCTCTGTGACTCGATCGTGCAGACACTCTGAGCTTTGTGCCCAAACCATTTGTTCTTATTTACACACGGTTTCCATACAGATGGTGGAGCCATCAATTAAAGGTCTGTGACTGTGGCCTTATCAATTCACCACCCTTCCAGCTGCCAGTTGGCTATAAATTATCTCACTTCTCATCCTGTTCCCAGTCCATGAATTGGAGTTACTTTTAACCCCTGTTGCTGCTTCTGCTCAGCCCGATCGAACTTACTGGATGCAAGTGGAGTTAACTACTTTTCCCCCACATATTCATGAGCTATTCACGGTGGGAATAAACCTGCTTTATGAAACTATAGGGAGAGGAGGGTCTGAAAAGTAGAATCAGTCTGTGTGGCTGAAATAGCATCCTCACAAGACAACAAAGAAAGGAGGTAGGTATAAGTTGGTAGGGTCTCATAAAATGACAAAGCACAATGTTATATGGAGAAGAGAGACTCTTTGTGGAATCTTAGAGCTGAACAAAATGCGTCTGAAGTCATACAACCCGGTGTTCTATTTACAGAAATTTAAACCTCTTAAAATTCTTCCAGCATAGTAGTAGCACATTCCTTGTTCAGCATCCTTGGGTTCTCTGGTCCCAACTATCAGGAAGTCTTTATAATTGATACAATTATTTCCTGCCGTATCAAAGAATATTCCTTCTTGTCTCCTAATATGGATGGAACAGAACAGTCTTAGGACCCCTCTCTACCACTTGCTGGCTCCTACTTATGATACAAAGCAGTTCACAACTTTTGAGAGCACAGCCAGACGGGTAGACAGAATGAGGAAGTCCACATAACAGGGTGGACCACCGCCCTTGCTCTAAAAAACGTATTAAATCACTCACCTAGAAAAGTAGCTTCTCCCAAGCAGGCTTGGGTAAGAAGTTCCGGTGCTGCTGCCAAAACACTGTTTGGGGACAAGACAAGAAAAGCGGGGCCCTACCCATGCTGTTGGGAGTTCCGCAGCTAGTGACCGAGGATAAGAGGCCCTCATTTTCCCATTCCTCCATCAACATTCTTCTTTGTAGTTCTATGTATACATGTGAGGTGGGGGATTTTGTCCTGAAGATAGGACTGAGTTGGGGTGAGTTTCCTTGTACAAAAAAAAAGTTGTTTTAAATTTGTTTATATAATGCTAAAAGAGGAATATTAGTAATGTGTTTTACACAACAAATTCATTAGGCAATTCTGTGTGACTTAAGAGTGTTGCCAACTATAAGAGCCTGTCATCAGGTATATTACAAGGTGGGGTCTACCTACTCTTAAAAGAATTATAAAAAATAGATCAAGCAGGATTTAGCTTCCCGAAACACCACAGAGTTAGAAAATGATTTTGTTGTGAAACCTCTGGGTTCCGAATATAACCTATCTTTGCCCCAAGTGAACAGAGCAACTGGATAACAAAGAAACAAAGACAAGTAAGAGTACGGATGGGAATAGTGACTAGATTAGATATATATTGCTGTATAATGCATTACTTTACATTTTAAACGAACATTTATTATCCCACCCATTTTCTGTGGGTCACGAATCTCGATGTGAGTTGGCCATGTAGTTCTGGTTCATAGTCACTTGTGAGGCTATGCTAAGATGTCAGTAGCCAAAGTCACATTCACCTGAAAGCGTGATTGTCCCTGGAGGATCTACTGCCAAAATGGCTCCCTCATGTAGCGACATATCAGCACTGGTTGTTGATGTGTTACCTTATGAAAACCTCCTCAGAACATGGCAGTTCTCTTCCCCCAGAGCAAAGGATACATAATGGAAGCTGCAACCCAGGTGAGGGCTACGATCTACCTTCAGAAATCACATTGTTCAGAGGCCACGCTATCCTATTAGATACTAGGTCCGCTCTTTTCATTCTAGAGAAGATAACATGAAGATGAGAACACCTCAGGTATTTGGGTTAGCTGTGACAGTGGCCATTAAAATATGGTAGTTGAAGGGTTCAGCTGTTTCAAAATTATCATCCCAAAGAAGAATTTGCTGGGTTCACTGATGAGGTCAATTTTTTTTATCTCCTCTGCTCTAAGTGGAAAGAATATCAGTTTCATTTCTAAGAACAAGGGGGAGAGTATAATAAAACAAGTAACAGTTTATGTGATGTTAGGGGATGGAACCCAGGGCCTCGTGCTTGCTAGGCAAGCACTCGAAACTCTGTGCTATTTCTCTAGCCCCAAAACGAAGTTCTATAGTCACCACAGTTTAGTTTCTTTCTCCAAGGCTGTTATTCTTGTTGTGTGCTCATTAGATATGGTGCGTCATCTTTCAAGGCCTCTCCATTTAGCTTGAACTTCTCATGGCATGGTAGCCTTGGGGTAGTCATACTGATTGAGTGGAGATTGGCCTTAAAGAGGCACAAAACGGAGGGCACTATTCTCTCAAAGTCTGGACCTGAAAAACAACATAACCTCATTTCTATTGTATTCTATTAGTCAAAGCAGTCTCAGAGCCTTTCCAGATTCAAATGGAGGGGTACAGATCCCATCTGGGAAGAGGGTCCAAAAATGTGGCCATTTTATGTTTACCACAATTGATGAGCTTGAATGAATTGCCCACTTTGGTGAGGCAATGGAGCTACTGGAACATTAGAAACTCACCCAGATAGCCTTGAGCCACAGAGTTTTCTGTCACTGGTGCATATGGCAGATAGAGCCCAGAGTGAAATCCACAGGTTCAGTAATTAAACAAATATTTAATAATATCCCCATATGTTAGGTACTGCTTCAGGTAGCTGAGACAGCTAATGAAATAAACAGAAATTCTTGCCTTCATTCTAACAATCACAGAAATGGGACGCAACGGCTTTCATTATCAGGTGCTTGCTGCTCAACACTCACTGTGCTTGATGCACATTATTTCACCCAGTTCTCATGAAAACAGCAAGAGAAGCACCGCTCCTTCCCACACACTGGTAGATGGCAAAGGCAATATGTAAACCTAAGTTCTCTTAGACCTCAAAGTCTGTGTTCTTAATCACGATGTTACACTAAATCCCTTACGATAGATAGTTTTCTGTAACCACAAAAGAATATAGGCTAAAAGGGCCCATGTAGGACTTAGATCCAGAGAGAGAGGTCTAGATAGTAAAAATGAACTGTCCACAACTCTTTCCAGTTGTGAAGATGTGGGTATAAACATGGTCATGAGAAAATGTTATGGTTTGTATCTTAAATGTCCCCCAGAGGACCATATGCTAAAGGAACAATCATTAGCTCATGGCATGGCACTGGGGAAAGGTAGTGGAACCTTTGGGAGGTGGAGCCTAATGGAAGCAAGATAGGTCATTGCAAACATGTCCTTGAATGGGGACATTGACACCTAGTCTCTCTCTCTCTCTCTCTCTCTCTCTCTCTCTCTCTCTCTCTCTCTCTCTCTGTGTGTGTGTGTGTGTGTGTGTGTGTGTGTGTGTGTGTGTGTGCGTGTGTTTCTATGAGGCTAAACAGTCTTTGTAAAACCTTCCTATTGCTATGTCATTGGCCCAAAACAACAGAATCAAGCAACCATATACCGAAACCCATGAAATTGTAAACCAAAATAAACCATTCCTCCAAGTTGATAGGTCTCAGGGATCCTGTCACAGTAACATTCAGCCGACTAATAAAGAAGACTGGGAGGTGAATGGAGCAGGAAAGCCTGTCCTAAAGGACACCCCTGCCAGCACTGAAAGAGCAGTGAGAACACTGAGGACATGTCAAACAAAGATGCCTATCTCGGACTGACCCATATTTCCCTCTTTGAAATAGCCCTTTATGGCTTACTCCAGGCTCCGGCCTTCTCTTGGTGAGAATCACTGCAACCAGTTTTGTGAGAGATAGAAAGGCTCTCCCATTGTAAAATAATGTATTCCATCCTGATGCCTCTATAAGAAGTAACTGTTCCATTACACCAGACACTGCTCTCGTTCAAGACACTGAGGTCCTGGAGAGCAGGGACCTCCATTTTCCTGTCCCAAATAACAAGTCTAGTGCCTGGTAAGTGATAAACGTGCAATACATTTTTGTTGCACTGAATTAAATTCTATTATAAGTCCTTTTCAAATTGACCCTGAGCTCATATAGCATTCAGAAATCCAAAATTATGTTTTGGTTGTTTTGTTGTTTTTGTTTGATTCTAATACTGCTAACCACAAATAATACAAAGTCATTTTATTAAACTATTGTCATCCATTCCTATTATCGGACCTCATAAATGACCTTAACCTCTGATCTGAGGAGGAATTATCCCAATTTAATAAAGATCAAGTTTGGATTTACAGTAAAATTACATAAATAGTACAGAGAGTTTCCATATGCATTCTGTGCAATTTCTTTTATTATCAATGTGGTGTATTTGTCACAATTTATGAACAAACACTGAACCATTATTATTCACCCAAGTCCATACATTATTCAGATTTCTTTAGTTCTTAGCTAATGTTCAATTTCCACTCCAGAATCCCATCCAGGACACCTCATTACATTTAGCCAAGTCTCTTTAGGCTCCTCTTGGCTGTGACAGTTTCTCAGATTTGCCTTATCTTTTCATGACCTTGACAATTCCAAGGAGTAGTGGACATGCATTTTGCAGATCACCCCTTAACTGAAATTTATCTTCTTTTTCCCATGATTAGGCTGAGGCTCTGTGTTTTTGAGAGGAAGACCATAGGGGTAAAGTGTCATTGTCATCCCATTATCAATAGGACTGATCATTGTTGATATTACCCTTGAGCCCCTAGCTGGGATACTGTTTTTTAGATGTCTCCACAATAAAGTAGCCTTCTTTTTAAAACCCAAAGCGTTTATTTTATTTACTTTGTTGAATTATAATTTGTATAAAATAAACAAGTGTGCTCACCTTAAGTGTACACTTTGCTCATGACTGATGAACTGCACTAGTAGTTCCAACTAGAGATGATTTTATCATGTAGGGGCTGCTTAATAATATCTGGAGACATTGTTAGTCGTTAAAACTGAAGGAAAGGGAAGATGGGTACTAGCGACATTCAGTGGGTAAACATCCTGTGACACATAGGACAGCTTTCATCAAAAAAAAAAAAAAATACTATCCATCCCAAAATACCAGAAGTGTCAAGGTTGAGAGACCCTGATATATGTTGACGTGCCCTCTAGTGCCAATCAGCGCATAGTAACGCCCCAAATGTCTCCTGTGCTCCATTGCAGCTGGTTTGTCCACCTTCTGTTCCTGAAGCCTGCTCTTCTTATCTCTATTATGAATAGTTTTTCCTATTTTTGAACTTAATAGAAATATAACATACTTTCTTTCTCTCTGATCTCTGACTTCTTTTTCTGAGCATAATATTGAGATTCATTCATGTTGTTTTATGTATCAGTGGTTTGTTCCTTTTTATTGCATATTATTCCATTGAAATTTATACTACCTATTGGACATGTGGGTTGATGCCAATTTAGGGATTTTAGGAATCAAATAATAACTGTATTAGAAGTCTCTATGTGGACATGTGGTTTTAGTTCCATTGGGTGAGTACCTAGAAATGGAATTGCTAGGTCATATGGTAAGCATACATTTAACTCAAAGGGTTTATATTTATAAAAGAAGAAAACAATCTAAATGGTGCTTTACCTTATTTTGGATTATATGGATCCTTCACTGCTTCTACTTTGTCATCTGGGAAATAAGTTTTGAATTAAACAAGAGAATGATGTCAGAGATATCCTCTTGCAATCCTTCCTTCCCCAGGCAGAAGTCCTTGGAACAGGTGATCAGACTCCATCAATTCCTCTCTAACTTGCACTTTGCCAAGCAAATGTTGGTATCTCTTAAGATCGGAACCAGAAACAGCTGTGTCTCTTGTTTTCTTATTTGATTTTTTTTTTTTTTTGAGAAGATGTTTATAGAAAATGGCCTGCAGTATTGGCACTTGTGAGAACAGATCTAACTTCTGCTTGGAACTGCTATAAATTTTTAAAACAAACCAAACCCTAACATCACAATATGGCTATGAAAGGTACCTTCAAGCCAAATCCATTAGATTGGAAATGAAATATTTATTATGATCTGAATGAGACAACAACAAAGACAGGACTTTAGATTTTCTTTTCTTTAAAGTTCTACTACCAAAACTTTGAATGTTTATTTTCCTGCAGTGAATTTGGAAATTTTATCTTGACTTACACAGGGGCTCTCTCAATGGCTATCAAGGGGGAAAAAGTTTGCGAAATTCATGAAAGAAAGACAAGGTCTTCTCAGGGTAAATTGTAGTGAACTATCTTTCTAGGGAACATTCTAACCTACATTGGACATAGAGAAAACCATTTCTTAGCCTTAAATTTATAATATACATTATAAGGTGACCCTCTCCCATATAAGCAGTGATATTTTCCAAATTTTAGAAATTGATCTCCAAAGACAACTTTTTCAAAGAACTTTCGTGAAATTATTAATCTTCTGAGAAAATGAAACCGTTTACATAGGGACAACAGAGAGCTTAGTGTGATGAAAGGTAAAAGGTCTGGAAAGTGGGAGACCTAAACCCTAGTCTTGCCTCTACCACAAAGTGGTTGGTGGAAAATACACTAGGAGACCTCTAAAGATCTAAACTTTACAAGCCATTGCTTGACTTTCAACACACATATAAGTAATAGGCTACATACGCAATTTATGTCTATCTTACTGTTGTGAAGCTAAGCAATCATAGGATATTACAGAATTTACTAGATGGTTAAGTATCATTTGCAAACCAATTCTCATTGGAGTCTGGATTATTTACAAGGCAGGAAACCACGTTGGGAAGAAAGTACGAACAAATGGAATTAACTTTGAAGAGAATATGCACCACTTTGGTTTGAAACCATGATGAGAAGCTGACAAGGGGTACAGCTATTGTCAGAGCATGTTTCCAGCAAAGCACATAGATCCTTAGAGGGAAGCGAGTCGTTTCTTTTTATGTAGGCAAGATGGCGATTTTTGCCATTTCATGTATCACATTGTTCTTTTTATTTCCGGATTTTTCAATATTTGACACATCCCTTTGCACACAGCATCCTTCAGTGAGCTATATCTCTTATCCCTTATTCTGGTGTTCATTTTAAGCTCATCAACCCATCTGCTTTTTTTACCAGGGAAAAGAAAAAACTATGGAAAGGACATCTCTGATGTTTGCCTAATGGCATGAATTGACCTTCTTTTGGCTTGTACATTTTTGTAAAATCTCTAATTCTCCCTCCTAGAAACATACAGGAGCAAACAATAAGGTCTTGTGTAAATTATTTTTGCTGTGAAAGTGAAACCTTGACTTCTTTGACTTAGGCGATTAAAATATCAGTTTCAAATAACATAGTGGCTTATTGTTTTGCAATTTAACTTTCATAATTCAAAAACTAAAGCAGAAATCTTTTTAAATTGAGTAAAATCCAAATATAATAACTGCACACATATGTAAATGAACCATATTTTGAAAATCACTGCAGTGACTAGAATGAGTAGCTATAATTATGTTATTAAAGTAGCCGAAATAAATAAATTGCCCAATCACTGACGTAAGGGTTACATTATTACCTGAGGCAAAGAGTAAAATCTACCAGATTCTTTCTGATGTGACAATATGCTTGTGCTCCTGTGACCTATAAAGACGCAGTGTCAGTGAATGCACAACATCATAGAATCATTTTAAAAAGGAAATTTCTACTATAAATAAGAATTTAGAGCTGAGGGTATAGCTCAGTAGTAGAGCACTTGCCTGGTATACTCAAGGCCCTGGGTTCAATCCCTGGTACCAAAACAGAAGAGCACCAAAAAAGACATATATATATATATATATTTAGATAGTATCATTTTCTCAAAAAAAAAGAAACAAAATTTTTTGGCAAAAAGCTTTAACTTAACAAATGTAAAGTTGTTTTATCTTGGAATAATCATCAAATCTCTTTGTTCATGAAAAGAGTTATTAGTGATAAATTAGCCTGTTTGGTAAAAAAACAGAATTCACATCAGGCTTTATATCATAGAATCTGGTTGTTACAATAGAATTACAAATAAATATTTGGAGGAAGGAACTAGTCTGTTAGGATAGGAATGTGTTTGATCTTAGGAAAACAAAGAAACAGATAGCAAGACTTTACACCTCTTCAAGGCAGCCGCCATACGAAAGACGGTAAACTTGACTCCTGTTCTCCATCTCAAGCTTGTTCAACCCAATACCTGTAGACCTCATGAGGCCTGGGACAGCTTTAAACATAGCCCAACAAAAATTCATAAACTTTCTTTAAAAACTATGATTTTTTTTTTTTGGTGACTCATTTGTACGATTCTCAAACATGAACTTTGCAGATCAGGCACATTCAACCCAAGGCCCATGAGCTGAATATGGCCCTGAGTGGCTGGTAAAGCAACTCCCCAAGATTGTAAACATATAACATTATGATATATTTTGATGACTTGATTGTGCAGTGCTCTAGTGGGGACTCTAGGTGACATTCTGTGACAACAGAATGCTGTGTAGGGGAGGGCACAATGCAGTGCTAACTCCACATTCTAAGCCCACTACTCATATTCAGTAGAATTGAAACCCACATGTATCAAAAATTACATGTGCTTGTGCAACTTGGTGAGTAAAATGTAACAATTACCAATAATAGAATTTTACTCTATCTACCCATGTGTGTGCCTGTGAAGACAGGTTATTATTATTATTAGGCTGGATGTGTCATTTCTTTTAATTATTAAATGGGAGCTTGTATGATTTTGTAAAATAATAAGTTGAAAACTAGGTTTTTAGTAGCAGTTGCGTAGAAAGTATTTTTTATATGTGGCCCAAGACAATTCTCCTTCACTCATTGCAGCTCAGCCCAGGCAAGTCACAAGTTGGACACCCATGTCATCGACTTTGCCTCTGACGGTGTGCCTGCCTTGTCCTGCACAGCAGTGCCAGGATCCTCACAGCCTTCTTGTCATTATCTCATCTGCTCTGTTTCCATTTTTCCATCGCTCAGTATCCGGACCCCTTCCTCAACCTTCCTCTTTTGCTAAATACTCAGCACGTGTTTAAATGTTTTGCCAAACGTCTACATCATTACTGGTTTAAAATGTTAGAACAATCTTAATTTGCCAGTGTTCTGTGCTGAAAAGATCCTTCTCCATCCTTGAGTTTTCCTGAAGAAAGGTATTTGCATGGCAAATCCCTATATGATTTTAAAATGTTTGAATAAATTATTTATCTTGGCTAGGACCTTATTATTGTGCTCTGGGGCTCTAGCAGACACAAGAGACTTTTGCTGAGTCATTGTCCCTGAAACAGAATGGGAATCTATTCAGCCACACCCTTCCCACAAAGGAACTTCCATTGTGCCAAGCTGGAACACAATTCCTTGGTAACTCAGGATTTGGCATAAACAGGGGCCTCCACCTAACTCGAACATGTGTGCCACCACTGCAGTGCCAGTCTGCCTTGCTTGGGTCACACAAGAGCATTTACATATCAGTTGCCCTATCATCAATATTTATTGCCCCTTGGCCATTTGGCCTGCATCATGTTTGAGAGCGGGATTTGATATAAACTTAAAATGTACATAAAAAATACAGACTAATAATTTGAAAAAGAAAATGATGTGTGTTTAAAAACTTTGACTCCTTCAATTCCTTAACTCTGAGAGTTTATTGAAATAGATAATTTCATTATGTGTTCATGTCCCTAATAAATGTACAACACAGGAGCTATATCATTACAATGTATTGTAACTCTAAGCCTTTTTACTTCTTTGTGGCAAAGCTTCCCTGACACTTGGGTTTTTTTCGTGCAAATCATTCCAGATAATAGTGTGCATGCCTGGAAACCACTACCAATGTCTACCTCTAAAATGAGAATGAAAAGTGGGAAATAGGAGAAACTCTGAACAAGGACATATTCCACATCCAGGCTCAGCAGGACAAATAGGTCTCGTCATGGCAAATCACGCGGAGACCACCGTGCACATTTGAGGGTACGGAGGAGAGTAGACACAGCCGATACCCACAGTGAGACTCACGTTTCAGCTGCCTTTAGTTTTACCAAGAACCGCAGAGCCATCCCTCCTGCCTTTGTTTCTCCTACCTGTCTAGGATTTCCACACCCTGTCTTCTCGGCTGTATCTTTCTACTACTTCACCATTGTGCCTGGAAACTTGGGCTACTTGCCACCCATCTCCCACACTGGTGAGGAGCCACGTGAGAAGTGCAGAAAGGTCATTCGGCAGAGGATAAGGGCAACATTTCAATCATTATCGTCACAAACAACAGGTCCTTGGCAAAGACTGCTAGCTACTGACCCTAACGTCCACTCTCTCCTTTCTCCTTAATAACAAAATTCTAATTTTTAGCTGGGCATGTTGCCACCTGAAAGAAATTACTGCTATTTTGAGTTTTCCTAGCAACTAAATATGGTCTGTTCATGTAAAAGCCAGTCTTTCTAAAAGCCTTTAAGTTCTAAATCATGAGTAAATTGTAACCAACGTCTATATAGAGAATTATTTGTGGAAGAGCTAGGATTGCCTCTTCTAATAGAAAGGGGTCAATTGCTAGCAACCACATAGCACTCTTCTGTTTCGTTCTGCTCACCCTGCCCCTGGAAGCTTGGAACATAAACATGATATCTGGAGCTCTGCTGTCTGCCTTGGATCATACGTGAAGTATCATTTAGGAAGTATAGTAAGGCTAGGAAAGCAGAAATATCTGAGCCTGGGGCCTGATGGCGCACCTCTGAGACACATAGCATTCCCAAAGACCTTACCTTAATATTGTCTATATGCAAGAGTGCAAAGTGATCCTATTTCATTTCGTCTGTCATTTCAGGGTTTTCTGTTACATGATTATCCAGGGAAAGGGTATTCCAAAAGAAAAGAGCATGAACCCCAAGGCTGAAGCATATCAGGAGCATCAGAGTAGCTGCTATAGGGAGGTCAAAGAGAAGATGGTGAGGTAGTATCAGAGAGCAGTTCTGGAATCCATTCTGCACAGTGCACGGATGGCCTTTAAAAGACCTTCAAGCCAAGAGACAAAACAGTCATTGCAGGGCTGGGATCAGAGAAGTTACATAAAATCTCTGTCTTAATGACACCCCTCTTGGTTACCAGAGAAAGAAAGCCTAGATGCAAATAGACCTGTTAGGAAGCTACTGCAGTAATCCAGGTGGGATCTGTGGGGGTTTGAACTACCATGGAACTGGTAAGAAGGGTCCAGTATTTGGTATTTTCTAAAGACAGAGCCAGTAAGATTCCCTGGTACCTGGGTTGTGAGACAAGGAGAGGAATTGTGAGTGTCTCCAAACCTTTGGGCCTAGGCAGCTAGCAGGATGGAGTTGCTATCAACTTAGGTGAGGGAGGCTGCCACTAAAACTGCCCTGGAAGAAATGTCAAAAACAAAAATTATTTGTCTCTTTCAAACGTCCTCTTTGCCTCTAGTGCTTCCTCTCACATTTGACACAGATCTACTCAGTCATCCCAGGGAGAATACGTAGATCCCTTCCCTCTGTCTCATCTCCGCACCATCTCCCTGCTTCCGAAACATTTCATGTATCTCTCCGCTGTTCTCTTTCTACACTACCACCACTTTGTGTGAAGCCACCATTGCCTCTTACCTACATTACAAGGCCTCTAAACCGACAGAGAGTCCTTCCTGGATGGAATCACTCGCTATGCTGCTGCATGAGGAGTCCTTCAAAAGCACAGTACCCTACAATGGCCCACCAGTGCCTGTTAGCCTTAGCTACCCGAAAGTTTTTAGTATGGTTTATTGAAACTTTTTGTTTTGAAATGCTTTCTGATTCACAGACAAGTTTCAGGAACTATACAAAAAAAGCTTTCCACATGGTCCTCATCCAGGTACCTCAATTTTCTCTCTTTTTCTCTCCTCTCTCTCTCTCTCTCTCTCTCTCTCTCTCTCTCATTTGAAAATAAATTACAATATAATCCTCCATACCTCCAAATACTTCAGTGCACATGTTCCTAGGAATGAGAACAGTAACTTTAACAAAATGATCATAATCATAAAATTAGCATTGCTATAATACACGGACTTTATTTGGGATTTTCCAATTAAAAAGTTTGGCTTTCATAGCAGAAGAGATACACACACACGTACACACACACACACACACACACACACACACACACACACACACACACACACGAATGTACACAATGATGCTTCAGTTCCAGGATCTAGTCCAGAATGATAGACTTTATCACATTTTTCTGTCTCTAAGTCTCTTTCATCCTTGAACAGTCCCTCCATCATCACCTCTCATGAGCTTGATCCTTCTGAAAAGTATAGACCAGATACTTTGTCAAGTGCACCTAAATTTGTATCTACCTTATGTTTTTCTCATGATTAAATTTAGGTTGTACATGTTTAGTAGGAATATCATGTAAGTGATGTCCTTAACATACCCTATGAGGAGGAACATCATTTGCATGTTTTGAAATTCTGTTCTTAATGTTAATTCTGCCGCTTACGTCTTGACCTTGTCTTTCATCATTTGCCCATCCCTATTCCAAGGCCCTCGGTCACAGCCCCAGAGTTGCCATCCCAACCTCCTTGTCACCTGGCTAATTCACACTGTTCCCCAAAATTTCATGGAGGCCACCTTAGCCAAGACACTCTTAATCCCCAGATTTCATCTAGGGCACATTCTGGGAGCTGGCACAGCACATGTACCCAGCCAGCAGAGCACTTCCTGGGCTGCATCGTCCTTGTCTATTAACTTGTGTATAATCGCCTCTGGACTATAATCATTTGGGGGCAGGGGCTGTGCAATGTTCACTATCATCATCACTAGCACATAATCGAATGCCTAGTACACAGCGGAACCCAGCAAGTCTTTCCTGAAGGAACACTTCCATTAAGTCTCCTTGACCTCTGGCAGCTTCCTTTTGAACGTTCTCAGGGTTCTGGGTAAGTCATTCTCTTTCTCCTGGTGTTGCCAGACAATTTGTTTACATTTGGTCTTTGCTGGGAGCCTAGAAATTCCTACAGTCATATCCGAGTTCCTGAATTTGATTCCACTTCCACCCCAATTTTAAACTGACTGAGGAAAATTGAAAAGTGGGAAGAGGGGAGCGGAGATAAGAGAGGGAGACAGAGAGGAGGGAGGGAGGGACTGAGCTTTGGTTTTAGAACTTTGTTCCTTCTGAGTGTGTGCTGAGCAGGTGTAGAGTGTTCTGGAAGATCTCCCCCAGCTATTCCTCCCCTTTGGACTCTATTTCCTGTTTACTCATCCTCCCAAAATCACAGCGGGGATTAGGATGGGAAAACATTGAGTTCTACCTGCCTTCCCACTCCCTCCAGGCCCCAATGCAGAAATGATTGTTTTGAATTTAAGTTCCTATTCTTTACAAATCTTTGAGTTCCCAATAAGAATCTAAAGCTCCTAGTCTGAATCCTCATCGGTGCATATGCTAATAAAGCAATGAATTAAATGAAAGAAGAAGAAGGCTTAGAAAACCCACAGGTTAAATAACTAGTCAGAACAATTCATAATTTGGTTGCAGTGTTTTATAAAGCCCTAAAGAAAAAATAAGGTGAAAACAAAGAAGCTTTTTCCTCAGAGAGTTTCTTCTTCTTCCTTCCCTGGCCCTCATATTCAACTGCCAAGCAAATACTTATTCCAAGGTCTTATAAGTTAGAACTTAAATCTTTTTAATACCTCGTGTACTCAATCTTACATCTAATTAGCCTCTTTAAGCCCTTGCTTTACTATTAGTATTGTCTGAGTCCATTAGCAACAGAAATGCCACTGGTTTAAACAAGATAAACGTTTCTATCTGGGTTTTGCTACATGCGGCTGACCAATGGCTGCTGGAGCTCTACCAATTCCATGTTTCCATCCCGGAAGAAAAAGAGAGGATAAAAAGGACTCTCGCCCTTTAGAGACTTTACCTACAAGTCACGTTTCTGCCTGTTGCATTTAGTTGAGACATTACCACCTGGTCACTTCCAGCTCTAAAAATGAGAAGCTAAAAATTGAAGTTTTTATCAGGGATGTTAAGTTCCCTGCTACCAGGAAAGCACATATATTAGCAAACAACAATATTTGACACAGTCTACTCTTCTGAAAAATGAGAATAGTGTCAGTATGTAGCTCACTGGGTTCTTACGAGGGAAAATGAGAAGACGCACAAGGATTGCAAGTCATATTGAAAAGCCCATTAAGAAGGGAGTACACACAAGTGTGGCTGTGTGTGCACTGAGCAGTCATTCGTTTAAGCCTGTGAAGCAATGATTCCATTTCATAAAGGAGAAAACTAAAGATCCAAGAGGCTTCTTCACTCACATGGGAAGAACAAAATGACAGAACAAGGACTGATTCCAGATTCTTTGGCTTGAAGTCACGTTATTCACCCATCCACTGGGTGCCAACTTTGCCTGTACTTTGCTTTGCCTTTGCCAAAATCACCTCTCTTACTATCACTATTGTGCTCATGGATATGACATCGAATATGCTAGTCACCACTGGAACGCTTTTGTGCAGCTTGCTGGCACTAACTTCTTACCACCATTCAATGAGTGCTAAGAATGTTAGTTACTGGTGACGAGGACACCACTAGTCAAAAGTGGCTAGACAACGAGATCTTTCATAGACAGTTGGTGAGAGGGTTGATGATATAACCATTGTGGAAAACACTTTGGCAGCTTCTGATAAAATTGAACATATATCTACCTTATGAACTCGTAATCTTACACTTATGTATTTTTTTCAGAGGTAGGGTCTCGCTCTGTCGTCCAGGCTGGTACTGAACTCACTGTGAAGCCCAGGCTGGCCTCAAACTCACGTCTATTCTTCTGCCTCAGCCTCTCGAGTTTTGGAGTTATGGGTGTGTGCCACCAAACCCAGCTGTTATGTGGCGCTGGAGAATTAAAGTTAGGTCCTCATACTTCTTAGTCAAGTGCTCTAACTGCTGTGCTATTCCCCCAACCCATATGTATTTATTTTTAAATAGGCTTGCACTAAAATGTTCTTTCATTCATGGTAACTAATATAATAGATAGCATAAAACATTTCAGTGTCCACCAAAAATATTAAGAAAAATGTGAAAACATAAATAATTTGTTGAAATTGTAAGACACTACTCAGCAAGAAAGGGATGACCACTGGCTTATTCAAAAGATGAGTTAATATCACAAATATAACATTGAATTAAAGAAGTCAGACACAAAAGAGTTCAGACTCTATGATTCTTTTTCAACAAAGTTCAAGAATGGGCAAAACTTGGAAAGCCCTTGTCACCTTGACAAGATACGAATGCGCACAAAACGCCCAACCTCATTGTAAACCTTGAATTTTGCATGTAGACGTATCAATAAAATGGGGGGGGGGGAAGAATGGGCAAAACTATACAGGAATAGAAATCAGAATAGTGGCTGCCCATGAGTGGAGGAACAGAGTCACAGATCAAAAAGGAAGGTGCGATACCTTTCTAGGATTATCATTAAGTTCAGTATCTTGATTGAGTCGCTGATTATGATTGCATACATTTATCCAAACTTAGCAAACTCTATCCTAAGTATCTGTGCATGTTGTTGTTACATATGATTACACGGTAATAAAAATAAAGCAATGGAACTAGGGCAGTGCACAAAACAAAATATTTTGGAAGAGAAAGAAATGAAAATGGAGCATAAAAAAACGGTAATCTAAATTTTTGATCGCAAATAAACGATGTCACTATATTTGAAGTGAGCCTAGCTAGTAACTCCTTAATTAAGGTTGTGCAGGGCCACTGTTACCAAGACTAGAGCTTAAAAGAAAAATCAAGTGTCTTTCACAAGACTAGACAAAAAGAAGTTTTTGATAATGTTTTCAAGTTGTTGTGCTAAAAATTCTATTTAACCAGTCCAAAGTCTGGATGAGCTGTCCAGTAATGTGACCTTGTCATTTCTTGCTCTTAGGGTAGAGGCCGGGTATTTTAGTTTCCTGTTTCTTCTCTACAAAATTCTCACCAACCAAAACAGTACTGAAGTATCATCTTAGAGTTCTGAGGTCACAGGCACAAAATGGACTCACTCAGCCTAAATCAAGGCACTAGAGGCTCCAGAGAAGATTCTGTCCCTTGCCTTTTCCAGATCTCAGAGATGGCCTGCATTTCTTGGCTCATGGCCCCTTTTCCCGCCTCGCAGGTAGCAATGGCAAGTAAGAGTCTTTCTCCTGTTATATCCCTCTGACTTTGGCTCTCCTGCCTTCTTCTTCCATCTTTAAAAGATCTTTCTGGTTACATTGGACCCTACCAGGTAATCCAAGAAGATTTCCTTATCTGAATGTCAGATTATCAGCACCCTTACTTCTGTCTGAACCCTTAATCACCCATTGCCATGGAAGGTAACATTTTTACAGGTTCTAGTGAATTGGACACACCATTCTTAGGTGGTTATTAGTCTGTCTAATGTAACAGAACTACAAAATGTTATTGATAGCATCTCTCTTATTATCCATTATTTCTAATCTTTCTATTTGCTAGACCAGCCATCAGATTAATATTTCCAAAGGTTTGATGTTTATTATAAACTGCTACTCAGGATAAATCTAACCATGCTTCATAAATTTCATTCTATTTTCAATTGCTCTAATTCAACTTGACGATGTCCTGAAACTTATTTTTCCCCATTTTATCGATAATGTATAAGTGCAAAATTTAAAGTTTACATTGATCTTGAGCATTTTGGTTTTTTTCCCCACATTTTATTGATATACATATGTGCAAAATTCAAGGTTTACAATGAAATTGAGCATTTTGTGCACATACGTATCTTGTCAAGGTGACAAGGAGAGTGAGAAAGCATTTTTGGTTTTGTTGTTGTTGTTCTGTTTTCTGCAACTATCCATGTTTTCCTTCCCGTTTCATTGATATGTATAAATGCAAAATTTAAGGTTTACATTGGCTTTGGGAGTTTTGTGCACATGCATATCTACTCAAGGTAACAAGACCTTCCCCCTTTCCTTTCGATCTACCCCCTACCCACTCCCACAACCCACACCGTGCCCCCCATTCCCTTTATTTTTCACTTTAAGTTCTGTGAGATAATTGTGATCTGGGATCTGGGTTTCTCCTATCAGAGAGATCATCCGATATTTCACCTTCTTCTTCTGACTCACTCCACTAAGCATGATGGTTTCAAGTTTCCTCCATTTGCTTACAAAAGCCTCCAAGCTGTTGGACTTTACAGATGTATAGTATTCCATTTTGTATAAATACCACAGTTTGTGTGTCCATTGATCTGTTGATGGGTATTTTGATGTCTTCCATGTTTTAGCTATTGTTAGTTGTGCTGCAATGAACATGGGTGTACATGTATCACCGTTGTGTGTTGTTTTTTAACTCTTTTGAGAATATTCCCAGGAGAGGTATCCCTGGATCAAAGGGGATATTTATTTGCAATCTTTTGAGCATATTGTGCACATACATATCATGGCAAAGTTTTAAGACCTTCCCCTCTCTCCTTTTGGTCCTCCCCCCACCCACCCCAGTCTTTCTTTGTTCTACTTATCTATTTCTCTGTAACAAAACACTCAGTGGCTTAGGAGAATGAAAATATTTTGCAGAGACGTCTGAAATCTGGGCAGGGCTAAGTGGGGGTAGTTTATCTTTACTCCACCAGGGATGGCCCATGGTCTGGGGGCTAAAATCATTCGATGTCTCACTCACATGTTTGGTGGTTGGTGGTAGCTATTGGCTGGGACCTTAGTGGTCCTGTTACCTGGAACACCTACATGTGATCTCTCCATGTGGCTTGGGCTTCCTCTCAGTATGGCTGCTAGGTTACAATGACCAGTATCTCAAGAAAGAGAGGAGTCTCTCTGAAGAACAGGAAGCTGTAGCTATCACCTTTTATTACCTTGCCTTGGAAATGATAGTCACATTAACTTACTCAAGACAGCCACAAGTAATGTAGGATTACAGGTAACTTTTGAGTCATTTTTAGAAAATATGGCATCTCACACTTTCTCTGCCATTCTTCCATTCCCTCTCTTAATTTTTGTCTCTGCCTATTTCTTTGCATTTATATCCTTTATATAATTGTCCCTCTTCAGTCTCCTTTTGTCCTCTATCTCTTCTGCCTCAACATTAGGCCACCCTTGAGTTGATAAATAGTAGTCTTATAAGGTGATGGATATTTATCATAACATGTCCTCATGAGGGGCATGTAACTGCAGGAATGAGGGGTTTTTTTTAAACCACCCAGGATGAACAAAAATGGCAATTCATATGTTTCAGCTTAAAATTTGCTGTTTTTCTACTCAGAGAAAAAGGTACCACAGTCTGCTATCAGAAGAGAATGATTTCCTTTTACTCCTCAAGTTTCCAGGGGGTGGAAACTACAAAACAACTGGTTTTCTCAGTCACTCCCCTTACTCATGCCAAGCCAGAGATGAGGAGATGAGGTTTGTCAAACATGGAAAGACTAAATTAGGCTATCTTCTGTTGATGCCTCCTTTTTTTTTTTAATGGCGCCAATTTGCCTGCCAGGAGGGAATAGGGTGTATTCTTCTGCTCCAAAAGCCATTAGGGGGAAAGGCTGTTGGCTTTTGAGAGATTCTACTTCAACCTCAACACCAGAGTTAATCATCTAAATTTCTGGCACTCTGCCTCTAAACATTTAAGGCATGAAAGAATTTCCAGCACATACTTATCACAATAGAAACAAAATTATGTTCTTAAAGCATCCATGAGTTACAAGATGCAATGTCAATTAGATACCATAAAATACTACACCTTCTTTTGAATGACTAATCTACACTAACTGCACTCCTTGCATTCTACACATACCTTGGCTGCCATGAAACGTATGTGTTCTTTCGCAATGTATATGTTTCACTAAAAAAAGAACAAGGAGTAAAATTAATATTGCATGAGAACAATTTTAAATACTTCAATTAGACCCATAATGTGGAACTTTCATTTTCATCTTTTTTTTTTACTACCAAACAGAAAATCTCCTCAAGTAGATGTCTGCTAAGAAGAAGAAATGAAAAGGGGCCATTATCCAAGGACACAGCAAGTTCTGTCAGATATTTCAACATGGTGGAAGAGTAGTCAGGTTTTAATTGGCTCTGTTGAGCTCACCCACAAGCTCAACATTCTTTACCTCAGCAGTATGGTATTCAAAAGGGGGGACAACTACAAAGTTAGTTCCTACTTTTGAAAACATCAAATGAATTATGTCCAGTTTCATCCTGTTCACTGAATCCTTGGTGGGTAAAGTGTACATATCAACACTACTAAGGTTGAAAAGTAAACCAAATTTCAGAAGATGCCTCACCCCAGACATTGTTAATGGAGCTAGTTACAATCGAGAACTGGGCTCTGTTTTTCTAGTATTTTCTTCCTTTTCTTATTTACTAGGTTAGAAACCACTTCATGGTCAGGAAATTATCACACGTAAGCCTGTTTGTAACTACATGATGAGGACATTCTGGATCCAAATTCTCACCAGCTCCAAGTTGAGCACTTTGGCAGATATATTTTTTAAAAACTGCTAGGCAAAGGACTCTAAAAGAATTGAAAGAGTAATGAAATATAAGAAAAAACTTGGGAAGGTACAAAAAAATGTTCCTTTAAAAAATAAAGAATGGCAAAACAGAAAGGACTGAGGAGATATTTGTGGTTTCACTCAGCCTCGTTTAGACAGATGTACAACTGTTTGTTTTTCACTTTAACTTCAGCAGGACTTTTGACACGGAAAACAGCTAACAAACAAAGATGGAGGAATCTTTGGTGAGGTGAAATCTTTCTGGTTTTATGGAAGGTGTATCTACGTGAGCCTTTACTGGATTCGCTACTACTGAAGCACTGGAAAAGATCTTTGTACAGATACGGGTTCCCTTTTCCTTACCGGACATTTCATTAATTAAATACCACTCTTCAGTGGAGCAAAGAAACGCTCGAGAAATATGAGAAATAGGAAGAGAATCCATGGAACCCTCAGTTGTTGAAACCAGAAGAGAAGTTAAGGTTCCGGCTGCTTTCACCTCTCTTTTTCTTTCTTTCTTTCTTTCTTTCTTTCTTTCTTTCTTTCTTTCTTTCTTTCTTTCTTTCTTTCTTTCTTTCTTCCTTTTCTTCCTTTTCTTCTTTCTTTTTTCTTTCTTTCTTTTCTTTCTCTGTGTCTTTCTGTCTCTCTTTCTTCTTTGCACTGTGCTATATCTACAGCTTTTGTGTTGTGTTGTTGATTTGGAAACAGTGTCTTGCTAAGTTGCCCCAGCTCGGTTGGAACTCACTAACTCACTAACTTCCTGTATCAGCCTGCCATTTAATTCCTTGTTGTTGTCTCCATGCCCTTCATTTTCCTGAAAGCCAGAGGCAGTGCTTTTCAGCAGATGAGCCCCCTAGGCTACATTTCATCACTTTACTGCCCTAGTCAAGCTTCATGTTGCAGTGAAAAAGTCTTTGCATATAAATTTATGGAATGCCCATAGACATATCCAAGCCCTGTCTACAACTCCACGGCAAGCCACACAGGCCTAGAGGTGCACATACCACTAACCCACCCACAGGACAGATGTCTATGAGGTCCCTTAAGTGTTCAGGACCACTGGAACAAAGAATCTTGGGTGTCTGGGAACCCATATTGTGGTTTTGAGTAATAGGGGCAACAAGCTCTGGACATTCCAGTGACTCTAGGATTCCTTGTTCCTAGAGAGTGAGAAAGCCTTAAGACAGAATAGGCCCTCTGTAGGAGAGAAGCAGGGGAGGAGCCATGGTCCAAGGATGCTACTGGCTTCCAAAAATAGAAGCAGCTGTTGATAGTAGACTACTACCCCATTAGGAAATTATACACAGCTCCAAATGAAATAGCAGCCAACTCAAGTGTTTGGAGTAACACAAAAACAACCTTTAAATTTCCCTGAGTTATTTTCTAATGGGAATAATCATAAAAGAAAAAAATATTTTCCAGCTTACATTATCTTTGTGATTAAAACAATGTATCCTTGACCAGAACTCTATACAGAATGTAAAATTTTTAAAACACTAGAATTTAATTTTAAAAGATGAACCTAATGTCCCACATGTTTAAAATTTCCAAAAACTTCCAATAAAACTTTTTTATTAATTGAGGACAGAAAAATGTACCTCCAAAACTTTAAAAAAATTCCTTCTGTCATTACTTTATCTAAGCCTCTTTAAAATTAAATCATACAAAGCGTTGTGGTTGATAAAAATTTGCTAGATACCCAACAAAAGGGTAAAAGCTTTTAAAAGATTACATGGTAAGGTTTCAACCTTAAATCCACTGGAACTACGTCCAATGTGCAGATGTGTAAGAGCTACTGTCAATGTAGAATAAAGGAGATGGAAGGGAGGAAGGAGAGAAACAAAGAAGAGGAGAAAAGAGAGGCAGGGAGAGAAGAGAGGAAGAGAGACATTCTTTTCCAAATAATTTCTTGTTTGGCAACTAAAAATAAGGGGAAATGATGATGCATAACCAAATGACATGAACTTCCATCTTTAAAAAATTATTAGTAGATTAATTTTCACATTGTTCCAAAGACTGATCATCTCAGTGGCTGTGCCATGGTTTCTTAACAATTTGGGTTCGTTCTCAGAGAAAAAATAAGAAAAAAATAAGTTAGGCCAAACCACTAAGGAACATTGTTTAAATGTTAAATACAAAAACCCCCATATGAGCAAAACAAGCAGCTCGAAAGGCAAAACCAGGCTTTGCCAAAGTTGCAGTGTAAGGTTTTGATGGAGACAATTCTCACCAAGGGTCTGGAGAGTAACCAATTTGGACACGTTCTTTTCTGCCCTGTTCCTCTATCTGACCTTCCCTCAGGTTCTAAACTGTCATAGTGGTCATGGGCACCATGGGACAGTTTTCCCCCTCGAGGAAAATGCCACACAATGAATTCAGCTTCTCAAAGACCTTCTGAAAAGGTGGAGCCACTTTTTAGAAAATTAATTTTTTCAGAATTAAATTTTTCAGAAATTAAACACAATTTTTAAATTTTTAAAATTTTTCAGGATTTAAACACAATTGGAAATCATTTTGGAAGTTTCAACAAGTCCATCTTAAAGATTTGTCCTGGTTTTGTTTTCTGAACCCATTTTAATAAAATAGTATCAGTAGAATAATAGTGGGCCTGGAAAACTGCTGTTTCTTTAAAAAATCCAATGGTCTTAACAGTAAACATCACTATTTCTAGGTCAGAATCACTGTGTACAAAAACACACTTACATGAAACAGTATGTTCAGAAATATAGGAATTGATACTTCATGATTTAGTTTTACTAGTTACATCTACTTCTCGGTATTCTACGTCACCAGAATTTTCTCAAAACAACTCACCATGAATGTTTCAAAGATCTTGACATCACTTGGCCAAACTACCTATCTGGTTTTTAATTCAGGTTATTTCTGGGCTGAAGGAATGACACAATGGTTTAAAAGCTCTTGCTTTACAAGCACAAGGCCTAGAGTTCGATTCCCCAGCACCACATAAAGCCAGGTGTGGTGAGGCATGCCTGTAATCCCAGCATTCAGGAGGTTGAGGTAGGAGGATTGACATGAGTTCAAGGTTACCCTGGGATACGCAGTGAGTTCAGGACCACCGGCCTGGGCTACAGAGTAGACACGCTGTCTCAAAAAAAAAAAAAAAAAAAAAAAAAAATTCAGGTTCTTCCTCATGACCTTGAGTACATAGTCTATCTATAGTTTTATATATGTAATTTATAATGTTTTTCCTGAAAGTGTACATAGTGTCCAAAACCTGAAGTTTTCTTGGAGAAGTGGAAGAAGAGAAGAGGAAATGGAGGAATATTTAGGAAAAAAGTGCCTATAAGGCACTTCTGTAGTGTGTAAAATAACTTCTGAGTGGCAATCGTTCTCCTTGTGTGTAAAACCTCACTTAATTTTCCTTGGAACTCTATGAAGTAAGCATTTTGAACTATTATACCAAGTTTTAAAACGTTGGAACATGGTAGGAAACTTAAATACATAGTAGTAAGGATTCATGCACACAACTTTCTGGCTCCAAAGTCTTTGTGTTTCTTTCTACCACGTGGGTTTGATAGCTTCCATTCTTAGAATTTCTTGCTTACCCTTTGATATTTTAGAGGGAACACAAAAGAAAAGGCTGTATACTTTTCATTTGGTGCTACCCAGCTTATCTTTATATATTAAACATTAACTTTGGCAACCGGCAAGCACCCCAGTCTTGAGACTTCCCCATTTTTCACTGCTGCTAAAAACTGATAAGAGGAGCTGCTCGGTGCAATCACACACGCACACACACACACACACACACACACACACACACAATTTTTTTTCAAAAAATAAAGCTACATGCATTTTTAATTCAAGCCCTTTGAGTTTAGAGAATGCTACATGACTTCAAGGCTGAAAGCTGAAATTCAAATGGCATTTATCCCAACACAAATAACAAAATAAAGAAAACGCAGTTCTGCTCCACCCGAACCAAAGTCTCTAAGTCATGACATATAAAAAATCACTCCTCAAAGGTGCCACAGCAGCCCTGATCAGATCTACTGTCTAAAAGTTGCAGACCAGGTCACTGAAAAGCTGGACACTGCTCAACAGGCCTAGGACACGGTTGGGAACTGCCGAAAAAGGGCAGTACCCATGTTATAATACATCTTCATGTCTCTTCTAAGACCAACAGAAAAGTCTTGCAAACAAAAGACCTGCAAGGTGTGTCTCCAAGTACTAGATGGTGCTTCTTTAAATTTTCATCCCTTAGTGGTGAACAAAAATTTGAGCCTTGAGAGTAAAATGTTAGCCTAAAAACGTCTCAGGTCATACCTGAGCTCCTTAAAATCATTCAAAATATTAATTAAGTACTCTAATAAACTAGCCAAACTGATTATGTATCTTCCCAAAACATTGAATATTTATGAACTTTTTTGTTGAGATGTAAAATCTTATCTTGGTACTGAATTGAAAATAAAGCTTATAAGTGAATGTCACTAGTAGATACATCCCAAACAAAACTAAATACTTGCAGAGACAAATATCCACCTTGAATGCCAAAAGATAATAAAAGTGGCTTTTGCTCAAAAATCAATTTTTATTCAACGATTAAATCACTCACTGACAAACTAAAGAGCAACAAACGCTTGATCAGTTTAATTAACACATTTGGCTTTTATTTCTTAGAATATAGTCTACATCTGGATTAAAAAACGTTTTAAATAAATTTAAGACATAACAGTGGAACCCTTCATCATTCTATGTACAGCACGGATAGAATGTCAGTTGGTTCCATTTCAGATAAATCCACGTTCTCATAATAATGTTATTATTTTTCACTGACTAAGTGGCAAGCTTCGTACAAGCTGGCAAAGTGCCAGCTCACACACACTGGAATGGGGGCGGGTGAGCGTGTGTGGGATGGGGTGGGGTGCCACAGGACTACTGTACAATGTAACAGAAAATCATTAATAAAAGTAGTAGTACCGGTTACCGACAGGACAGTGTTGCTTGTGCGCTTATCACAACGGAATCGCGGAAGTTTCACAGCAAGGAGGGGACTTGAAATACTTAAGACAGGGCCACTGTTACCAAAAGAAATAGTGCAAACAGGAAAACTGACGCAATCATAGCAACGCCAGGGCTTCCACCGGCTCAACAGCAAGGCGAACTGGAGGTTGCGTGCCCTGCCTTCCCCAGCACCCAGCGCTGGGCTGCACTCCCAAGTGTGGCAACCCAGTGCCCCGCCCTGGCATGGCCCCTTCTCAGATCCTTTGCCTCCGGAAATTAGAAAAGAAAAAGAATCCCCAAGGAAAGGCACAGGCTGAATTGTAGGGCGCCAGACCAGTTCCGTTCCCACCAACGCAAAAATGCAGGTCCCCCTCTGGGAGGGTATCCCCGAGTCCCCTCTGTCCTGCCACCACCTTCCTCTCCTCTAGACAATGAGGCCCTCTCCGCCACACAGCCCAGAGCCGCCTGCACATACACAGCCCAACTTTGCAGTCTGTCCTTCACGCCCCACAACCAGGAAGAAAATAGCTTTGAGAGAGAGAGAGAGAGAGAGAGAGAGAGAGAGAGAGAGAGAGAGAGAGAGAGAGAAGGTGAGAGTCGCACACCCCCCACCCCCAGCTGCTGGGCAGCCACTGGCACCGCCTCAGTGGCCCCAATTGCCGAATCCGATCTCCTGTTTGTATCTGTTGGTGAGGATGTTGGCCTTGCGGGTGAGTTTGGACAGCACAGTGTGCAGCCCGCGCAGGTGGTAGTGGAACTGCTGCTCCAGGTCCTCCTCACCGGCGCCTGCGCTCTCCAAGTGGCCCAGGCCCACCAGGATGTCCTTGGGCTTCCAGGCGCTGCTCTCCTCGCTCCCCGACGGCGAGGGCGGCGGCTGGTGCAGGACACCCCACTCGATGTCGTTGCGGATGGATTTCAGCAGCACGTAGTGGCTGTACATGTCCCGGGAGGGCGCGAAAAAGCTGCCGTTGGCGCTGCCCGGGCTGGACGCCGGAGGTGTGCGCTCCTCCAGGCAGCTGCCACCGCCGCCTACCTCCACCCCGACGTCGTTGTCTAGCTCGGGCTCAGCCAGGGGCACGTCGCGCAGCAGACTGGGCACCATCACCGTCTGGTCCATGTTGTTCACTGCACCGATGAAGCGATTCATGGCGTTAAAGAGCGAGTGCTTCTGATTATAAGTGTCGCAGATTTGCATCATGGTGGGCTCGCGGGCACCGAAAAGCGGGGATACAGGGATGACTGGCCCAGGCGAGGGGGTGCCCGCTTTCACGCGCTCTCGGAGGCCGCGCCGGGCCTGGCTATAACCGGTGAGGCGGGATTCCCGGCTCCTCCTACACCCTCTCAACTCTCGTCTCGCTGGCGGCCCGGCCCTGCGTGACGCGCGGCTTCTCTAGCTTGGACGTCCGGAAGCTCGCGAGGCCGTGGGTGGCGGGTGGGCTGAGCCGTGGCCTGGTTGGGAGACAGGGACGAAAGAACAGGAGATTTTTCACCCGGTTGTGGGGCTCGGCGCCCAAGGCCCTCCCTCCCTGGCTGCTGTACCCCAGGATGGCTCGGGGTGGCTCCCCACGCTGGGGCGGTCCTACCTCCGCGCCTCCCCGGAGAGGGCCCCGGAGAACGGAAGGGGTCTTCCTGCTCTCCGCGCTGCTCTCAGAAAGGCCTGAGCTCAGTGGGCCGCGCTGGCCGGCGGCGACACCCACCTCCTGTGTCTCTTGCAGCTCAGTGCTCTAGCTGTCGGCGGCTGCCGCCCAAGGGCGCTGCTGCGGTCAGTGGCCGGACTGTGACTGGGGGCGGCGGGAGCTGCGTCGGCCCCTTACCCATCCCAGGTGCTCAATTTATAGTCCAGGAAAGGTGTCGCCGGTGCCCAGGGCCACCCCCGTGTCTCCTCCTCCAGCCTGCCCCAGCAGCGCCGAGATAAAGGGCCCCAGACCGAATGACCGCGAGTAACACTGGTCCGGCCCCTTCCACAGCGGGGCGGGGCGCCCGGGCGGGCCCCGCCTCTCGCCTGATGCCCGGACGGAGGGCGCGGGGGCAGGGCAGGGCAAGGCAGGGCAGGGCAGGGCAGGGCAGGGCACAGGGATGGAGTCCAGCCCGGGGCTAGCCGGCTGGGGGAAGGCCAGGCAAGGAGCGCGTTCAGAAGGTGCTGCCTTTCCCCACGAGGAAGAGCGCGCGGGCGCGCGGGGGTTGGGCGGGCCTGGCGCGCTCGCCGGGTGGGAGGACTGCAATGCACGTGTTCGGGCTGCAAAGTGAGCCCCTGAACTCCTGATCCAGAGTGGCTGCAGCCGGGAAACTCAAGCTTCAGTGTATTATTAGTCATGGGGAAGAGGGACTCGCATCTGTGCCAACTCCGTCCCAGGACTCTTATGTAAAAAGAGTGGTTATCTGGACATACGGAGTGCACATGAACACGAGGCGCTCATGCATTGCCCCTGCACTTGGTCAGCCGCTCTGGGAGGGGAGGTCAGAGGCCTTTGCCTTCCTCCAGGCGGAGGCTTTCCCAATTTTTATTGCAATTGTAGCTGGGAATGAACAGGGACCTAACATACAAGCTACAATTTTTATTTCCCCAAGAGATCAGAACTTGGCAAAGAAATGTGGGAGAGCCCAGCCAGGCCAAGTGGGCTTTTGACTGCCAGAAAGTTAGGAAAGGTTGACAACAGTTAGGCCTAGTATTGAATGTCTTTTATCACTTAACAGAAAAGTGGGGATGTATCCAATAACACACTCTCTCTCTCTCTCTCTATCTCTCTCTCTCTCTCTCTCTCTCTCTCTCTCTATATATATATATATATGTGTGTGTGTGTGTGTGTGTGTGTGTGTGTGTGTGTGTGTGTAAAATGTGTGTGTTTAGTGCTCCTTCTAAAAGATCTGTTTTAAGCACAGGGTAATTTAAAAGAGCCTGGCATGTTCATCAACTCCATGGATATGACTTTTAAGACACTTGCACTTTAAATTTCACGTTGAGACTTCTAAAATACAGCCCCTTGTGTTCCCATCTCACTTCCTATTTATGTCCGTCAACCACCGCTCTGACAGTCCTACTCAACAGTCTTACAGATAATTATGACTTGAGCTTCTAACTCCCTTTCTCCTAAAATCTTTCAGGAGACCATTAGTACAATATTTTAACAAAGAAGGTAACAAAACAAGGAGACATAACATCTGGGTTTCTGTTTCACTTTCAGGACCTACAGCTACATAGCTTCCGTGGCAAACCATCCTCCTAAGTAAGTGCATTTTGAGCTAACAGTTGGCATGGGGCAATAAGGACTAACAATATAACAAAAGCCTGGGTTGACCCCTGAGGCCCAGTCTAGGGAAGCTCACCCCTCAACTTAACTTGTTCCTAGACCATTGCTCATGGCTTTTAATCTGTAAAATTTAGATGGTACTTGTCCAAACTATTTTGAGAGACAGTGGAAAGAAAATGTGAAGAAGTGTTACATAACCTCACCCCTGCTTTTTGCACTGAGACCTAGAAACCTTTCCAGCCTGGTTTCTTACCAATAAAATGGAGCTTCGCCCATGGACTATGCCAAGGTTTTTAGTTAAGCTTAAATTAGATAAGGGAAGTAAAAAAAAAAAAAAAAAAAAAAACATTGTGTAAATTGTAAAGTACTTTACAAAGATTAATTGTACTTAGTATAGGAATGCACCATAGACTAGAGGTGTTTATGTGAGGAGTCAGAAACCTTAAAAATGTGGAAACGCATGGCAATGAACCACAAACCCTTCTCCCCAGTTCTTAGGAGAGTATGAATAGACCCCGCTAGTTTTAACTCCTTACAAATTTGAGAAAGTTGCAAAAGTAAAACTCAAAGCAGATATTCAATTTCCAGTAGCTGATCTCATAAATTTAAACACACTTCTGTCCTCCTTTCCAGACCTTCATGATATTTAAATTATATCTGTATTTTGGTGAAAAAAAATAATGTTCAGATTTTACCTATGGAGTGCAGGAATTCTTCCTCCTTTTCTCTTCTGTCCATTCTAGCAGAGTAGGATTAATAACTCGGGGAAAACGGAAATCCAGTAATCTAACAAAGGGATCCCACCCCTGAAAAAAGCCTCCGTTTTGAAGAAAGACTCTTAACTCCTTCCCCTTTGGCCTGCATCCCTCCCTCTGATCCGTTTCCTTCCTTCTGTCTGGACTGGATCTCCCAGTTTCTTAACTACCGGCTGCTGTTCCTGTTCATTTCTTAAGCCCTATCAGGGAAAGATGGCTCATGCACCTGCCTGCAAAACTTCCCAAACCGGGCCTCCCCACTCCCTCGGGCCCACGCAACAACTCACACCCACCGGGGTAACTCCGGAACGAAAAGGTCCACAGGCTAGAGCTCAGAACTCTTGGAGTCACCCCACTGCCACCCCTCTGGCTTTAGCCAATCAGAAGCCCTCAGAGGGTATTATGCAAATAAACTTTGCGCCCCAACCAGTCAGAAGCCACGGACCCCTCCCCCCAGCCAGTGTCCTCTTTCACCCCAACCCGGCCGAGCTGGCGGCCGCGTCCCAGGCAACCGGCCCGCAGCCAGTTTTACCCTGAGACTGGGAAAAAAAAAAGCGGTTCCCTGGGGTCACATGGGAACGGAAAGGGCTGGCCTAGGCTGGAAAGGAGAAGGGCAGTCTCTGCTCCAGACACTTACTTACCTTGATCTGAAACAGGCTGGTGGTGCTGAGCAACCCGCCTAGGACTCATTTTGCTTCCCGAAGACAAAGCGAGTCATCCACTGAGCTGATAACTTTTGATAATTCGTAGTAGGCCAACAGGCATAAGACAAGGGTTTTTCTAACCAATCACCAAATTTCCCCGTAGTTCACAGCTCCAAACTTCAGAGCTCTTAGATTCCAATTCTTACCAGAAAAACACATTTGGCCGGACCATCTCCTCAAAAATCGTTCACAGATTACTCCTGCTGTGTCTCGAGGATAGTTCAGGGGAAAGAGCATTTTAAGCGATGATCAGAAAATCCTAAACAAAGTGATGACCAAGAAGAAACTGGTGGGAGAGAAGGTCGATTGGTGAGATCGGACCAAGAGCAGAAAAAGAAAAGAAAAGAAAAAAAAAAGGTGGCATTTTAAGGCTAGAAACCAGCCAGCCCAGGAGAATGGAGATCCTGGGTTACTTTGATACAGAATTTAGAAAGAACCACATCATGAAAAATGTTTGGACAGTATGGCAATCGATGGATCAGTCGGCCGTGTTAAAGGTCATGTAGTCCAACCATCCGCTTAGCCTGAAATTGCTCACAACATCTCCACCAAGTGGTCACCCTAGCCCACAATTCTTGTACTTTCCCACCCTCCGGTGTTACACTGCTTTGAAACGCTCCAGAAAGCCCCAAAGCACATCAACAGATATTTGAAGGTAGACATGATCTCCCTTTAATCCACTTTTTCTCAAATCAATTCACCTCAGTTCTTGTAGCCATCCTTCATGTCCTTTGAGCTACTGCTCATTCTTCCCGATCCTTGTCCTTGGAAGGAACCCTAGTTTGCTTACAGGTGTGGCAGCTGGAACTCATTCCAGGACCCATCTATTCTGGGGCATGATGGAATAGCAAAGCCATCTATTTTATTGTGAATGATAACTTTTCTAGGTCATATTTATTTAGCACAAATGTTTAGAACTTAGGATAATCACAAGAAGAAAGTAATGTTCCCTGAATTTAAGAACCAAAGAGGCAAACTGGAGTTTGGCCCAATTTTTGGTTGCCACATCCAATGTTCTTTCCACTATTCATCAAATGTTTACTTTTTACAACCTTGTCCAGTACTGAATTGACATATATCTATCTATCTATCTATCTATCTATCTATCTATCTATCTATCTATCTATCTATATATATATATATATATATGCAAAGTTAGTGCATCCGATCCCTGAGCAGTGGAGATCTTTTTGGATCCAGTGCAAAACTTTACCCCATTTAAATTGTACCTCATTAGACTTTACCCAGGAAACCATTCCAATTTAATCTTTTGAGTTCTGATTCTGAGCTCTAATGCATTTAGATACTATGCATACCTTTGATAGCTACTCTATATATTCATCCAAATTATTGATAAGTAGCAGGTAGCATTGCACGAAAGGTAAATTGTTGTAGAACATCTGGAGATCTCCTTCAACTTGATATCAGTCCATTAATTAGCACCTTTTGGTGTATGGTGTTTCAGCCTATTATTGATTATGTTGATTGTACAGTCATCCAACCTGTATTTTAGCTCTTGACTACAGGATATTGTGACAGACTTTGGTAAATGACTTACTATAGACCCAAGTGAATGGAAAGTTTTCTTATAGAGTGAAGAAGGACGTTTTTGTGCTATACTAAAGATAGACTATTGACACATAATACAAAACAGCAAAAAATAGCAACAAAAGATTCTGAGCTATTGTGGAGGGGTGATATCACATTGCAATTGTTCTTATAAGAAACAACATGAGGCTTTAGTTGAGAGAAGTGAAGCAGGATGATGTTATAACTTAGGAACATGCAGTAGTGGATTTGCTGACTTCAAAGTTTCTACTTTAACGTTTTGGAATGTCTGAATATGTTGGAGCTGGCATTTTGTCACAATTATATATATATATATATATATATATATATATATATATATATATATATATAATTGTGTTTAGCCTACAATGCCATAGATACAATATTATCCAATGTATAAATCCAATAACTTCATGCCAATTTTTTTTAATATTTTACTCTTTTAACTCCAATTAAAGAAATTAGACCTAGGCACTGTGCATTGGTGTGAAGAAGAATTCACCTATATTATATTACTTTGTCTGCAAAGAGTACATAGTGTAATCTTATAATTATAAGTGAAAAGAAAACAGCATGGCAAACTAAAGCCAAAAACGATACTATATAATTTATATGTCTAGAAATACATACAACTCAAAGTTCTTCATAGAAGACTTTGATAAAAATAATAAACTATTGGGGAAACTTGGAAAATAAAATTGTCAAGCAAAGGAAAGAGAATTTGAACCAAACAGATCACTAGACAGCTAATAAATGAACTAAGAAAACCAAGAGACAAAACGTAACTCCAGAAAATTAAATGTTGGCTGAATTAAGGGTTCAGATAACCACCAAGAAAAGACATGAGAGAATTAAAGGAAACAGAGAGAAAATGCTGGCTATAGAAGACAAAAACAACCCAATGAAAGCAGTGGTGTCCCTGAGAAAAAAAATAACAGGAGGAACACAAAAAATTTACATGTAACATAGAAAGTTAACTGTGATTAAAAAAATGTGTTTATCTGCAGGTTAATGGGCATATTGTGTGGCAGGCAAAAGCATTCAAGCAGTCATTAAACAAGCTACTTGTACTTTTGAAAATTTTCAAGGAAAAAAGAGAAATGTCTTCAGTGTTGAAGCAGGAAGTCACCAAAATGATGTTGAGGTGCAAGGAAAGAGACAAGCAAGGCAGATAGAAAGAAATCATTTATTACCGAAATGGTGGAGCCGCAAAAAAGAATATACTATTCAAGGATATACCACTCAAGTGAGAAGCAGTAGGCAGGCATTCTCAAACAAACTCAGAACTTCGCTTGAGACATTTGCTCAGTGGTGAAATGTTGCCGAGGAAAAAACTGAATCCATGTAAAGTACAAAAGAACAGAGAACCGCACATGGAGGAATTCGCGGTGGGCTTGAATTCATTCAAATGTAAAAATGCAGTTAAACTGTGGAGTCTAATCACCCAATAGAATGCAAATATTTTAAACTCTGACAGGGAAAAAATAATGCAAACAACAAAACTGAAACATTGGGCAATAAACAGTGCCCTATAAATAATAAATAAATCAACTTTTATTGCAGATCAGTTATGTCTAAAACGGAATTGTGCAATTTTAAAAATGAAAGCAGCAATATATTAATTAATACTTTAAAATATTTTTCTTAACTTAGAGGGCGCCTGGAGGAAGTGATATATATTGTGGCAAAGAATCTATTTTCTAAAATTCAGTGTTTCTTCTAGCATCATTTCAATTCAGCAAATTTAATTTTAATATTTCATTTTGAGTAGTCAGTATCATAACATTCTGTCTCTTCATTGGGTTCTAGCTGCTGTTTCTATGGGTGTATTCAATTTGTGAAAAAAATTAAACCAACACTTATGATTAACATTTTTTCTGTGTATATGTTAGGCTAAAATACTTTCTTGAAATTCCATTCATGGAAATTTCTTGTGAGGAGGAAAGATGTGAAAGGACCAAGAGCATCACCCATCTCATCCAACAATCTGGCTTGAAATTAATGCTGTCAGTGTTTTGAGGGTAAAAACGTGTAAACCTCAATTAAGTGGCAGAAGAAATGTTACAGGCCTTCCAAACTTTGGACCTTTTGGAATTCCACTGTTGGGAGCTTATAAACTTTGGCTTTAGGAAACAAAACTCTTGGAGGTGATTCGATTAAAAGGCTGCTTTTCTGCACATCTCCTAAATACTGTTTCTAAAAGTTCCTTTGTACACCATACTGCTGTATGGTCACTTCTATGTTCTGATATATTCTGGATGATTCAAAATACATGGGAACCTGATAGCTACTATCCTTCCCTCTCTTCTCTTCTCCCCTCCTCTCTTCTGCATTCTCCTCTCCTTTTCACTCCCCTCTTCTCTTCTCCTTTCCTGTCTTCTCCTCAAACCAGAAATTGGATGGGAGTAAACCCTCTTGGGAACATAATGCACTGCCAGGATCCTGATTATTTTGGAGTGCGCTGTCATGCACCCAGAAAGCCAGGGAGGGTCACCCGCAAGATACTGTATACGATGACACAGTGAGTTAACAAAACAGAAATGCATCACTCACTGCAACATAAGGAAAAATTGTAGAATTATGACCACATCCTTAAGAGAGACCACAGAAACATCTCAGTAAATGTATTTGTTATAATTAGTAAAATTAGATAGAAATCAATTTTCTCTAATAGACATTCTATTACTTGGGAGCACGGGGTGCCAAACCACTAGTGTTATGAAAAGAGATAAAAGTCTAGAGTCAGGCCCGTCCCCTGTCCCTCCTCGCTTCCTGTGAGCTACTTCTGTACCACTCTTAGTTTCTGAGCTCAGAAAAGAGACATTCTTTCTGCAAGCCTCAGGTTCCTCACTTTGATAGTTTGTGAAAGGGTTAAAAATGATGTTGCACCTTGCAGAATATCAGGCACTCGACAGGAATAGATGTAAATGCATTTGCTGACTGTGATGCATTTTAACTAAATATTGTATTAGTATGCAGCTTGATGCTATACGTGAAAAACGTGATTGAAAACAAGTACTTTGTGTAACTCTCCTATCTTTTTCTATTGTAAAAGAATGTTTAGGATTTTGAACTTTTTGAATTTGCCAATTTTGTCAACACATAATGCTAGTTTTTTCTTTCCTTTATCCTTTTAAGTATTTCATTGGTATAGCTTTTTTATGCATAATGCTTACATGTGTTTTGGTAAATTGGTACATCTATATTGAATTTTGACAGCTTTCAATTTCATTTCTTTATTCCTTTCTTCCCTCCACCTCCCTGTTATCGTGTTTCTTACCATCTCTCTTTTTATTCATTACTTATATTTGGGGTTTCTTATATAAAAGAAACAATGTAACAAATGACCTTGGATCTGACTTATTTCACTTCATGTGGTCTCAAGTTCCATCCAATTCACTCAAATTTATCTTTCTTTGTGGCTGAGTGTAAATAAGCATATTTTGTTTACCCATTCATCTGTTGTTAAGCATCAAGGATGCTAACCTAGTTTGGCAATTTGGAATTTCACTTCTTCAAACGTGGGCATGCCTGCATCTCCACAGTACGATATCTTAAATTCTTTCAGGAAAAGATCAGGGGAAGTATAGTCAAATGAATTTTCTATTTTTAGGTTTTTGAGAAATCTTCATTCTGTTTTCCATAGCGATTGTCGTAGTTTACGGGTTTTTGCCCAAACAACTGGAAAAAAAAAAAATACAGACTTAAGCCTGAGATGCAAAGGACTTCTCATGTAACACATTTGAGTAAGAAGACCCCTAACATATTAATTTGGAGATACCTAGAAGAAGTAGCACTGGAGAGGTGGTCACATACTAATGTCTGAATCACTATGTTTTTTAAATGTTGCCCCCAATTCTAGTTCTCGTAAGAGAGTAATTAACTAAAATTGTTTTGAGTATAAAGTTCCACAAACAATAAAAGTCCCTGGTCACCTCACCAGTTACACCATCTTTCTCTGCCACGCCACAGTGTGCCTTCTCCCGCAGTTCTGCACGCTGTGTCCGCCCACCATTCATTTCGTAGCTTCCCCCTCTCCGGCTTCCAGTGCCTTTACTCCACCAAAAAAAAAAAAAATGCTCTTTCTGCTGTTACGTGTGTTTCAGATCTGCCTTTCCATCTTAGTGACATTGTCAGTACTTGACACCATACATTTGCATTGAAGCGTGCTCTTTCCTAGCTAGGGGTGATGGTTCAGGCCTGTAGTCCCAGCACTCTGGGCAGCTGAGGCAGAAGTATCACAAGTCTGATCCCACTCTGGGCAAGTCAGTGACTTGGACAGGTCCTGTCTCAAAGTACAAAAATCAACATTCCAGGGGTAGAGCTCAGTGTGAAGGGCATGGTTTCGGTCCTCAGTACCACAAAAAAAAAAAAAAAAAACCTATAAAAGAAAAAGAAAAGAAGAAAGGTGGTCTTACCTTAGGTCTCATGTATCTCTGTTCTCTTCTGCTTTTCCTTTCTCTTTCTCCACTGCTAACATTCTCCTCTACCTATCTTCCACGCTAAGTTCTCTGAAGGGCCTTAAGAACTTTCTCTTAGGCCCTGTTCTCTTTTCATGTTTTACTTTTCCCTGGGCGACACCATCCATCCACGATGCCAATGATCATCTGTACGAGGCTGATCTCAAAAGGTGTGTCTCTAGCCAAATCCCCTCCATGCCGCCTCTGGTGCTATTCTGTTACTCACTCCAGTTTCCACTTGGGCATGTCCCGGGCATCTCAAGCTCAGCATTCACCTCAACACCTGGCTCATGAAATGGCATCATTATCAACTCAGTTATTCATGTCAAAAACTTGGAAATCACCCTTACCACATCTTTCCCCTACAATTTTTGCATCTATTTAGTCACAGAATCCCTAACCTAGCTCAAATCTGTCACCTCAACTTAATTTGACATCTTCTTCTTGTTTTATATATGGTTAGCTTATACTTGTCTTTTAGACCTCAACCCAGAGGAGTTTTCTCTACTCACTCCATATAAGACAAATTCCCATTGGTGCTACTGCCATTCTGTTATCCTATGGGTATCCTGCATAGCGTTAATCACTGTCAGTGATTATGCTTCTTCATTTGTGTATTTGTTTATTGTCTTTCTCTTAGTGGAATACAGGAAGGTAGGCGTCTTGTCTGTCTTGCTCATGGCTGTATGAGTATAGTATAGGACGCGATACACAAGGCACTTAATTAACATCAGTAGATGGGTGAAGAAGTGTTTCTGCATTATGTGTGATTTGTGCTAATAAGCAAATGTGTCCTCTGATATAGTAACACGTTTTCAAATCCGGAATGATTTCTGTCGAGTATCTTGATAGCAATTATTAGGATGATTTTATAGAGTTTTCCCTTTTGATCAGTTAGTTTGGCAAATTATACTAATAGACTCCCTAGTATTAAACCATTTTTAAATTTCTAAATCAAACATTACTTTTAATGTGTTGGATTCTGTTTCTCAAGCCAATGTACCACTGATACATCAACCTCACAGAAATCCTTTAAGCATTACTACCGGCCAGTCAGACCAGTGAGTATTGGTGTGAAAATCTTAAACACACACACACTCACAGAGACGAAACTCCACCAATCCACAAACGTGCTAAAAGCTCTTCAATAGTAAAAAGTAGTGGGGGTAGAATTTTTGCAAGCTACATTTTCCAGAGTCCTTTTCCATTTGCCTTTCTGTTAAATCTATCAGCAGGGGGAATTGGAGGGAATTGGAATGTGGGCTGAGTGAAGATAGCATCGTTTGCTTTTTCTGCTGTCCCTGTCAGACTGGCCCAGCAGTGGAAGATCACTCTAGCAGCAGCAAGTGGTTCAGCCTGCCACCTATTTTAGTATTCACAGAACCAGCATCACGGTGACCCCTAAAATGTGGCAGCAGCAGCAGCAGCAGCAGCACTGCGGTGCTCTTTGTCAGCAGGCTGAGTCCCAGCTGCGTGCACGGGGACCCCAGTAGCAGTTGGGCAGAGCATCTCTGCAAACATCTAAGCAATTAATCTCTACAGGGACTGTTCTCTGGTGCCAACTCTTCCTTCGTGTTCTCACAGCCCTAGCAGTGGTAGCGAGCTGCTTCTCGTGGCTGTTATGCCAGCATTACCCTTTGTAATCTCTTTTTTGTCATTTCAGCCCACCAGTGCCCCTATAGTTAATTCCGCCATTAAAACCTTTCTATTAAAATAACAGAGTAGTTTCTGTCTTCTCAGATGGATGCCTACTGACAAAACAATCTTAATTATTAGTCTATTTGGTTTTAAAATATATTTTCTTAAGTCAATATTAATATCTTTATCTTTCTGGAAAAATACTATTTCACCCACAGAATTGCATAAACTATTTTTCAAGTTCCTCTATGATAATAATCCTCATCTTGTATGTAGGCTCTTTTGTTACTCTTGTCTTATTTTTGCAGTGCTAGGAGTTGAACTCAGGGCTTTGTGCATATAAGGCAAGGGCCTCACCAAGAAATGCATCTCCAGCCCTCGTGTGTGTGTGTAGATTTTAGTATTTGTTCCTTTCTCCTTCTTCTTCTTCTTCTTCTTGTTTAGGCTCTGTCTTAGCTACCTTTTTTTTTTTTTTTGCAGGGACTGAATACCCAATCAATATTCACAATTTAAGGGAGAAAATATTTGATTTTCCTTACAGTTTCAGAAGGCCTCATTCCGTTCATAGACAGCTGGCAATGGCAGAGCACATGGCGGCCACCTGACTGGAGGAAGCTGTTCAACGTCACGGTAGATGGAGCTAAATTAGGGAAGAAGGGCTCAGCTACTCTTTCAGGTCTTGCCCCAGTGGCCTGCTCCTCTGGGTCAAGCTCTAGTGTTCTACCCCTTCCAACCTGGCCCCATCTCTTAGCATCACATACGTATTTTACAACATCCAAATACATGAGATTTTTGGAGGACGCTCCAGAACCAAACTGTAACAAGCTACCTAATTCTTTTTAGCTTTTTCTGAAGAAACAACTGCTCTTCAATTTAAAAATTCTGTCATTTTTCTAATTTTCTACATTTTTATCTCATGAATTCATTTCTTCCAGTTTCTTTGCTGTTTTTATTCTTTTTTAACTTCTTAGGTGGGTTATTTAATTCATTTGTTCTCATCTTTTCTATTTAGTTATGAGGGTGTTTAAGAATATGACTTTTTTCTCTGATTACTGTTTTTTTAAAATTATTTTTCATTAAGTAGATTCTTTTTATGGCTTTTATGTCTCCTTTAATTTGAACTTGTTGGAGAATTTTTAACTTTCTTAACAACAGAATTATTTTACCCATGATTTCATTTGCCAAAGTGTCAGTTTACTGTCCTTCATCAACCATGGTTTGAAAATATTAAATGGAAAATTTCAGAAATAAGCAATCTGTAAATTTTAAGTTGTGTACTGTTCCCGACAGTGTGTTGTAATCTTGTGTGATGTCACTTTATTCCACTAAGCTGTGAATTATCTCTTTGTCCAGAATATCCACTCTGGTTAACTCACCTGATAGGTAGTAGCCATCTTGGTTATCAGATCAACTGCTGTAGTACTGCAATGTTTGTATTCAAGTAATTCTTATTTTATTTAATAATGTCCCCAAAGTGAAAAGGTAATGATGCTGCAATTTTATTACAGCACATTGCTACAATTGTTCTGTTTTATTATTAGTCATCATTGATCTTATTGTGTGTAATTTTGAATGAAACTTTATCCTAGGCATGTATGTATAGGAAAAATATAGTTTACCTAAAGAGTTCAGCTCTTCCTAAGGTTTCCGGCATCCGTGGGAGTCCTGGAACATAACCCATGGAAAAAGGGGATGTATTGTAGCTAAACTGTTTTACTTTTTATTTGTTATTAAATTAGGTTTTTTATTATGGTCAGCAAATATAATCTGCTTGATTTCTATATTGGAGGATTTGTTAACACTTTGTTTGCTTATGCCTTATTCCTTTAACCCTAAGATACATTTTACTTTATTTTCTATTTTCTTGACCCTAAGATACCTTAATATCTTTAAAATCTATTTTGTCAGTAATTAATGTCATCTTACAGTTTATCTGGCAGTATTTTTATTTAATTAAATAACTTATTTATATTTGCAAAGGGGATAGCTTTAGTTTGAAAACATGGACAGAGGGATGAAAGCTTTTGCTAATCGGGAGGAATGCCAAAGAGGATTGCCTCACTTTGTCTTAAGACAACACACGATAAAGTTAGACCTTAAAACTTGATAGCATCTTAAGTTTGATATATGTATTTTATTCAAGTTATTCTAAATCGTAACATATCCTACAATCCTTATAGGAAAGAAAGCTAAGAGCTGTTAGTCTTTTCCTTTACTTCTCCTATTAGATGACTGGTGTATCTTTCTGTTGATGACACATTGGAACGAAAGGTGTAGTATTTTTTTATAATTTTGTGGATACATAAAAGAAGAGGTATTTCCTGTTTTCAAAAGGTAAATGTCATAGTCAAATGTGGCTGCTAAAACCAATTGCCATGAACTAAATAAACAATAGAAATTTATTTCTCACCTTTCTGGTGGCTAGAAAGTCTGAGATCAGGATCCCAGTATTGTTGGGTCCTGGTGAGGTCCCTTTTGATTTGCAGACAGCAGTCTTCCTGCTGCATCTTCATGTGGTGGAGAGTAGACAGAGAGAGAGAGAGAGAGAGAGAGAGAGAGAGAGAGAGAGAGAGAGACAGAGACAGAGACAGAGACAGAGACAGAGACAGACAGAGACAGAGACAGAGACAGAGACAGAGAGAGCTTTCCATGGTTCTTCTTCTTACAAGGGTGTTAATCTCATCTTGGGAGCAGTACCTGCATGAGTTAGTTAAATTTCAAAGGCACCATTCCAAAAACAATGGCTTTGCTGACTAGGATTTCAACACGCAAATTGTTAGAGATGACCCAAAGATTCAGTTCTTAGCAATAAAGATAGATAGATAGATATTCAATTAATTATCTTCATTATTTAATTATGTGATTCAAATCTTCATACTATCTTTACTTAGGTTTTGATGATTGTGGTAGATGGAAAATTGGCAATGTTCTTGATCTGTGTTACTATATAGTAAGCAAAAATCTGCTTCCCCCCATTTTATTGATATGTAAAGTACAATACATAAAGTGTACATTGATCTTGAGCATTTTGCGCATGTACATATCGTGGCAAAATTACAACTCCCCCTCCCCCTTTTTGGTGCTCCCACCTCCTGGTGCAGTGAGTCAGAAGCAGAGGATGAAATACCGAGTGGTTTCTCTGATATGAAAATCTACTTTTGAGCATGTTAACCATTTCTCAGTGTAGTTGCTCCCTTTGGTTTTTAATTTATGTGTTTTGGTTGTATTTTATTTGGTGGATAAATATGTTAGTTCTCTATCTGAAATGTACCTTTTAAAAGTGACGGTTGATTCTCTTTACCATTGTAATGCTTTAAAAAAATTCAGCTTCATTAGATATTTCTTTTCAGTGACTTGTTTTTCACTTAGTATCTCCCTTTCATCTTCCTTTCTGTCGTCCGTGTTTCTCACCACTCTTCTAACTTAAATCTCTGCATATCAGTTTTGTGCTCATTGGATCCATCCAGGTGCCATGACCCTCGAGTCTTCCCCTTCACTGCATCTCTTGGTTAGAAGGGTTTTTCTCCTCAGGTGAATTTCTTCAAGAGGTGTGATACAATAGTCTCAGAGTTTTTGCATATTTTAAAATATTTCTCTGTTTTCATTTTTAAATATCTGGACAACAACTAAGCTGGCTGCAATATTATCAGGTCATTTGTTTCCTTCAGAAGCCTAAATATATTCTTTTGTCTTATGTTTGAATGACGCTATGGAACATCTGAAGTCCTCCCGATTTATTCTAGCTCTGTTTTCTGGATGCCCATAACATTCATGGTATTCAGTGAAGGTCTGTAACCTCAGCAGTACATGTGTGTTGATTACATTAAATCAGTTTTTTCCTCAAATTTGCTGTTCCATATTTGGGTCTCGCCTCCTTTAAAGAAAGTCACCTTTAATTTATCACTAAATATTTTTGTCCTTCAGATTTTTTTCTTCCCTTCTGTAGTTTGCTAGTGTTCTTTTCTTCCATTGCTAGCGTAGCCTCCTATTTCATTTGTCCTTTTACGATTCTCATTGCACACGTTTAGCCTGTTTGCATATCACCTGCTTTTGATAACTGTTCTACTTTTTGTCTTTCAAAAGTGCCATATTTTTAAACAATCTGAAATACTTCATCTAAAAAATTAAATAACATGGAAAACGTGCTAGTGTTTGATAAAATTGGATTGTGAGTACATAGACTTCTATTATCTTATTTTTTCCATATGGTTTGTTTTTTAATGACTGGTTTTTTAGAGCAGTCTTAGGTTCATGACACCACGGAGTGGAAGGCACAGCGCCCCGCCCCACTCATGCACAGCCTCCCCACTGTCAGCCCCCAGTGGCAGAGTGGTCACGTGTCGTAGTAGATGAAAGTACGCTGATATGGGCCAGAGCTTGCATTACAATTGCACTGTTATTTCTCCAGTTTTGTTACTCATAGTTTCCGAGTTCTGCCAACACATCTTGTATCTCTTCTTCATCATCTTATCATCGCTTATTCTCTCTCCTTTGAGCCTTTTCCTGTTCCTCCTTATAAGAAATATTTTCATGTAATTTATTTATGATTGCAGATTTCTTCTTAATTGATGGCAGCTGCATTTTCTTCTTGTGCATTTTTAGCTCCTCTAAGTCTTTCCTAACTTTACATCTATGTCATCAAGAAGGCACACTGGCTCAACTTTCCAGTTGTTCCCAGATCATGATCATGTTCTGTGTCTCCTTGCAGCTAGGAGAGGTCAGGTCTGGCCAGTGAGTGACACGAAAGAAATTTCTCTGTGGCTCTCTAGAAAAACCTTGTAAAATAGGACAGATGACAGTGGTACCTGCAGTTTGCTTTTGTCTTCTAACCCTTCATCCCTTCACATTGTCAGAGAAACAGCTGGGTACCTTGATTAAAGCATTCGTTTATTATTGTAGGAAAGATGGTCAAATCTACTGAAATCTATATCAGATGTCATATGTCACATCTATAAGACACCTTGGTATAACTGATATCTATGAGCAGCCACACCAGTCACAACCTAGCTGCCTCCACAGTCCTTCCTACTGTGTGACCCAAGTGACTGTGCTACTTGCTACTTAGGCTACTATGGTGGGTTTTCTGACACGTGTAGCTGAACATCATCTTGACTGATAAACACCACATCTATAACACGCGTTAGTTCCTTAAGGTTTCCGGAACAAAGTACTAGAAACGTGGTGGTTTTAAATAGCAGACATTTATTCTCTCAACTTTCTAGAAGCAAAAGATCCAAGCTCAAGTTTTCAGCCATGATTCTTTCAAAGGCCCAGAAAACATGTACTCTACGCTCTGGTCCCTCCCCCGCCTCTGGTGGCTGCCTACAAGCCCTGGTTTTCCTTGTCTTTTATTCGTGGCACTCATCTCTGCCTTTCTTTTTCATGTTACATTTCTCTTTTTTCTGTGCCTTAATATTTTCTGTTTCCTGAAAGACACTGTTCCTTGGACTTACACCTAGCCCACACTAACATATGATTATGTCATCTTAAGATCCTGACCTTAATTACATCTGCAAAGATTCTTATTCCATATGAGGTCCCATCCTGAGATTCTAGGTGGCTATATCTTTTTTCTTGGGATGAGTGCTAATGAGCCAACCCACTGCACAGTATATAATTTTAAACAGACATAAATGGAATTATATATATATATATATATATATATATATCACTTTTACTTTAGAGTGGCCCTTTTGTATCTATATTTATTATTTTTTTCTTTTTCGCTTGATTCGTCTCACCTCACATTACATCAGACCATGTCTACAACTCTACTATGGATGGATTCCTTCATTTCTGTCTATAAATGTTTAATCCTGTGCAGACGGAATGTATGCACAACAGTAAACATATTTGCACACACACACACACACACACACACACACACACACACACACACACACACGCACACAGAGAGAGAGAGAGAGAGAGAAAGACTATTAGTTATTTTGTGTGATGAACCAACCTAAAAGTGAGTGACTTAAACATAACACTTACTATTAAGGCTCATAAATAATGGAATTGGTATCTGGTCATACTTGGGTGGGCTTGCTCATGCATCTCAGGGTTGGCCAGATTCTCTGTTCTAGAGAACAGAGGGCCTTTTTGGGGTAACTTAGCCACAGAGCTTTACTTCATATGTCTCTCATCCTCTTTCTGGGATGAGTGATATCGTAGTTTGGATCTGGAGTGTCCCCCAAAAGCCTCATGTTGCTATAGACACTGTGCAGTGTTGGGAGGTGGGGCCTGGCTGGAAGGGGCAGATGCTTGGGGCTTGACCTGGAGGGGTGTGCTGGTTCCACCCTTCCTCCCAGGCTTCTTTCAGCTCTGCCATGCTGCTGTGAGGACCTTTGTCTCTCAGAGCACCTGCTCCAGCTCTGGCTCTGGCTGTGGCCCCACCATGTGATTCCACCATTTTCAGCAGCCCACCCATGTACGAACTGAGACCTTCTGAAACTGTAAGCTATAATAAATCTTTCCTCCCTAAGTTGTGCATGCCGGATATTGATTCACAGTGATGAAAAAGTAACTAAGACAAGTGGGCTAGATGAGATTATGCTTCCCATGGAGACAGACAGTGAACATGCAAGCAGGCAAGTTCAATTACACGAGCCCTTTTTCTGCCTGTGTCACCTCTGCTAACGTCTCATTGTCTAAATTCCTAAGTAATCACTGGGGAAATACATTCCATCTCTTGATAGAAGAAATTTTACAATTACATTGCAAGGTCATGGGTACAGAAAAGGGTACAAAATTGGAGCTATTTAATGCAAACTATGATAAACACACGTGACTTCATTTAATTGATGTTTGCCTTACAAAAATTAGATCTCATTGTGTAATTTGTTTGCATCTTTTTTTCCCTCTAGAAGTACCTCTCATTTTATTTATCTCTTAATATGGTTTTTTAAATAGCTGCACGCAATTCCACCTTGTGAATCTCCTGTAATTATTTAGCTTCGCTCCTCTTTACTGATATTGAAGTCGCTCTTTCATTTTGATGAACTTTTATCTCTTTGAAGTAGTTTTCTAGTAATGATTGCCTAGGTCAAAAGGTAAGCAAATTGTTAATTTTAACAGAAATTATCAGATTACTTTTCAAATAAGGCAGCAATACTTTACTTCTACTAGCAATTTATGACAATCTTTCCTACGTTGCTACCAAGAGGCTGTGGCATTGTTCTTTGTTAACATCTGACACTGTGCTGTACATGAAGTGATAGTCGTTTGCTTCTTCCCTTTTCATTTCTTTAATCACTCATGAATTGGGGCATCTTTTCACATAATTTTGCCATTTGAATGTTCACGTGTATTAGTAGTGTGTCTGTACCCTATTCAGTTTCTCGTTGAGTTGTTTTTACTTTTCTTGTCAATGTGTAAGAGTTTTCGTATATTGTAGATATGAAACCTTTGATTGTGTTCTGAGTTACAGGTTTTTGTTTATAGTATCTTTTGTCATCTAAAACTTTGGTTTGTGACTACTTTTCCTTTTTAAATATTTACTTAGTTAAATTATTCTAGAAACATGGGTGCTGCAGCTAAACTCATATAATCATCCAGAGGCTGAGAGGGGGAGGGAGGATCATCTCTTGACATTGCCTGGAGCTTCCTCCAAATTCTTAGCTTATGCAGATGAGAAATAAAATAAGGTATTTCAGTTACATTTCAGCACAACTTAAAAAGGAGAGAGAGAGAGCTGAAAAGTTCCAGATATAAGGACCTGAGACTGAGATTCCAATAACTCTTATCAAACAGAAAAAACTCACTTGGGTTAAAGAGGACTGGAAAGGATCAGAGTTAGAGCCACGTGTTAGTTTCCTAGGGCTGTGGTAGAAAAGTGTTAAAAACCTGATGGTTTAAAACAATAGAAACTCGTTTGTCTCACAGTTCTGGAAGCCAGAGGCCCCAAATCATTGTGTTAAGAAGATTCTCTTAGCAGCAGTCCTTAACACTACTTAGTGTAGAAACACATCACTCCAATCTCTAGTTTCATTGTTCCACCGCTTTTTCCTCTACATTTCCTTACATGGCCTTCTCATAAGGATATCAGTCATTCTATTTAGGGCCCACTCTGATCTTTTATGACCTCATCTTAACCCAGCTAATTACATTTTCAAAAACTATTTCCAAATAAATTCATATTCTTGGGTTCTGAGTGAACATTAACTTCTCTGAACATTATTAAATCAGTATAGTCTGCAGTCTGCCTGCCTCCCTCAAACGATTCACAACCATTCCACATGCAAATTATGCCCCCTAAAGACTTAACCCTAAATCCCAAAATCTCATCAACTCAAAAACTCAAAATCTCAAAAAACATAAATTCATTATTTAAAACAATTAAATTAGGTATGGATGAGATTTAGCTCATCCTGGAGCAAAATTTCTCTTCATCTGTGGATCTGTAAAACTAGAAAATAAGTTATCTTCTTCCAAAAGAGCATTGAGAGCTAGGTGTAAAATAGACACTTCCATTCCAAAAGGGAGAATTTCATAGAATTTGGTAGCCCTCAAATAAAAGACTAACCGTTCAGGCCCTACCACTGGAGTCCCTGTCCCAGACAGAGGGGTGTAATCAGCCCTCACCATCAATGACTGTACTCGAAGCTTGTAAACATTTGTAAATATATGTAGCCAAATACATTTTTCTTTTTCTCTATACCTTCTTTGTTTTTAAATTTAGCTCAGAGGCTGAAGGAATGGCACAGTGGTTAAAGCTCTTGCCTAGCAAGCTCAATGCCCTGGGTTCAACTCCCCAGCATCACATAAAGCTGAGTGTTGTGGTGCATGCCTGTAATTCCAGCACTCGGGAGGCTGAGGTGAGAGGACTACTGTGAGTTCAAGGACAGCCTGGGCTGCATAATGAGTTCAGGACCAGCCTGGGATACAGAGCGAGACCCTGTCTCAAAAAAAAATTTGGTTTGAAGTGATTTTCCTGACCCAGTATTATGTATATAGTCCTTTAATTTAGTTGAAAGATTCCAATTGTTTAATTTTACATTTGCATTTTTTAATCTTCTAAAATTAATTTTTTATTTCATGCAAGACAGAGTTCATTTTTATTTTTTCCTACTGAGATAATACAATTTTAATGTGCCACTTATTTTAACAAATCCACACTTTTTTCAAAAAGTGATTTGAACTGTAGCTTTTGTCATAATTTCTCATATATACTGGGATATAATTCTTGATTATTCATTTCCACTGATTATTTTCTCCCTTCTTAGGTCAATATCATATTGATTTGATAGCAGTGGCTTCTTCATTTGTTCTAATGCTTGATAAAACTGGTCTTCCTTCCCTTATTTGGTTTTCTGAACGTCTATTTTTTATTTCCTATGGCGTCTATGTGCTGTTCAGTTGATAATCACTAGCCTAAATTACATTAATTGCAATTAAGAAAATTTAAATGAATTAAAATGGGATAAAATTAAAATTTTAGTTTCTTAGCTGCCCTTGTGACGTCTCCAGTACCCAGCAGCCACCTGTGGCTGATGGTTTTCCTGCTGAACTGCTCAGAAGGTGAATATTTTCATCGTTGTAGAAATTTCTAATAAGCAGCACTGGTCTAGAATACCTGACATTTTCTTGTTTCTAGAAGATTCTTCTGATACAAATTCTGTCTTTGTGTTACATGTCTCCTTTCTTCTCTCTTGTTTATTTTTGCAGATGAGAGAGTGGTGGTGGTACTGTTATCTGCATATAAGCTGTAAGGAGTCGTTTCTGCATTTTGCTCATCTTTAAATGGTGGAATCCCTGGAAGAGGCCATAATTTAATACTAAAGTGAGGAGGATTTCTGCTCCTAGCCATAACAGGACAGCTGGAAATGGACTTATCTTCTCACCATATACTGGAAAAATTGTGTGAGACAATTGTTTTTAGGCATTGGGCAAATGACAGTACAGAGGTGTGATCTTTGAGAGACAGGAAACACATTCGCATTCAGGTCGCTTTCTGCCTTAGAGTGATTTTGGGATCATGGTCTAGGAAGATAGAGGCCATATGTCGTAGGTTGCTTTTTTTGTTGCTGTGATTCAATACCCAAGATCCACAAATTTAGGAGAGGAAAGGTTTATTTTAGCTCACAGTTTCAGAAGGTCACAGTCCATTCAGGGGCTGCCGGCAGCATTGGAAGTACATGGCAGAGGCAGAGGTGGAGGCAGCTTCACACGGCATCACAAACAGGAAGCTGAGTCAAGTAAGTTGAGTCTAGCACTCCAGAAAGACAGGAAGCAGCTTATATATCCATCCAGGTCTCATCCCAGTGATCAGCCCCTCTTGGTTCCAGGTGTGAAAAGTGTGGTAAACCCTCACTACACACCAATAATCCAACTTGCATGCCTGTAATCCAATTTACATGCCTGTAATCCACCCCTCCAGACGAGGCCCCAATCTCCCAACAGCACATGGTTCCATAGACAATCTTTAACATTCAAATACATGAGACTTTTAGGAGACATTATTGATGCAGACCACAATACCAATCATAATACTTCAGCCCCTCTGATTTGAGGAGATCAGAGTTTGGAGAAACTGAAGCACGTAGAATTTTCTGACAGTGTGCTCGAAAGTGAGGAACTAATCAGGACAGGAGCTAGGATAGTTAATCCAATCATAGGAGAGAAACAACAACAAATTTGGAAGACTCACACTATCTGCTCTCAAGAATAATTAGTATTTACCAAAATTACAACAGAAATCAAGACACAGAGGAAGGCATAAATTAATGAAATAAAATATTGTACAAAGATAGAGAGTAGATACTAAAATAAATTGATAGATATAAATAGATGATAGGTAGAAAGATAAATGATAGGCATAGTAAATCAATTTTTGATAAAGAGATGTAGACAATGTAATGAGAGAAAGAAAAATCTTTTCTAAAAATGTTGTTAGTGCAACTGGCCATTCTATGTTAAAAACACATACTTCATACTATATGTAAAAATTGCTTCTAGATGTATCATAGATTTAAGCAAACAAGATAAAACGAAACTTCTAGAAGAAAAGTAGGAAACGACCTTTGTGACTTTAGGGAGAAGCGAAGAATTCCTAACTGGGCCACAGAAGAAACTAATCAATAAAAACTGAATGTTGAGCTTCACCAAAATTAAAACCTTCTGCTCATCCAAAATCAAATAAGAAAAAGAAAAGAAAAGGCAGTCTGCAAGCAAATCTCCACGATACGTGTCTCACAGGGGACTTGTATCCAGAATTCATAAAGAATGCTTTCAATAATAAAATGACAAATAGCCCAATTTAAAACTGCATTAAAAATTGAGAAGAATGGTTAGAGGCTGGCAGGGCTGAGGGGGGTAGGGAGATATTAGTCAACAGATCCGAAGTTCTAGTAAAAGAGGAGAAATCAGTTCAAAAGATTTCTCGTACAGTGTGGTTACTAACAATATATACTGCGCTCTTGAAAAATTTTAAAACAGTATGTATAAATTCTAAAGGAATGCATAAAAATGATAGCTATCTGAGATAATACATGTTAATTAAGTAGATTTTGTCATTCCACAATGAATTCAAAACAATAGATGTACGCTGTATATTTTACACATCTTATATCAATTAAAAAAGAACATAAAAATAAATAGTAAACAAGTAGATTTAAGACTTGATATTTCTCAATGGATGGTATATGAAGACCAATAAGCACATTAAAAGTGCTCAACATCGTAGGTATCAGAGAAATGCAAATTAAAAGTTTCCTTGGGTGATAGAAATGTTTTATTATGATCTCAAGCAGGATAGTGACTATAGAGATGGACCTGCTTGCTAGAATTCATGTTTCATCAACCATGTGTTTGCTTTTATGCCCATATAATACTGTTTTGCTTACTATAGCTTTACAATATAGTTCAAATTAGGAAATGTGATATCTCCAGCCTTGTTGTTCCTCAAAATTGTTTTGGCCATTCAGGATCTTTTATGGTTTCATATAAATTTAAAGATGTTTTTCTAATTCTTCGAAAAATGTCCTTGAATTTTTAATAAGAATTGTATTGAATGTGTATATTTTACTTTAAGTAGTATGAAAGTTTTAATGATATTGAGTTGTTCAATCCACAGACATATGATCTTTCTGTTTATTTGTGTATTCTAGAATTTATTTCATGGATGTCTTATAGTTTCCAGTATACAAGTCTTTTACCCTCTGGGTTAAATTTATTTCTTGAAAGAATTAAAGTCAGTGTACTACACAGGAATACCAGCCCATCCATGTTTATTGCCGCACTTTCCACAGTCATCACAATATAGGACCAGCCTAGGTGCCCACAGTGAGAGAATATATAAAGAAAATGTAGTGTAAAGAAATGCAGTAAAGAAAAACAATTTTCTGTCATTTGTAGAAAAATTGATGGACCCGTAGATCATCATGCTAAATGAAATAAACAATACTCTATAAGACAACTATGTACTTTCAATATGTGGAATTTATTTTTTTAAAAAAAGATGACATGAAAGTAGAAGGGAGACTATTATTACTGAAGATAATGGGGGAGGGATAAGATCAAACTATGCTGTGTGCATGCATAAATCCAGCACTAAAAATGAATATTTTATAAAATTAATATGTACTAATAAAATAAGTTTTAGAATTAATTTATTTTCTAGTACTTCACTGTTAGTGTACAGAGACACAACTGATTTTTGTATGTCGAGTTTGTAATTTCAACTTCATTGAATTTGTTTATTAGTTCCAGTTTTGGAGAAGTCTAGTGTTTTTGATATAGAAATGATGTCACCTATAAGCAGAAAGTTTTGCTTTTTCCTTTTCCGTTTGGATGCCTTTTACTTCTTTTTCTTGCCTAATTGCTGCGACAAGGACTTCTAGTATGGTGCTAAAACTGGTTGAGAATGGGCACTGTAACATAATTATTCCTGATTTTAGAGGAAGAGCTTTCAACTTTTCAGCATTGTGAGTGATATTACCTGTGAACAGTCATCTATGACCTTTAATATGTTGAGGTTCAGGACCTGAATATAATTTTTTCCAAAGTTGATATGCAAATGACCAACAGGTATGTAAAAAAGTGTTGCACATCATCTGGAAAATAGAAAGGCATTACAAAAGAGAGAGAGAAAGCAATGTTGATGAGAGGTAGATAAAAGGGACCCTTATTTTCTGCTGATGGGTGTGTAAGTGAGTATTGCCACTATAGAAAACAATATGGATAGTCCTCAAAAAATTAAAAACAGAATTACTGTACAATCCACCATCTCCATTTCTGATTTCCAATCCAAAGAATCTCAAAGAGATTTCTGCATTCGCATGTTCATTGTATCATTATTCTCAATAGCTGAGATATGGAAACAATTTAAGTGTCTATCAGCAGAAGAATAAATACATAAAATACGGTTTATAAAGTTGAATATCATTCAGTCATAAAAAATGAAATCCTGCCATCGGTAAAACGAATCAACCTGGACAACATAATGTGAAGTGGAATAAGCCAAATGTAGGATGACAAATGTCAATAGTATGCGATCTCACAAGTGGAATCTCAAAGCCAATATTTTGGAAGCATATGGTGCAACAGTGGTTTCCAGAGATGGAGGGTTTGGGAGGTATTGGTAACGGGGTATAACCTTTGAGCTGTAATGTAAACAAATTTGGAATTTGGGATATCTTTTTGTTCTTGGAGCTACCTCATTTTTAGTCCAGGCTGGTCCTGACCTCACTATGTAGCCCAGCCTGGCCTCAAACACATGGCAATCCTCCTACCTCAGCCTCCCTGGTACTAGGATTATAGGCATGTGCCACCATGCCCAGCTTTTGGTGCTGGGGAATTGAACTCAGACAGAGTATTGCAATTGCTAGCGAAGTGCTCTGACAGCTATGCTATTCCGCCAGTCCTGAGACATCGAGATGTATAGCATGGATCGTCATAATTGTGTTACTTTGTAATAAACACAGCACAGTGTATATATAGGTACATGTTCACTAAAGCAAGTATTTTCCAACCTTATCACTTTCCTCTCACCATTATAAGTAAGCCTCCAATCTTTCTGTTATATTTGTCATCATTGTTTTCCCTTCAAAATTCTTTTTAATTACCTAAAACATGTCTATAGTCCAAAATCAAAGTAATACTAAAAGTTGTGTTCCAGTTTCATTTCCACTCCTATCTCCTCATTCCTCCCCTCCATAGGCAAGTATATTATTAGCTCTTCATTTGTTCTGTGGTGATTTATTTTTGGCAAATATAAGCAGAAATGTATGTCTGTGTTTATTTGCATTTTCTCCCTTTTTAAAACGTATTTACATAACCTGGAGATGCATTTATGTGTAGTCATTATACTCATTTCTTTTCATAGTGCCATAATTCCACTGTGGGGATAATCCTTATCTCCAACTGGTCTTCTGTACTGAAAATGAGTTATTTTAAATCTTTTCATTGATTTCTAATTAACAAAAATAAGTTTGGTAGTAATTTCACTCCCCAGTTCAAATATCTCTATGGCTTTTCATTGCTTGCAAAATCAAACACAGGAATCTATATATTCATTCGTGTGTTTGTTTAGTGTTACTGGCTGTTGAATGTAGGACCCTTGCACTGAGCTATATCACCTGTCCTATTTAAACTTCATTTTGAGACAAGGTCTTGCTAAATGGCTGAGCCGTTCAGGCTGGGCTCGAACTTGTGATCCTCCTACCTCAGCCTCCCAGAGTCCTGGAATCACAGGTTAGTATTGCCACAATCAGCATAAACAGAAGATTCCAAAAACCATCACAATCTACCTTTCTATATCCACCTCCCACCTCATCATTCACCTTGTACCCGGTGTGGCAATCATAGGGAATCCTGCTGTTCCAATTGCCCGGATTTCCGCAGCACATTACTCAGACAGTTCTTGTAACAATATTTTTTCCCACTGCTCTTTCCTTCCCCCTCTGCCCTCCATGTTGGTTGAAATTATTCCTCCATCTTTAGGGGGAAAGAAAAGCAATCTCCTCCAGGACTCCTTTACTGATTACTGTTCCCACCCACATCCTCTTCTAAGTCAAATTAATCACTTCCACTCCCGTATTCTTAAAGCATCGTGCTAGTATTTTTAGAGTTTGTTTTTGCAAATTACAACATGCAATGTCTTCTGTTTACTTAGGTATTTTTCTCCTCATCCTACCCCAATAGATCATACGAAAACAATTTCTATGCAGGACTTTTACATGGTTAAGTGATCAACACATATTCCTTGAACTGTTTTTATTAAATGTCTGGAAAAATCAAGCACACACAATAATCAGGACCAACATTGCTTATGGCTTTATAAAACAAATATATGTCACTCATCCTTTCACTTGCTTTGTTTTACTCTGCTTGGTGATGGGCGAGGGCCCAAAGCAACTCCTGACAAAATAAGAATTCTCTGAACAATTGATGGTTGTTAGTTTTGTTTTTACTGCGTATTTTTGTCATTTTTAAATTACCACGCTCTGACACATCGACCTTCCTTTTAATAGCTTTTTGCCAACTACACTAAATTTCAAATTAGTGTACTTAGGTTCTATCCAGAATGAATGCCAAACACTTGTAGAGTTCAAATGCTTTCCTGATAACTGAAAAGTAACATTTAAGTTTAGGAACACTGCCGAGATCACCATGATGTATACATTAAATGTGTGCATCTTTTTGTATGCAGCACCTATACCCCAGTAGTGTTAAAACATAAATCTAAGGACACAAATTATCATTGCCCAGTGAAAGTGACCTGGAAAATTCAGACCATGTATAGGGTCTTGTAAACAGATACACAACATGATCTGTTAAAATCTATTAGACAATCTTTGGAAATACTTCTTTCTATTGTAAGAAAAAATAGTTTTAATTAATCATCATAAGAAAGAGTTGTAATGAGCTCTTTCAAGGAAATTTTGTCATAATTTAGACAATTAAATATAAGGTTTCTAATTCTAGAGATAAAAGTCTTCCCAGACTTTTTGGAAGAACCTGGGGATGTCACATCAACACTGACAGGATTCTGTCAAGTTCTAATTGACATGAATATTTTTGGTGGGCTAACAAATGTTAGCCATGTATTTGGTTCATGTATAGAACATAAAGTCTACACCTTACAAGACTTAAAATATCATTAAATATATAGAACTTTCCAAAAGAAGAATTGTCAAGGCACTTGTGGCCATTTTTAATCCATCGCAGACTTACCTCAGGGTAATGACTACAAAATGAATGGAGTCTAAGCCTAGCCCTGACCCAGGGCAGCCATCTACAGCATTATTCCTGACATTTGATACACATGTATTGAATTAACAAAGAGACATTAGAGATATCGTGGAAGTAAAAAAAAAATGGGAAGAGCTGAGTTTTGTGGAAAATTGTGTGTGAGAAACAAAGGAGACGAGGGAAAACTGCATTATGACTGCATGGGCCTGGGATACAGCTCTGTAGTAGGGCGCTTGCCTCCTGTTTACAAGGCTCTGCATTCTACCCACAGAACCACGAAAATTAAAATCAAACAGCAAAGTGACAACATCATAAACCTGGGAAACCGGTAGGCTCCTTGATATTAATATTGACATCAATTTTAAGGAGGGAATAGCAACTCATTTTTGTGATGAATTAACCTTTTAAAACCTCTGAGACTGACTTCAGAAATTGTAAATTAAAATGTTAGGTCTTTCCTTAAAGGTACGGAACATAGGTGAGTATTTGGAAATCAGAATTTTGAGCAATGGTTTAAAAATGAGCCGAATGATTTCATCCATGGGGGAGATTGTAGAGGGAACAAGGTTAAGCAGTCCCCAAGCAGCGCTGTTAATGATCATCATTACAAGAACATTCTCGTTCAGCTTATTCGGGTTTCTCTCGCATTAGTGTTAGTAGGTGCTCTGTAGAGATCAGCCATAGGGCTACCTCAGTTCTGAGAAAGAACCCTCTCAACTCTGCAAAACCAGAGCCTTCTCAAGCTGTCTTTGAAATCTGTGATCAGGTGAAATATGGTCAGTATACATTCCATCCTATGTTTAAGGTTTACATTTTTTAAAAAACATTGATCTGGCTGTCTCTGAACCAGACTAAAAAGAAACTTCTTGTGTAGTAGGGCTGCTCTGGCTCAGGTTTATGGGGGGAGGAGGGTTGTCTTCCAGTCTTTTGTTTGAATCCTCTGCCTTCCTATAGCATAAGTTGCAAAATGCTTCCTAACCCGGTGACCAGGAGAGGCTCTTCGGAGACGGTAATCTGTCTCTGAACAGTTCTCCAGTGAGGGCTGGTGAATGGTGACACAACGCATAATTCTCTCCTCTAAGATGATCAGTGTCACCTCCAAGGTGCTCCCTGTTCCAGGTGGAAAACAGGAGCGCGTCCATTGGAGGTCCCCCGTCTGGTACCACATGTGGTACATTAGCTGCTGAGCAATAGGCCTAGCCCACAGCCTAATTCTTAACATTTGAAAGTCAGCTGCTGGGCAACTACAAGAATAGCTTCTATGACATTTAAAAATATGGATTTTTCTCCTCCTACTTACTGGACAGGCCTATTGCATATTCGTTTCTGGATATACTGTCAGTGTGATTGGAGAAGCCATCTCCACCGTAACTACTGTGACTATTGATCACAGCAAGGACGAGACACATTATTCCAGGGACAAGACACTAAATGCATATTGTGAGATATGTAAAAGAAATATTTACATAACTATTACTACTTAGTATTAATATGAATATTAATTGTACTTTCTTAAGCATGTAGGTGCTAGGTTCTTTAAAAAGCAAAGCACCACTAAAACAGTATCATTATCGATAGTAGCCCTGTTCACAGGACATGTGACATTCTGTTTAGATAATGCAGGCAGATGTATTAGAACTACATCTCACACATTCAATCAATGGGCCAGAGTGACTCATAAATATAGAGAGTTCGCTTAAAAGTCTGGCCCTCCAGCCTCTGAAAAGGCCTTTGGAGTTCTGAGGACTTGCTAATAGGCATTTCAGTGAAGATTTTAAGATGGACATATCATTGAGTGCTGGGGAACTGGTTTAATTTCCAGAAAAAGAATTTCCCCCCACAGCCTGTCAGATAAATGAACCTAAACTGAACATAGCTCTTGTGGGGTGAAGGGAGAAGGAGATGACCTAACCCTAGGTCTGACGTTTTTCTGCAGTCGTTGATTGAGCACTCAGCAGACATGGCTGGAATTCTCTGTTTAGCCTCTGATAGCCCTGTCATCAAGGCAGGTGGTCATCTGATCTCCGGCTCATTGAGATTGGATTTGTTTTGTGTTGTGGCTACAAGGGGGAAATGTGTGTTTGTGTGTGTGTGTTTGTGTGTGTGTGTGTGTGTGTGTGTTTAAAATTTCCTCTTCATTATCTTGTGTGTCAGCTGTTTTACATAAAAACCTACAAAAATAACAACAATATCTAGAATAAAGTGGCTGTAAAAAAAGAAATGAGCACAAGCACTTTAAAAGTACTTCTGGTGATAATAATAAAGATAATAATTTACACATGTGTAATACTTATAAAGTATTAGGCAATGCTTTGCAAGTCATTTTGTATATATTATATAGGACATATAAATCTCAAAGTCAACTTACAAAGTGTACAAACATTTTTAAAATGACAAATAACTAATACCGAGAGGAAATTAGTTTAAAAATTAACTTTATAGATAACATTATTTTAAATGAGTGGAAAGCATTCTTTTACTAATTTAACATTGGCACAAATATGCCAGAAAGATAGACGATTTGACCTCAACTTTAAAGTTGTCTTCATTGTTAATTTCCATAAAAACCTTAACATTGTCTAATTATAGGGTTCTGCATTCATTGATCTCACTAATTCAACTGTTTCATCTGAGGGCCTCTTCTGAATTGATAAATCTAAACTGCACATTTTCTAAACTGCTAAGCTCAGGAGAAATCTTGAAGGTGGCCCAGATGGCAGTTGAATCTTTTGTACCTATATAGCTCCATCTACTGTAACTTTGCATTATTGGATTTCTCCTTCTTTTCTTAACACTGTGATGTTCAGCTTCCCTGACACTGTGTCCCAGCAGTCTTCTGTCCACCAAAGGTGTATAAACATGCTTCAACTGAAAATATAGCCGATTTGATGGCCAAACACATAGGAAGGAAGTTTTAACTTCATGCCATTTCTCAGTCTTACGGTCAAGGAATAGGTTTCTCAGATTACCTGGCTCCTCTTGAAATCTGTTCTTGCATTAGCTACAGTTTTGGTAGAAACCTTTTGAAGGGGGATGAGTATAACTGTGGAATCTTTGCAATTACTTTGTCTTGCAAGAAAGTGTGATTATGTGATTTGCACAACTTATCATTTTATCATTTCTCTCTCTCCCGGGAAGTAACAGGACATAAAAAGAATGAAATCAATGCTCTTTTTACTTGCCTACCACACATAGATGCTTACTTGGGGTCAATAGTCCTTTTTGCGGGCTTTACATATGTTCAAATTTACCTTTACTCTAGGTAGAGAGAGGGAGAAGATATAATGTTAAGAGAGACATACCGGCGGCCGTGGTCATTACCAAAGTTCCGCCTTCTGTTTGGGGCTGTGGCTTTGTAGATGCTTATTACTTTATCCCAACTAATTAAATAAACAGAATGAATGATTATGTCATGAATGGGCCAATGCTAGAGTCTATCATTCACCAGGTTTTGCTCTCACAGGTCAGTGCTAAAAGAAAAGAAAGAAAATACCACTTTGATTTGAATATTGAACATCAAGTTCCCTCTGCTTAAGGCATTTTCCAAAATAAGGCCATCCCCCAGACGAGGCCCACAAGGCCAGTTAGGGTTGCTTGTTTGGTTACCTACCTCTGAAGCACTTCTTTCCTCATAGTCTCTCTGAGGTTATTCCACCTTTATAAAGGCTGTGACATTGATTGTTCCAGAGGGTTGCAGTCCTCTCAGCTGGCGATGGTGTCTACATCAATAGGGAGACGTCAGAAGCTTCACAGCAGCCCAATTCATGATGAACCCAAACCGGAAACAATCCGAGTATCCATCAATAGCAGAACAGATCGCCATGGTGTATTCACCCAAAGGAATACACTACAGCAATGAAGATGAAGAAGTTACAGCTTTGACAACACCGATGAAGCTCAGAAAAATAGCACTGTTTAAGACGGCAACACTAGCTAAACTTAAGGCTGTCACTAAGAGACTCTTAAGCCATTCGTTGACATTCTCTGGTGCCATCATTGGCTACCTATTTGTATGCATAAGCACATGCATAAGTTAGTCACTCCTAAATCACCAAGTACTCACATTATGAGTGTTGACACTTGTGTGCATGCGTTATGACCTACTTAGGGATATTTTTATTAGAAAATGAGCATCTCTCTTGTGGTTGGCTTCAGAGAATTGTTCAAAAATAAATGAGTATTACCGGACTTTAAGGGAAGGCTTATAGCAAAGCAAATGTTGACTTAGGTAGGACTTAAAGGTAAATAGGGACAAACTAATGAAACATTTATATAAGATTCTTGAGAATTCCACTTGGGCGAAAGGCACAGAAAATGTCTTTGGATAAAAGGTTCTCTTGCTCAATCTGTTTAGTTGAGGTCAGAGCTAATCGCTGCACAGTGGGAGAGTTGACATCGGTGGTTATTGGGCAGGACAATTAGTATAGGTATAGGATTGCAAATAAGTTAGTTTCACATGTCGGCTTTTAAATGCACTGTACACACATGCAATGTCAGATACAAAGTGTAGTTAATAGCTAGCAAATGTTTGAAATTCAAAGCAATTCCAGAAAAGGGGAATGAAATCAGTCCATGTTATATTCATTAGGTAAATGGGCTCAAGCATCTGAGATGTTTCCCAAACATTCTGTGAGCTGCTGCCTTGAACATGTTGCAATTTTGTCACTCAAAAAATTATTAAGAAAATTCAATCCAAATCATCAGGACAATGTGCCCCAGATGATATGTGAAGGACACCATTGTAATCAGTGACGAAGTGCTTTTAAATTAGAAATGGAAGAACACTCTCTGTGCTCTTTCTCAGGATCCTAGATGGAGGATAATTCAGGAAATGAAGCCACGTGATTAGAAAATAACATTATGTCCTCTGTTATTATGTCATGATCATCTTTTATGGTTTGGATAGTATTCCTTGTAAGTCCCTTGTGCAAGCTCTAAACCCAAATGTTTGTCTCTCTTGCAAGACTCTGGAACTGGCTGTGATTTTTATGTGGTTTTTCCTAAGAAAACACAACAAAAACTAGTCTGTTGTGTGGTTTTACCTTGACTGTCCTAGTTTAAAAGCATTTCAGCTGTGTTTTTCATTGGAGTTCTCTGAAGAAACGTGGGGATCTGATTTGGAATTTTGGGGCTCTTCTTTGTTTCACCATTGTCATTGTGTCATTGGCGGTTCACAAGTATTTTTCAGTTGTGGATGTTGGAGAAAATGAAATAACCATAATAAAAATAATTCTGTGCAGGTGGTGCATAAATCAGCTGAGGAAATACAGTTCTTTGTGGCAAATAAAAAGCATATGTACTACCTAGTGCATTGAAATGTTATTGTTCATCAAATATATGTTATAGATGTGTCAGTATTTAGATACATAAGGAAGAAAAATATTAGGGCAGGTCATTGCAGTATCACATATTTTGGCTAATATGGAATAGTTGAAAACAAATTTAAAAGGAATTGTATATGAATTACTCATAGGCAAAGGTCATTTTAGGGTTATATAGGATATTCCCATTAAGGAGGTCATCTGCTATTACCTCTTAAAATAATTTACAATCTGTCCAATATTACTGAATATTACTATCAAACTCCATCTAGAAAATTCAAAACCAAAACTTATAGTGGACACAGTGCTGACTAGAAAAGGACCTGACTATCAGTGTAATTGGGAAGCAACAGGAATGTCTAATTATATGTATGTGTGTGTGTCTACGTAGAGTAAATGTATATGCAATCTTCCCTTATTTGACTAATTCCTATGGTATGTAAATTATTTTTCTTACCTGAAATAGACAATTCAATTTATAATCTTTCTGTATTTGTGTATGCAGATTATATAATATTATTTTTTCCTGTTAACGTGCAATTTGCATTTTTGATGGCTCTGTGTTTTGCTTCCCAGTTTAGCAGCAACATAACAATATTGTAACCTTCCTTCAACTGTTTTCATAAAAGGCTTAAAATATGGCATCTAGCACTCTCAAATGAATCAATTTAGGGCTAGAGGAATGGCTCAGCGGTTAAAGTTCTTGCCTAGCAGCCGCTAAGTCAAGCACTAAGTGCCGGAGCTCAATTCCCAGCACCACATAAGCTGGGCGTGGTGACACATGCCTGTAATCCCAGCAGTTGGGAGGCTGAAGCAGGAGGATTGCCCTGACTCTAAAGCCATCCTGGGCTCCACATTGAGTTCAGGAGCAGCCTGGACTACAGAATGAGACCCTGCCTCAAAAAAAAAATGAATAAATTTGTCGTTGTTTACCGATGAATTATCTTAGTAGGTTAGACTGAGAATTTAAGCAAAGGTACAAGAATGGAAAAACTTTCGAATATTTTAGTTTGCTGGCCTCAGTTCCACTGATGACTTTTATTTTTTCATATTTCCTTCAATTCTTTGAACATTTCCATTTTAAGCCATCTTTGCACAAAGCTACGTGTTCCAGGTTTCATTAACAGTAAATGAAAAAAAATATTTTTCTTCTTTTCTGTGACATTTACTAAGGAGGAGGAAGACATTTCTATTTTAATTTCTAAAATACTTCTCAAGCATTATTCTAGTCCTCAAAATATTCTTTAATTTAACTGATCATTACATGATATTCCAAAGTCTACCATCTAATAACAACTTTTCAAAGTGGAAAGTTTCTGGTAATTTTAAGACCAAAAATCTATGGATTATCATGATGAATTTAATATGAATTAAAAAATACTACCATCATTTACTTAAGGAGTTTGGCTTGAATCACTTGTTGATTTGTTATATGCAAACCAGTTTTTCTTTGATAATAAATTAAATCTGCCTAAATTTCTATCCCACTTACTTTTGGAATCAGAAAAGAAGTTATAAGTGCTTCAAGGAAGTTGGAAATTCAGAGTGGTTACCTTCTTGGTGGTACAGGGCATCAGGTTACCTGACATTTTCAATGTCCCTTAATTAATACAGGAAATTTCACAATGTGTCATGCCAGTGGTCTAGCAATCTTGTCCTGTCTCCAAAGGTGATGCTCACGTTTTACAAGAATGTGGCAACTTGCATCCATGGAATCGTCCTCAGAGGTTAGAGATGTAATTTGAACCTGCTCAATTTCCTCTCAGCAAACTATTATAGTTCTGTTATCCATGGGTTGATCTAAATTTGCCTTGACCATGTTCGCCTTCTCATCCTGCCCAGCTTCGTGGGCATAATGAATTCCGTGTGTTTACTAGTCAATGTGTAAACAAATTCTTCATGTTTGTTCTAAGACCGTGCCCGGTGAGTTTTCGCGGACATTGTGTAATCTGGACTTAGCAGTCTATGCATGTTCACCCTGCTCACGCTTTCTTGGTGCCCTAGGTAGGGACTGATCAGCGCCTCTCTATTTTACGGCAAATGTGTGGTACAAAGAATTTAAGATGTTCAAGTGGAGTATTTCAAATTCATGCTCAAATCAAATGCACATACATTTTCAAAGTTGTGAAAAATTCCTTCAGAACGAGAGGAGCTTCTTGGTGTTATTTTGGAAACTTTCAGCTCCCCCACTGTAGAGTGGTTTCTTCGTAACAAAGACAAAGACATGGTATGCAAACACTCCAAGCCGGAGAACATACAGACTTTCATAATTCACTCGCATATACCAGTCTAACCCTCAATATGTGATAAAAATTGATTATCCATTTAAAGTTGTTTCATGGTCCATGCATGTGTTTCCATTGGTGTTTTAAGTGGCTTTACACAGAGTGAAATAGCATTACTTAAACAGTAAAGTATAAACATAATATGGCTCGTTTATTAAGGTCCCAGTGCTGCAGCTGGAAGGCATTCTAAGCAGTCTGTATGCCTAGAAAACATCTATGTCCTTGATTTCGTAGTCTCTGAGAAAATTGTGATACCTGAATGCAAACTATGACCTTCCTCCCCGTCCACTTCTATGTTATAGGAGAACCTGTGCTTTTCCTCCTTCTTTGAGTCTAAGTCATTTTTAGTCTGTTCCACATTGTTCACATGAATTGTTTGTTAATAAACGTTGTAGCTAAAATTTCGGAGTGAATTGCAATTTACTTTAGTCTAAAAGACTGGAATTACCATCCTTGCTGGTGGTGGTTGTCAAAGGGAGTGTAATCTGTAAGATCATGAAATAAGTGCTAAAGTAGAATTACTGGGATTTTACCTAAGTCTTTTTATGTTTACTTAAATTCAGTGTATTCTGAGCCTTGACTCTATCCAAAACAAGAACGTTGTTGTAGCAGACACTGCTAGTGTCCTACCCATGCCCCTTGGATAATCATCATCCCTGTGCAAGTCAGCCTGATAGCTTTCAAATAACCACACAGGCAAGTCTTGGTCTTTGGGTTTCTCTTGGTTGCTACAACCCTCTGTATATCCTTCCGGCAATGCCAAGCAGTCAAAAACAAAAGTTGACAAATCCTCTAGCAATTTGTAACTTGGGTGAAGTACTTGCTTCTAAGATGTATTCTTTACTGTCCTCACAGTTCCCGGTGGGATTGAGGCAGTTTCCCACGGTGTTAACCTGCTCCATACCACACACCTTCCTGGATGTTTCCTTCCTCACTTCCCTCCCACTGCTTCCTGCTCTCACATTTTGTCTCAGGATCTGCTTCTGAGAGAATTCCACTTCAGATATTTTGAGAAATATAATCGGATTCTACCTAAGCCAACTGAATCAATGCCCCAAGAGAAATTCAGAATTCTAACATATAGTTATCCTGGTGTATGGCCTAGTTTGAGAAACACTGCACTCCTCCACCACAATTCTTATTTCCCAGCAGATCTCAGCAATGATAAGGGTAGCTCAGATTGGCTCTTACAACTGGCCAAGTCATCAGCAAAATGGTACTCACAGGGTTAAAACTTGGCTTCTGCTTCACTCCTGTTGATGAGATTTCCACAAATTCTAGGAAATTGTAGGTGAGGTTTGGAGCAGGACAACTTGCCCTTGTATTTTAAGTCTTTCGAGAGGTCATTTTGTTTGTTTGATCTCCCACGTGGCTACCATGGCTTAAGCAGAAGATTTTAAGTTGGCTACAGACCTAAGTCACCGGGATGTAATTAAAAGCCAAACTGCATGTTTAGAATTAACTCAAAGGAAAAAAACGATCACTTTTCTATGAGGCCCATCAGTACAGAAGCCCTCACGGCCTAACAGAGAAGAAGAGAAACGGAAACTGAATTTGAGGGCAAAAACTTGATGATGTCAATTTAGTAACTGAAAGGAAAAGCAACCCAGATCCAGCTTCAAACATGTACCAAGCCAGGAGTAATGAAGCATTGACAATTCAGAATTTGCTAGGATCAGTTTGGAATCCATAAGTTTAGAAATATAAGAATGATTTTGAGAAGTCTGAACAAAGTCATTTTGAAACCTAAACAATGAAAATTATTTTCAGAGGAAAAATGAATAGAATTAATTATTATGAAGAACATACCACTAAGGGAGGATAAGGCTTGTTGTAAACTTTTATTTTAAGCAGGAATTCATTTAATTCAACTCATGCCTGTGAGTTTCCAATACGGGTCTAGTGCTATGTTAGGCATAGGGATCATAAGGCGAGCTGGATATGACTCTGGTTTTTAATAAACTCACTGTCTGGTGGACAAAATGAACACCTAGTGTTTCTGGAATATGAACTGATAAAGCATTAAATTGTTATAATGAACAGAGTGGTTGATTAATAGAATACATTAGATATGAAAAGCTAGTCCCAATTGCTTTGTAGCCACAAAACACTATATAAATGTTATGCTCTGGAAATAGCTTTCTTGGAGGTGGGGAAGGTACGGGGTGTGGGGGTCAAAGAAGATTTCAAAGAGAAGTGAATTTGGACATGAGAATGGAAGACAAAGAGGCTTTCAATAGTCAGAGGAAGGAGCCAAGACAACAGTGATAGTGGGACCAGCATGGACAGAACTTGGGAACTTGTCGTCAGAGCCTCTCGCTGTTCATCCAATCGTGTGTGTTGTTCCAAGCATTTTTCACTCTCCTCAAGGGCACTAATCCTTTCCAGCTTCTATTTAGCTTTCCTTATCAAAGATATCCATTGAAACTTGACAATGTTTTCCTTTTTTGATACAGTGTCTTACTCTGTAGTCCAGGCTGGTCCTGAATTCACTATGTAGCTCAGGTGGGCCTTGAACACACAGAAATCTTGCTGCCTCAGCCTCTCAAGTGCTGAGATTAAAGGCATGTGCCACTACACCCAGTTTACGTGGTGCTGGGGAATCAAATTCAGGGTATTGTGCTTACTGGGCAAGTGTTCCAAGCTGCTGTGCTATTCCTCCTGGCCCTCAACATGTATGTTTATTTTTTCCTCACTGGTACCAGAGGTGGCATGCTGAGAAACCACAAATGCAGCATACCTGCTGACACCATTGAGGTGAATCCTCTGTCCCTATCCCAGCTCTTTCTTCTGTGTCCATGATTTGTATCAATACCTCTCTCCTTTCCTGATTCCTGAACACACCCCGGACCCTTCTCATTCACCCTACATCTTCCTGTTCTACTGAGTTTTGTGTTTTGCTTTCTGTTGTATTGCATTGCATATTTACCTTCCCCTTACCATCAAAATAAGTAATACCAGTCACTTACTTTGCCTTCCTTCTACGGAATCTTCTATGAATTGCTAGTCCCTCTCCCCAGGCTCCTGGAAAGCTTAATCTACACCTGCTCCGCCTGTTTCAATATCCATCCTCTCTGCTAATTTCTTGTAACCTAATTCCACTTCCTTGCAATCAATCTTTCCTGCGTGGTGCTTGGCTGCACGTACTGTAGGAGTTTACCACGGACCATCTATGGGGGTTTCAGCCCCTGCACCAGGTGGCTTTGTAGGCATCTTCGCCTCTTCTTTTTCTCCCTCGGCTTTAAGGGGAAGAATTTACGCCTTTGTTCGCCAAACTGCATTGACTGCCCCATCTTTATTGGCAAGAGTGGGATTCAGATACAAACGAGGTCCATTTTTTTTTCTCTTAAGGAGTTCACCCTCGGGCACTGACTCACTCACTGAGCAATTTGTTGAAATAAAAGTATGTGCGGGAGACACCTAGGACATAAATAGGAAATTCCTAATTGAGTTTGGAAGGTGAAAGAGCTTTAGGGATGACCCCAAGGACAATTGAAGCCTAAATGGCCACGTACATAGTCGTGGCATGAAGAGAAGTGAAGAAGCCAGCCGAGGAAACCCTGGCATATGGATGGTGAGTTCATATTTAGCTGTGTTTTGTATGAGTTGACAACTGGAGATCCAGGAAGCTGAGCCAGTCTTCCTGGTAAAGACGCACACTAGAGAAGTAAGTTTGGTAGTCACCTGCCAGGGGGCGTGAGTGACACCAAGAGTGTCGGAGACATCATCAGGAGACAGGGTTATAGAAAAAGAAGAGACGAAGAGTAGGAGCAGAGACTGATGACAGAAAGGAAGCTACCCCAGAGGAGGGCATCTCCCCTCTCCCCACATTCTGTTCCACGCCATCACAAGAGTGACAGGTGAGAAGTGAATATTGCTTGCAAGATAAAACAAATAGAAAAATAAAAACAATCTCCTTCAGCCCTTCACAGCTTAACCCTGTGTATCTTGCCTTGTTTGTCAACTCTCCCTGGCAGGAGATGATACACTCTAGCCCAGTGGTTCTAGACCTTGAGCTAGAGACACATGCGGAGGGCTTGTTAGCATCGCGATGGCCAAACCCCAGCCCTGAGGTTTCTCATTCACTAAGTCTGAAGCGCATCCTGAATATCTGCACTTCTAATGTGTTTCCTGGAATGTTGATGCTACCGTGATGACAGTACTTTTCGAGCATGGCTGTGATCATAGCATGCTCCCCCCAGTCAGGATAGGGTTCTCTGCCTTTATGCCCTTGTTGATGACATTGTATGCTTGTAATTTCACCCTCTCATCATTGTCCCTGGCGAAGTTCTAGAAAATTCCCAAGACCAATTCTCTTCAGTGGCTGTACACCCTGATTCCTGCCTCCTTCCCACTAACAGTTACCGGGAACCTCTGATAAGGCACACCCTCGCAGTACATTTGATTTGTCAAGGCAATTCAGAGAGCAATGCAAACTCTTCTCTGAGCCCTTACTGCATAGGGTCATTTCTTGACATGTCGATGTGCGGCCTGCCCTCCGCAGGACCCTGGGTGGTCTCCAAGCTTTCAGGGAAGGGGAATGGGAGAGGAATCAGCAGCTCTAACCCGGAGTGTCTGGAGGAAGAATGACTCAGGGGCTGGCTGTTGACAGTATTGGTGCATTTGTCCTTTGTCCCCCTCTAGAACACAGATGTCTTAAATGCCAAAGTAGAAGCCTTTTTGCAATCCGCGCTGCCTACAACTGCCTTGCTTACTTTTGAATGAATGAAATGAGGGGCAGCAGTGTGTCCAATTTGTTATTTGCTCCTGAGTTTATTTAAACAGAAGAGGCCATGACAGTTGACATCTGTGCCATATACATTTGTCACATTTATGTCACATTTATGTTAACATGCAGCTTTTGAAAGTACATTTCATACTATCTCCATTATCTTCTGTTATCCTCCCGGTTTTATCTGATCAATTAGGAGGTAGCTTTTGACCAGCTGGCCATTAGGCAGCAAGACATGTATTTACCTAATTGATAGAGCCTGAAAGACTGGGACAATTCAAATCAGGCATTTCTAAACAATGCTTTAAAAAAAAAAAGTAAGATATTAACTCCATGTAGGACTTTGTTTCCCTAAAAATAAATGTTAAAATTAAAAAGAAGAAAAAAGCCTAGTGAATTTGGATCCCCCACCACCACCACCAGCCACCACCACCACTACAGTCTCCCAACACAGTAACATAGCACCACTTTGCCATCTAGCGTCGCGGGTCAGTATTACCTGCAGACTTTATTAAAGCTGGCAGAGAGACCTCTGCGGGAGTTAATACTATCTTAGAATACCGTACATAGATCCTATCAGGAGAATGTCTTTCTTCTTTCCTGATCTTTTCTCCTCAAAGTCTTTCATAAGCAGCAACACCAAGCTAAATTGAAAGTATTTGCAATTTGTGCCCTTAGAAATCCCCCACGTGCATTTGCCAGGAGATTTTCTCCAAGGTGAGGGAGGGTGACGGGCAAGCCGACAGCGCAGCTGGAGAACAGCGGCTAAGTCCCTCAACTGCAGCTCCTGTGGGACTAAGCATGACCTTAGGAGGAGACTTCGGTGGATGACACAGTCCGGCACTAATATTATATCGTTGGTGACTGGAATAATATTAGCAGTGTTCAAATCCTTGTTTTGCCATGTACTAGCTGTGGGGCTTTGGGCAAGTTATTCAGCCTGTTTACACTTTATAAAATGGGGATGTTAATATTGCCTTATGTTGCCAAGGCTGGCCTTGATCCTCTGGGCTCAAATGATCCTCGTTTCTCAGCCTCCCGAGAAGTTAGAACATCAGGCATGTGCCACCACACCTAGCTACATAATCTTTGAGGCCTTCATCTATCTACACATTACTACTTGTGTGATTTAAAAGTAAATTTCTTAGCCTCTTTGAGTCTCAGTTTACTTTTTAAGGTTACTGTTATTTTGGTTCTAAGCATAGACAACTTAGCCTCTTTTATACTCAGAGAGGATTATTTTAAACATTTTCTCCCACGACAAAACTCCCGTCAGTAATAATCGAAAGGAAACCAGCAGCTGCAATATTCTCAAAGAAATAAAGTGATTTTTTTTTTCTTTTGTGGAACTGTTATGCCAGCAAAAAAGTAAAAGATGATTAAAATAAATATTATCTTGCCAAAAAGGAAAGAGGACCTGGATTAACTTTTTATTTATATTAATGTGTTTTTTAAAGAGGGAAAACCCACATGAGGAAGGAAACATTGTCCACGTGAGTGAACATTGCAAGGCTCTGAGGCTGATTTGCACTTAGAATGACAGATCTAAGTATCTCAAGTCCTGCTTCTCCCTTTTCACAGTTACTGTCCTCTTCTGTTTTCAAATCTGCCATGTAATGTGGGACCATGTAGTACCACGGGGACTGGAGGTACACACAGTGTCTGAAGTGATCTCAAATGAGTCGGAACCAACTCATGCTTACTGCAGAATCCAGAGTGTGTGCTGAGTCCATGTGTGTCAACGGAACTACCGGAGGTAATTGCAGATTCTTTGAATCATCTTCCATGAAGAAAAACACTAGCTAGAGAAGGGAAAGTGGTGGAGTGCTTTTGTGATGCCAATTTGAAACTTACAGAGAGGTTATTTAAAACTTATCAGTAGCCTCTGCAATTAAAGAACTCAATCAAAAAGGATTTGGGGGGTGGAGGGAAGAGTGTTTTACCACTGACACTGTTTAGAAGTGCTCGGACATGCTGAGAAGGAAAGAAGAGACTAGCTTTTGTAGTTGATTTCATTGTTACTTTTAACTTCTCCTCAAACAATACATCCTCTTAATGCTTGCACCTGAGGCAGAATGACTACAGCCTCTGCCCTGCTATTGGTACCTATGGCTTCCAAAAGAAAAATGAACAGATATGCTTGGACAATACATTTAACAGTGAATGTTTAGTGTATCCCATCTTCTATGGGTTATCTCTTTGTCTTCTTGCATCTACCCACCCAAAGGCTACTCTCCATCTCACATGCACAAATGCATGAATGGCTGACTTTGAGCTGTCAAGTGGCTGAGGAATGACAAGCCAACTGAGAAATCCAGTGTCTGACAGTGATTGAAGGTAAACAACAACTTAGAGATCTTCATTTGGAAAGATGAGATTTCTTTGAGCTCCTCTCAAGGCACCTTGCAACACTGAAGAGCGAAGTTGTTCTGAGTTGTGCTGGCACTTGGACGTGGAGCTCTCATTGTAGGACCTGACCTGTGAACTTGTCATTTGCCTCTGTGCTGTCAGATATGCTTTTGACCCTTCACATCCTCTAATATGGGTCACAAAACACTCCATTTGCCTGGAATCTAGGCAGTTAGGCCAATAGATGGCTCACCAGAAGACTGGAAGATGACAGGAGAGAGGAAGTCTTACTATCGCCCCACCCTCCCCCTGGCTCAGACAGCATCTCCACAATAGCGTGTCTCCTCCACAGAGACAAATTTCCTGAAAAGTTAATGAAGCCGAAGCTCCAAGGCCTTTCACTTGCACAGCCCTCTTCCAATGCCCTGTGTGTATAATTTTGAAAAGCTTTATTGAAATATAATTTACATGCCATAAAATCCACCCATTGTAACTATATGGTTCAATGGTTTTTAGGAAATTTATCGAGTTGTACAACCATCACCACAATCCGGTTTCAGAACCTTTCCATTACCCCCAAAAGTTCCCTTGTGTCTGTTTTCAGGCATTGCTGGCTCCCACCCCCAGGCCCCAGTGACCACTAATCTACTTGCTCTCCCTTTGAATTTGCCTATTCTAGATATTTCGTGTAAATGGAGTAACAGCGTGTGATCCTTTGTGACTGGCTTCCTTTACTCAGAGCAATGTTTTTGAGTTGCACCCATGTTGAAGCAGATATCAATACTCAATTCCCTTTTTACTGCCAAAACCGTAGTTCGTTTGCCAAAAAATTCCTATTTTGTTTATATATTCATCACTTGATAGACCCATGTATGATTTTGTGTTAGTAATCTTACATTGGAAATTTTACATTATTTTTCTTCGGGAGTTCTCCAAATTGTGTGAGCTTCACAACTCCAAAACTTGGAGTTACTTCCACCTCTGTGTCTCCAGCTCAGTGGCAGGCAACCTATCAGAGGGTCCCATGTGACTCCTGCTTCCTGGAATCCATCCCCTCTCCTTGGGCCTGGGTTGGACCTAGTGGTTTCCTTCTAACAGAATCTGGGTGCAATACTGGAGTATCACCTCAAAGACTGAGTCACTAAAATGTGCCTTCCCTCCTGTTCTGCCTTTCCTTCAAGTCCTTTCTCTAGGAGCCCTCACTTTAGAGGAACAATGCGGTCATGTTGCAAGTAGCACCACACAGAGGTCCATGTGCCAAGGAATTGCAAAACGCAAATGCAAAATGAGGCCTGGCAGCCTCCATGAGAGTGAGCCTAGAAGCATGATCTACCTTTACCGAAACTCCACATAACTGCACACAAACTGATACTTTCATAAGAGTCCCCATGCCAAACTACCAGCTAACGTAGCAGATTCCCAATACAGAACCAGTAAGAGGCTATGTTTGGTGTTCACAGCTGCTAACATTTGGCATCATTTATTATGTCGCTACAAACAAGTAGAATCTCCATCTGAGAAACCATCTTTCCACAATCTAAGTACCCACCTGGCTGCCCTGCCCTGCTTCAGACTCCTGCGTATGGCTCTGGCTTCTGGTCTCTGGTAATCCTTGCATGTAGCCCATTCCTAAGGATAGTAGCAACCTCTTGCTGTGACTAGTCACCCCGTTGCCTTCTTAGCTCCTCTCTGCCTTTTCATTCTTCTCTGACCCATGTGACCCACTTCTGGCATTAGACCCTCTGTGTTTGAGTTACCTGGAGTGGTTTCTGTTTTCCGACATTGCAGAGAAAAAGACTTCATCTCCTGTGACATGTAGCTTCACTTGAGCCTTCACAAGTCTGTTCAGAGAAGGAAAAAAATCAGTGTGGGACCAAGAGTCCTGTAGGTCCTAGAATCAGTCTTCACAAGTAAAATAGGTTAAGACAGAAGCCACCCGCTGAGCCCGCAGATAGCGCAGCAGCAGCTCTGAAAGGTGATGACAGAGTGACGGAGGAGCCCTTGTCACCGTGCCCCTCTGTGGTGAGCTTTCTGGAGCAGGACAAGCTGTGCCAGCAAGAGCGCATATTTCCAATTGGCAGCAGCCGTCCCTGAGATTTCTTTCTGCAGAGTCTCTGGGGGCTGGAGCAGGAGGAGGGAGGCCCAAGGCTAGCACAAGAAAAAGGTGAGACCGTGCTCAGCATGACCCAACCCAGCTCCTCTGGGACTTAGGCAGCCTCTCTGAGGCCTGCAGGTTGATGGTATTACGACCTGGCCACTCTGGGAGTGGGCTTGAGCCCCCAACATGATGAACCAGTTTTTACAGACTGTTATACTTTGGACCAGAGGGATGGACCAGGTAAGGCAACACATCCCTGTCCTCCTGGTAGCATAGAAGCTCCTCTTTCCTAGGCCAACCTTTAAAAACAGAAAACAAACCTTTGGGTTTCATTTCTTATCTTTCCATCCGAATCAGCTGAGAGGAGGTCCTGCTGGCTGGGGCAACTGTTTCCCTAGGAAAATCTTTTTGGCTTCCAGAACACTGTCATTGACTCTTCCAGGTAGGAAAAGCTAGCAAAAAAGATAACCTCTTGCTTGGTTTTGGCCCCCTGGGGGCTGAGTGTTCTACGCAAGCAGCTGCCACCCCTCCCTGACATCCTGTAGCCCACGGCTTCTGGCAGCGTCTCCCATCCTCCTGTATTATTTCATGGGCCGGCCCCTTCAGCCCCACTCTCCGGCTCTGAGCGAGGAATTGGCAGCTTCTTCTGACACGAGTGGGCTCAGCAGCTCTCCCCCAGTCGCAGAGGTGACGAATTGCCTCAGAGGCATCACACCTCTCAGTGGGGACACCCTGCTGACGGAGGGACAGACAGAATGTTGGTAATAGGCTACTCTGGTGTCAGAAACCCTATGTGGCCTTCGTTTCTGAGTGCACAGTCTGCACACAGAGAGAAAGGACATAGGAGAAGGGAAATTAGGAATAAAATGGCTAGGAGGACTATCAGATTGATTTCACTCTTGCTGCAACTGTCAGCTGCTTAGGGAAGCTGAGCGCAGGCCTCAGCCCAAGCTGGGGATAACGTAAAGAACAATGGCTAGTAAGAAACACAGTCCACCTCCTCGTTCCTTCTACCAACCACTGCTTCTCTCACTACCAAGCGATTCAGGATTGACTTTCATCATTTACATCTTCATTAAATATTAATCTACTATCCTGTAATTGTTCCTTGCTTTAAAATCTAGGGTGGATTCTGTGAAGCTCTGCGCTGATTCATTCGCCTCTGGTTGGTGCGCCCTACATCTCTCTGGGACGTCATCATTAAAAGCACTTGGGCACCGGGCTTGGGTCCAGGGCTCGAGACAAGCTCCAAAGTCACCAGTCTGTTTGGTGTGTATCACTGACGTGATGCTAAGAAGTGATGTGCATTCAGCAGGCTCTCCAGGCTCTGCCAGAGACACGTCGTGTCGTCCTTTAGTCTGTTAACATATCCATAAATTATAGCACAGCCTGGGCAGATCTCACAGAAAGGCCCCTTTTAAAAATATTTTCTAGTGTTTAATTTGGAGACCACAAATCAGTTAGGTTACTAGTCATCACAACACTTAATGAATTGAAAAACAGGAACAACTCCATTTTGTGGATGCGGAAAAAGATTTGAGGACAAATAGTGGTGAGTGTGGAAGTGCACTCAGGATTTGGCAAGGAACTTCTTCCCCCAGTGGCCGTCGATTGTTGCACGTTTTGTGGGGCACAGTACTGGAAAACTGGATTTGAGCTCTATTGAAATCTGTGAAAATGTTAGTGTTGTTTTGATGTATTCGTTTTAATTCCTTTGGATGTGCATAATGGAACACCCTACTAAAAGCAGACTCAATGTGAAGAATTTTGCACTTAATACCAAGAAATCCAAAGGCAGGTGGTGACAACGGGGTTAGTTAAGTGACCCCACACTGGCACCAAGATCCCAGGTTCTCTCTATTTTTTTTGCTGTGCCTTTTCCGGTTTATCTACTGAGTGTTTGGGATTATCTTCTCATGATCACAAAATGGCTACCATCACCGAACTGACAAATGTAACAGTGAACGAAAAACATAACAATGTTCAGCTGAGGAAGAAAGTTCTCCATTCATGAGATACTTCTTATCAGGGGAGAAGTCTTCTTAGAAGCCTCCTTCCTCACTTCTCATCAGCCAGAGTTGGGTCATTTTTCTACACCTTGGCTGTAAAGGAGGCTGGAAATTGAGAAGCTGGTGTTTTCAATCTCTGGGATGGTTCTCCACCATCGAGAAAGGAGAAGAAATAGCTTTTGTCCTTACAACCAACAGAGTCAGCCACAGGTGGATTCAGTTCATTGAGTGCTTAGCACATGCCTAGCACTCTGTTAGATACTTTCACATGCATTACACTTCTGCCTAATTAAATTGTAAGAGAATTAGAAGGATAAGTAAGTTATTTTCTGGGGTTTTTAAAGCCCCTTCTTCATCCGTCTTTGCAGTCCCAGAGATGTTTATTTTGGCAAATGAAAATATTTTCCAATAAGAGTACCTTCCCTCATTCAAAGGGGATATGTTCCAAGATTCCCACGGAGTGCCTGAAACTGCAGATGGTACCAAACTCAATACATACTATTAATACATTTTCTCTTATGCATACATACCTATGATAAAGTTTAATTTGTAAAATAGGCACAGAAAGAAATTAACAATAAAACACAACAATATATCGTAATCAAGTTAATAAGTCTGGTCTCTTACTCAATATGGAATTTTTCATTTAATATTTTTGGATTGTGGTGACTAACAGCTTGAAAAATGAAGCTGCAAATGGAGCGATTACTGCAACTTTAATAATCAAGCAAAATGTTTAAAAGGACTGAAGAATGCTATCAACATAGGTTCAAACAATCTGGATTCTTGAAACTTCACGGGTTTTTTTCTGTCAGAATTAACCTAAGAACAAGTCTGAATGGGCTACACTTAATGTTCAGAATAAAAGCCACAGACTGAAAGACGTTAATTCTTGTGTTTCTCAAGTTGGGTAAGAACCAAAATTAACCACCGATATAAACTCACCACAGGGAATGGCTCAGAAAAAGACAAGACTCCAGTATTGCTGTGCTGCAGTATTAAGTTGACCCTACTGGCTGGAGCTATTCATTTGAGCTCAGTGAGAATACATTATCCTTCACCTATGGTTTACGTTGAAGTTTCTGTCAACAAGTAATCAAGTCTCTCCAGATGTTTCATTTGCTGTAACAAAGCCACTGTCACAAATAATAATGCACAGATGTTCCCTTTGAAAAGCAGATTAAAATGTTTTTGTTAATGTTTTCAAATTATCAAATGAATTTGAAAGAATATGGATGCAAAATTGGTTTCAGGACTATCTATTTGCAACTGGGTTTAAAAAACTAATTAACTACAACCTCTTTGGATGAGATTAATCAAGTTTCAACAAATAAAGTAGAAGAACATAAATAAAGTGGAAAAATAAATGTGGATTTTGTCATGAAGTAAGATTCACGTGAGGAGAGATTCTGAAATTTGCCTTTTCACAGAAGGATTTTCTTTTTTGTCGTTTCATTTTATTTTTCCATTCTTTATTTACCACGCTATCCTTTGAAATGTGCACGTCTCCCTCTTGTGTTATTTTGAATCTTTGTCTCTGAAATGATTTTTCTTGATTTGTGAATTCGGTCTTAAGATCGACAGCTCTGCTCAGTCCTTTTTGTGGGTTAACCTCAGTGTTTCAGGATTTTGCCCTTGCTGAATCACTTTAATCTTTCATAGTTGTATACTTTTCATATTTTTAACTTCATTTTGTATTATTACATCATAGGTTTCACTCGTTTTCATCACATTTTTCTTCTGTGCCTTTATTTTCTGTTGACATTGTATTTGATTCTGCTCCCTTTTTATGTACATTTGTAATGAGTTTGATCATGGGATTTTTTTCTCTTGTTCATGTTTAAATGACGTTGTGTTGTTGTATTCGTAAAGTAATGATCTTGCAGAGTGAATGAGCAAACCACAGCTGCTCTGATGGACAGAATGGTGGTATCTCCTCAGAATTCACATGTTGAAATGTTAACCTTCGCTGTGACGACATCTGCAGCTGAGACCTTTGGGAGATAATGAGGGCATAAGGGTGAAGCTCTCCCAATTGGTATTCGTTTCTTTAAAAAGGAGACTCCTGTGAGCTTTCTTTCTTTTTTTCCATGTAAAAGTGAGATAAAAGAAGCCAGCATCCCAGAAGGAAATCCGTCCCAGAACTTAATTGTGCTGGCACCCTGATCCCAGACTTTCCAGTCTTCATAACTGACAGCAATACGTTTCTGTGGTTTATAGACCACCCAGCACAACAGAAGACAAGTTATATCGACCCAAATGGAGCAAGACAGCTGCTTTCCTAGCTCCCAGCCTTGAGAGCTCCCTCGCTCTCTTCACTAAAAGGTAAGACTGGCCTCATAGGCATATGTCTTGGAGAGTCACACAGGGTCTTTTCTGCTTTGCTATTGTGGTCATGAAATTTTTAATAGATTTTTGAGCAAGGGGCTCTGATTTCCATTGTGTACTGTGTTCTGTAAATTGTGAAACTGGTAAAAAAAAATTGGTTTTTCTGTGTAGCTGTCTGCACAGTTCTGAAGTCAGCCTCCTCTATACCTCATCTGGCTACCAGTTTTATATAAAATAACTCTCTCTCTCTCTCTCTCTCTCTCTCTCTCTGATATTTTTAATTTGCATTCCACTCCCCGGAATGTTTCTTTTTTGTTCGTTTGTTTGTTTTGTCAGAGTGGGTCTCAGTTCTTCTGCACGGAGGATATTATTAGGTATTTCTGGGGTTCTTGCATATTGGATTCATCTTCATGCCTTGTGAACTCCATGAATCCTCATGGTCCTTTCTAGGCTCACCTGCAAACGGAAACTAAAAATGTCGCTCCTGCCTGCTCGCTGAGCATCCCACTGGGAGTGAGATGCTCTGCTTTGGGATGTGAGTGCTGTTTGTTGGCTCTTGAGTCTCTCCAGATGATCAGAATGCCTCCTTTACTTTTCTTCCATTAAACTCACACAACTGCTAAACCCACAGGGTCCTCCTGCTGTCGATCCATTACCTATATTCTGGGGTTGCAGTTGTCAACTAGTTTTGTTGAACATGTTACTCACAGGTCTTTTGTTTTCCCACTTGTTAGGAGGAAATGTAAATATTTTCATTATGATCTTGTTCCAGCCAGAAAACATATAAGAATTTTTGGATTTGATACACTGATTACCGATTCATTAGCCATTAACTACACGATACACCAGATTTTTAAGTGAATAGTATTTTTAATTGGCCAACTATAATTGCATACACTTATGGGGTACAATGTGACATTCTGAAATAATGTAACAATGTGGATAGGTATAGGTACACCAGCTTTTCAGTAACTGCTTTTTCTATTTGTCTACCCAGGCACCCATCATCCAAGCGGTGGAATATAAAACAGGAAGACATGCAATGTAATTCTAATTGGCAGGGCACATGTGGTCTCATTTAGCCACTAAACGGTAAAATAATTTTTAAATTTGGAACAAGGAAAGTGGACAAGAGCTGCCCATTCAGCACTTAGCAAAAGACACACCACTGTTTACAAAAGAAATCATCTATATTTTAAACAAAATGAGGGAACAACATGTAATTTTCACTCAATATACACAGCATTATTTATTTTGGCAGAATAAGGCTGTGGAGGCAGGGCACGTATCAGGAATATTTAGAATCATAGCCCATGTTGTCCAAACAAAGTCTTTCCTCACCCACAGGTTACCTGTCCTTTATTTATTCATTCACCAGATATTGGGAAACCTGTCATGTGCCAGAGGTGCTTAACTGAGGTGTCAGAGGCCCTGCCTACTGGGATCTAGACAGGCAGTCTCGTGAATTCTCGGAAAAACCGTGGTGGTTTCTCAAGCAGAGACCAGAAGAGGGAAGCCTGAGCCGACCTAGGAGGCCAGAGAAGACCCAGCCCCATACCCTGGTTCGTTCCAGCTGTTCTCTGAGGCCAGACTGTCCTCCTAGCTGAACGAAACTGTCACATTTCTACTCTTCAGTTCTGCTTTGCCCCACTAATGCCATTTTCTAGTATTGGCTCCCTTTCCTTGGGTCCTAAAGTATATCACACAATGTTTTATCCTTGTCGATATATCATTTTAAAATCATTCTGCCATTGTTTCTTTGTGGTGTACTTGGACGTATATCACTGTTCTCCAATTAGGTCACCAGCTTTTCCATGACAGATGCCATACCTTCTATTTCTTTTTATCTTCTCTAACGTCTAATGTGATACTGGGCACTTAATAAGTATTCAATAAATGCTTGTTAAAGAACAGAGTGAGTGAATGAGTAAATACAGTTTAGAACTCAATTACCACAAACTGAAATGTAAGATTTTTTTTTTTTTGCCATGGTTTGTTACATGGAACGTGATAAGGCTGGTTATGCGTCTTTTAAAATATGGGAGAACACAGATGTTCCTGGGACTTCAACCATGCTGCTCTTACAGAGCGGATAAGGCTTCTGGAGCTGTTTCAAAAATGCACTTGCACATGCAACTGGCTCAAAGACGCAGGTGGCAGAGCACTTCGTGGCCCAGTGTAGTGAGGAGAACACAGGGGCAACTAAAATCAAGTGCTTAAACGACCTTCACCATCACTGGACCCTGGTAGTAAGTATTGCTGAATCGGCCTCATGTTTGGCAAATGCAGACAATTATGCCCACTGCACCAGACTATATGGAGGATTTGAAAACTTCTTCAAGTGTATTAGCTCAGTGCTAGCACATAGTAAGCAGTCAACAAACACTATCATTTTTCCTCTGTTCCTTTCATACGTGCAAGGAGCAACAATGTTTCCAAGATTGAGAATAAAATGATAAAATGTACTCAGTGCTGAAGGGCACTGAACATGGTCTTCTGATAACTCAGAAACCACGCTGAGATTTTGCAATTCGTAGTCACTAAGTTAGCGAAAATATTTCACTCACTATATCCTATGATCATTGTAATTAATATCATTAAGTTTCTACACCCATCTTTCTATCTACATACTAGCTGACCTATCAACGTATCTTTGTGGAACAGATGATTGAATAGGTATTTTTCAAATAGAAAAGAATAATAGCTCGGCTAAGTTTTCATTCTTTTCTTTAATCTTTGCTATTATTTTGAGACAGGGTCTAGCTGTGTCATCTCGGTTGGTCTTGAACTCACAAACCTGTCTCAGCCTCTCAAATGTTAGGTTTGGAACTAGAAGGCTGGCTTGACTAATTTTTCTATACATGTGTTTTATGTACAGGTAAGTCTTAATTCTTCATGATATTGTCACAACTCGAGGCTTTTAAGTCCCAATATTGTGAGTTAATTAACACTATAAGCTCCACACTGATGACTAAAATTGAGTCTGCATCTTCAAAGTCTCTGTTGATTTGGAAGATAAGTCTTCAGCTTTCCATCACATAGACAAGATCTTGCAACCCAGCCCTCAGCAAACTTACATTTAGAATACTGGTCAGAAAAAGTAAAAGCTGGAGCGTTGCAAAACCACAGACCTTATTCTTAACCTCATCCTATGTGTACAACAGATACCACAGGCTTGAGAACCATAGGATTTTGTATGGAGCTTGGTGTAAAAGGGAGCAAAACCAAGAATGTCCTTCTACCAAGACAATGAGGAACCTCACCCTGTGAAAGAGAAAGAGGTCAGACTCAATTTCTTATTTATTTGCCATCATTCAGCAATACAGTTTCTCATACACTGCCAAAGCCACAGGAGTGAGATTTAAGGAATGTTAAATACAGTGACAGCTTATTATTTCAACTATATTCTTTTAAGATTGTGAATCAAGTAAGAGGTTTTAAATCTGGTGACAAGAAAAAATAAAAATATATTTTAGAGAAATTTTATTTTGTCTACTATTACTACCCTAAATTTTATCCTTGCCACCAAAAGCTCGCATAGATGTCAAACTGAAACTTTTTATTCATAGATATGTAGAATACATATTATTACCAATTAACCACTCCTCTGACTGACAGCTGGATGGCACAGCGGAAACAGCAACACGTGCATGATGAAACTGTAGGAGACAATCCTTCTGTGAATAGATAAAGTAACTTTTCTGGTAAGTTTGTCAAACTCCTTCGTGGTGTGCCCATTCTTCGCCTCTCTCCCACATATCCTTGGGTGGCACAGGCACTTGTCCTCAAACACCGCGTAAGTCCGATGATTGACATTGTAAGGCAGTACAATTATTTTATATAGTAATTTTATTTATAATAGTAAGATACTATTTGACATTTTGGAAGCTTTCTTTCCAACCATAGTCAATTTTTATATGTATTCTTAGGTGTTTTTCAGAAAATATCTGTTCACGTGCTATTGGACTCAGTAACAGTTATATATCACTTAACAATGAGGGCACATTCAGAGAGATGTTCTTTTAGCTAATTTTGTCATTGAGCAAGTATCGTAGAATATACTTACGCCAACTAATATGGCTATGACTTTATTAGGTGATATAATTGTGTAAGATCACCATCATACATGTAATTCATCACTTACCAAAATGTTATGTGGCACATGAGTGTATGCAAGTCCTTTAGATAAAGCTTATTGTGTTATTTAAAATATTTACATCTTTATTGAATTTCCCCTTCTTGATCTATGTTTGTGAAAGAGATGTGTCAAAATTTTCTGCTAATTGTAAAATTTTTAGTTTTTCTCTGCAATATTGTTAATTTGTGCTTGACATTTTAAAGGTCTGTTGTCAAATGCACACTAGTTTGTGACTGTTCTTAATTTATTTTTCCTCTTATTACCATATTATGATGCACTTAATCCCAAATGATGCTTTTTTGCCTTGAGATATAGTTTTAGATATTTTTTTCTTTCCAGCAAAAGTCTATGAGTGTTCAATTCTGGCATTCTTTGTTTTTCTAAAAAGTCTTTGGTCTACTTCAATCTTTAACATAAATCTGGCTGAGAGTACACTTAAAGTTGACAGTTAAAAATAGTATACAATTGTCTTCTGGTATTGTTGCTAGCACTGAGTCTGTTTTCAGTCTAATTTTTGTTCCTTGATCATTTTTCCCCCTGATAAATTTGCAGTATTTTTGCAGTTGCGCTTGATGCTTTTATGTTAGGATTTTTTCTTATATTAAGATTTATGTATTTATTTATTGCATTTCCAGGGATTGAACCAAAAGTCTCACATATGCCAGATAAGTGCTTGACCTCTCAGCTACATCTCCAGCCCATAATTTATTATTTATTACTTTTGGAAGTGGGTACTATTGTCTGTCTTCAATTACAGAAATTTTTTTTATCAGTTATTACTTCAAGTAATGTTTCTGCCCAATTCGCTAATCCCACCTTCTGGAGTCTTATCAGGTCTATTTTGGAACTTGTTAGTCTTGCCTCCATGTTTTTCCCCCATGTTTTTAATCTCTTTGTCACCGTGTCTAGTCTTGCATTTATCTTTGTTGAATGGTAATGTTTTCAGTGCTGCCGTCCACTCTGTCTAACATAACCACTGAGTTTTTAATCTGAAATTCTAAGTGATTCTATTTTTGCTATCTTTTTCAAATCATTCTCTTGTATATAATACCTTTTTCCTTCATTACATTTTATTTATTCTTTTAGCACTCAAAAATCTTATATTTAAATAATTTAAAAATTTAAAAAACATTCCTCCCACGCACAAATAAGACTTAATTTATTAGTTACTCTATACCTTCTCAGTGCTTCTTTACATAAATGAAGGAATTTTTGAATATATATTCTGATTTTCTCTCATAAGATAACATAACTGGTATTGTGTCTTACTTTTTGTACTATGACTCATAACATCGTAGTATTCTATTATGTAGACAAAGCATAGTTGGCTTTTACCTGCACCTTGCTGTGAGGCACTTGGTTTGTTGCCAGGATTTTGCCCTTACTGATAATATTGAAGTGAATAACTCAGTCATTGGTTATCTTATGGGTGCTCAGAGACGTCTCTAGGATAAACTCATAGCCTGGCATCTCTGGGACAAGGGATATCTGCATGCTTAAATTTGATTGATATAACCCAATTGTTCTCCGTAGGGATTAGAACACTTCGCGTTCCCATGACAGGGCCTGAAAGTACTCAGCTTCTCTGCAATCTCACTGTAGTGTGTTGTCTAACTTGTTTCATCTTTTTCACATATTCCATATATAATGTCTTCCTGATTGCTACATTGTGCCCACTTCTCAGCATCTTCCTACGTATTGTTATGGACTTCTCCTTGAAGGTTCGTTTCTTCTCAGGTTTATAATTCATTTTAGTAAGCATCCTTTTCGGTTTTTAGCTTCCTCTTTACTCTGGTTATCTACTGCTACAAAAAAAAAATCTCTCACAGTGTAGCAGCGAAGATGGCTATTTTATGTCGCTTATGATTCTGTGGGTCAGAAATTCAGGAAAGTCTTGGCAGCACAGTCCTTGCTTGGGTTTTTTGCATGCTGTGGCAGTCAGATGTTGTTGAGCCTGCAGTATGTCAATGAGTTACTAGGTAGGATGACCAAGATGGTGTGGCTGATACTGCAGGTGGGAACCCTTCTACCTGGACCTCACCACATGGCAGTGTCAGAATGGTGCTATGTTTTTACATTGGCATTTAGGGAAAAAATGTGATAGGTTCTCAAACTTTTACAACCTAGCCTCAGAAATTATGAATATGTTTCTGCTGTATTTTGTTGGTCTAAGTGGTCACAAGCCTGCCTTAATTTTTAAGTAGAGGAGGCGGGGCACTGCTTGAGGAATATTAGGGGTTTGGGCCCAGACTCTCTAAACCACCATGTTTCTGATATCTCATGCATTTGAATTGGAGAAAAAGTTCTTACAAATATTTTCCCATTTCCTTCATACAGCTAGCTGAGAAGTTTTGTGGGTCTGAACATACTTCTCAAGGATAGGTACAGAAAATTCATACTCCACACCCACTTGTGGAACAAATTTGAGAGCTTCATTTTCTTACAGAAAAATTTTGAAAGAGTCCATCTAGAATGCGGGCACAGAAAACCTCTCTGTAAACTCCTCAGTCCAATCAGTAGTGTTTTTCGTCTCATTTCACTGAGGAGGCAGACTTCAAGAGTCCCAACTTTGTATATTACAATTCAGTATCGCTCAAGGAAGGAAGGGTGTGTCTGTTGCCCCTATATATAGGAAGGTTGAATCACAAAACCAGTCATGTAAGCTTACATCCTAGTCTGGTGCTATACCCTACTCTTACTCCAAAGCCATGCTGCTGCTATTTGTTTCTTCTTCATTTTGTATTTGTAGAGATTTTATTTCTTTTATTTTGAGCTAAATTATATATTTGAAAGTTATTGCTCTGTCCGGGTTCAATGGTAGAGCACCTGCATTGCATTTATAAGGCCTTAGTTGTACCACCAATATAAAAAAATGAAGTTATTTTTGGCTAGGAATGGGGATACATGCCTGCAGTCTTAGCATTTCACAAGCCTGAGGCAGGAAGATTACAAATTCAAGATCAGCCTGGACAATTTAGCTATTTGGCAAAAGCTTGTCTCAAAATTAAAAATAAAAAAGGCCTTGGGTTGCATCTCAATCCCCAAGAAGATATTAATAATGTATTTTATCAAATATCTTATGTAATTATAGTGAGAAAATCATCCACAGTAATGTAGTTTCCCATAGTCCCGGAAGTTCTCTCTTCTGAAACAACTTTTAAGGTTTTAGAAAAGAATTAGTGAATGACTAGACTGAAGGTAAGAATAAGAGTTCATCATTAGCAGGCAAGCACAAATGTTTTCCTTTACTGGCTTGCTTTTCTGTAATGGCACCTTCTTCATACCTTCTGATCTACATCAATGGACAGGTGACATTTCAGTCAATCCTAATTGGTGGCTGGAGCCTGCGCAGCTCTTGCCTTTTGCCAACCAGTGTAGACATTCTTCTTGTCATAGATTTGGCAGGATAATCAACGGGACCCAAATGGCGATCAATTTCATGTGATTGCACTTGGTTTCCCATCGATTTCAGTGCTGACTCTATGGCAGAATAATGAGGAAATCTGATGCCAGTCATTGCCTGTGAATGCCACTGCACATCTTTCTAGGTGACTGGAGAGCATCAAAAAGATGAGAAAGGGATGTGCTGGCAAAAAGATGGAGGGAACAGAGCAAGCCCCAGTGAAGACAGTGAAAAGAAAAGTTTCAATTATGACAGTCCTGTGATCCAGGACACCACAGAATAGCCTTCTCAGGTTGGTACATGGAGGATAGCAGCAGCTCTGGGCTACGTAGCTGAACAAGAGCCTGAGGTGTGTTTCCCTAACATCTGTAACGTTTAGCGGCTTAATCTGAGTGAGGGAATGTCAGCTCTAAGTCCCCAGTAGGTGGTGAGGTATCCAATGACTTTTGGACCAACAAATGGCATTTTCTTGAAACCAAAGAACACATTTTTATTTACTCACAAAGGACCCAGACATCTTCCACCAGACAAATACTCAACTACGATGAAAATATATGTTGTATATTTTACCTACATGTATTATTTTTATAACTTACAGACCTAACAAAGTATAATTAGGATTCTCCAGACTTTCCTTGCTAACAATGACATCTTTGTTTCACATGTAACAGAGTCATATTGCCACACAAAAGATCAAGGCCATACTTAACAATTCAGTGAAACATGCTAAACAAATTTCTTCGAAAATATTAGATATACTTCCCTTCTATATAATTTGTATTTACAAAAATTTTCTGTAATGCATGTTTTAATATTTATTTTTGAAAAAGAAATATGCTCATATCAGTCAGTAGTTAAAGTAACAAAGAAAGATATATGTTGCCCTTTCGCTACAACATTTGGATATTATAAACGAATATATCTATCCATTGGCTGAAGTGTTCAAGTTTGTGCTTAGCAGCTCAAAATAGCTTTTATGGCATATTTTTGCTAAAATTCAATGTAATGGTAAATGTATTAACCTATACAAAAGTTTAAAGTAAATATAATGTCAATTACACACAAAGTAGCTCAAAATGTTATTCTTAAAACCATGAATAGTCAAAATGTCAACATTTCATTTATTATAGATTTTGACACAGTTTGAAAAAAACTGAAATCAATTAATGCAGTGATAGGCTGGAGGAATGGCACCGTGGTTAAAGTGCTTGCTAGCTCAAGGCCCTGAGTTCAATTCATCAGCACCACATAAATTAGGCAAACGCCTGTCATCCCAACACTCAGAGGCTGAAGCAGGAGGATGGCAGTGAGTCCGAGGCCAGCCTGGACTACATAATGAATTCAGGACCAGCCTGGGCTACAGGGCGAGACCCTGTCTCAAAACAATATAATAATAATAATGTAGCGAAAGGGTGAAGGCATACTTCCCACCACTGTGTCTATTCAACTCTATTTTATGCATTTAAAATAAAAATCATCCGAGTTTGTTAAGTTCCAGCATTTCCTTCAGCTAATACAAGCAAATATAAAGAATTGTTCTTAAGTTCCCAATTTTCTATAGAAAAGGATGCACACTGAATATAGTGAGTTACCCTTTACTTATTTAGTATACGCTAGTCGTGTACTTAGACAAGACTGTTCTCAATCTATCTGAGCAGCTGCATGCTATTCCGTTGTGTGGGCACAGCAAAGTTTATTTAATCAGTTTCCTATTTAGAGACAATTAGGTTGTATCTAGTCTTTTGATAGAACAAATCATGCTAAGGTAAATAATAATGAACATGTGTGACCTCTTACAAGTATAATTGCATACAAATAGTTTTTCAGTAAATGCATTTATAATTCTTATAATGTCAATTTGTCCTCTATATAGGTTAAGCATTTGCATTTCCACCTGTAATGTATGAGAATACCTGCTGCCCACAACCTCACTAACAGAATTTGTTTATTTATTTACGCATTTATTTATTCAGACAGGGTCTCACTCTGTAGCCCAGGCTGGTCCTGAACTCACTATGGAGCCCAGACTGGCCTTGGACTTATGGCAATCCTCCTGCCTCAGCCTCCCAAGTGATGGGTTTACAGGTGTGTGCCACTACACCTGACTTATGTGGTGCTGGGGACTTAGTGCTTGACTTAGCACTTGGTAGGCAAGTGCTTTAACTGCTGAGCCATTTCTCCAGCCCCTAACAGAACTTACTGTTTCACATTTAAGTTTTTGTCAGTTTGAGAGGTTAAAAACAACCTGATTGTAATGATCATGTCTATAATTATGATTGAGATTGCATATTTTTACAAAATTTCAGGGGCCATTCATATTAGTTTTTCTGTGAATCATTTGTTCACGTTCTTTATATATTTACCCATTTTATTAGTCTATTTTGTGTTGCTAATACAATACCACATACTTTGTAAGTTTTAAAGAAAGAAGCTTATTTAGGACCATAGTTGTGATTCAATGGTATCTTAGTTACGTTTTCATTGCTGGGACAGAATACCTGACATCCACAACTTAGGGAGGAAAGATTTATTTTATCACAGTTTCAGAAGGTCTCAGTCTATTCACTGGGTGGCTGAAAAATGGTGGAAACACATGGCGCAGTTGGAGCCAAGTCCGGGACCAGAGCTGGAGCTGACTCCATATGGTGGAACAGGGGCAAATCTCCAAGGAAGGGCAGAACCAGCACATACTCCACCAGGTCAAGCCCCAAGCATCCACTCCTTCCAGCTAGGTTCCACCTCCCAACAATGTCCATAGGTACACGAGCTTTTGGGAGACATTCCAGATCCAAACCACAACAAAGGATGAGGGTCTTAATATCCTTCTTCCTGGAGAAGTCTGGAGGCAGCATAGGAAGTCACATGGCAAGAGACAAGGAGTGTACACATATAACTCTTTTGATCTTCCTCCTCATAAAAACCACCAGAATTTGATCATGGGGGCTCTACCCTAATGACCTTACCTAACTTGATCAACTCTGAAAAGTCCCATGTTCCACTATCATGGTATAAATATGTTTTTATCCTACTAAAACTCCACAATGGGAATTAAATTTCAACACAAGAAGCGTTGGAGGACACACTCAAACCATATCCGTACCACAAGTACAATGTATCCTCATAAGCTTGTCTGGGTTTCTCATACAGGGAAAATCATTCAACATTTGCTTCTGTTTCTGACTCATTGCACTAAGCATGATGCTCTCAAGTTGCATGAGAAACACAGATCACAAGAGACAGCCAGGTAGCTGCTGGCAGAGTCCTGCTTGCACATGGGAGCTCGCGGGACTGGGTCTTTGTATGTTCCTTCCCTTCCGTGTGACAGAGACAACCAGGTAACACTTAAAACAGAAAGAGTCTAACTCAAGAATCTCAGGAAAAGAAAAAGAGCCCATCAACAATATCAGAGCTGCCACTCACTCTAACAGAATCATGAGGAAACGTGGTTATAAAACACCTAGAGAAAGACCTAACACCTCAGAAAACAATAATAGTTATCTTGAAATAGCAGAACCCAAAGATGAAAAAGGCAAAAAGATGGTAATTTTTGGGCCCAGAAATCCTTAGAATTTCAAGAGGAAATGAAACAGAAAATGAAAGTGCTGTGTCAGGACACAGCTATAGTATTAGAAAACATTGGAGGAAAATCAAAGAGATAGGAACAAGCAGAAAAGGAAAACAATAGAAGAAATTAGGGGAGAATTCATCAGAGATACAAAAACAATGAAAACTGACCCTCAGGACGTGAGAAACACACAGGAAAAAAAAAATAATTAACCAGTTGGAATATTTTGAGACTAGAACATCAGACCTGGAAGTTGAAATGGTTGAGCTGGAATATACAGGCAATAAAGAATGCAAAAGAAAAAGGAAGAAAGAGAATGGTTACAATAGTTGATGGATGACTCAAAGAGAAACAACCTCAGAAATATGGGAGTGCAGGAGAAAAATGAGGGCAAAACAAAAAGCTTAAAGGCCATGTTCAATGAAATTGTGGAAGAAAATTTCCCAAATCGAAGGAAAGAAATGAAGATTGAACGTCTATAGGCATATAGAACATCAAACAACTTGTATAAAAAGAAAAGAAAACCTCATCACAATACATCAGAATTAAAATACAAGAGACCCAACACAAAGGGAGAATATTCAAAGCTGTAAGAGAATAACAGAGAGTGTCGTACAAGGAAAGCCCATCGGGGTAACTGCAGATTTCTCAACCCACATCCTAAAAGCCAGGAGATCATGGAGTAATATCCAAGCACTAAGGGAACATAAATGCCAACTCAGACTGCTATATCCAGCAAATTATCTTTTAAATTAGAGGGAGAAATTAAAACTTTCCATGATATAGAAACCTTAAAGAAACTTGCAGCCACTAAGCCAGCACTGCAGAGAATACTTAAAGGTAATTTAGAAAGTGAAAGAGAGGCCAATGACACCAATGACCCCAGAGAAAAAGAAACAACAGATATAGAGGAATGAGCTGAGAAGAAAGTAATTCTAGTAAATAGTGCTGAAAAACTATAACAATGGCAGGATATACCAAACATACCTCGATAATTACTCTGAACAAGAATGGACTCAACTCACCTACTAAAAGACATAGACTAGTTGACTGGGTCAAAAAACAGAAATCCACAATTTGCTGCTTACAAGAGACACACTTCACCCACAAGGAAACTCATAGGTTGAAAAATAAAAGGATGGAATTCAACATTTCATGCAACAGGACCCAGGAAGCAAGCAGGGGTAGCCATATTAGTCTCTGACTCATCAGATTTCAAAATAAAACAGATTAGGAGAGACAAAGATGGTCACTACATACTGGTTAAGGGAACAACAGAACAAGAAGAATTCATAATGATAAATATATATGCTCCCAACCAAGGAGCACCCAATTATGTACACCAAAAATTATTAGATCTGAAAGGACATATAGGCCCCAATACTACTATAGCAAGGAAATTTAATATTCCACTATCACAGACAGATAGATCAAACAGACAAAAAATTCACAAAGATATAAAACAGTTAAATGACACTACAGAAAACTTGGACATAACAGATGTTTACAGAATTTGGCAACCAACATCAACAGAATACATGTTCTTCTCTGCAGCACATGAAATATTTTCTAAAATAGACCGTATTCTAGGTCATAAATCACCCTTAAATAAATACAGAGAAGTAGAAATAATTCCTTGAATACTGTCAGATCATAGTAGAATAAAACTGGAACTTAGCAGCAAGAGAAACAGAAGAAAATACACAAATACGTGGAGACTAAACAACTTATTAGTGACCAAATGATGGATCACAGAAGAAATCAGACAAGAAATTAAAAACTTCATAGAGCTAAATGATGAAGGAAGCACATCTCATCAGAATCTATGGGACACAATGAAAGCGATGCTTACAAGAAAATTCATAGCCATAAATGCACACATCAAAAGAACAGAATAGTCACATATGAACATATTAATGATGCACCTTAAAGCCCTAGAGAAACAAGAATAACTTAACCCAAAAAAAAACAGTAGAAGAGAAGAAATGATAAAGATCAGATCTAAAATTAATGAAACTGAAATTAAAAAGACAATAAAAAAGATTAATGAGTCAAAGAGCTGGTTCTTTGAAAGAATAAACAAGAGTCACAAACCGCACTAAACTCATCAAAAGAAGGAAAGAAAAGGCACATATTAATGCACTTAGAAATGAAAAGGGTGAAACTATAACAGACTCTGCAGAAATTCAGAATATTATGAGAAATTATTTTGAACACCTATATTCTAACAAGTTAGAGAATTGGGAAGAATGGATGACTTCCTAAACACATACAAAATATCAAAATTGAACAAGCACATTTCTGGTTGCTAAGATACCATTGTATGTTTTAATCCAGGTAGCAATAATGTTTTCACACTATTTTGCTTTTCTGAATTTCCCTAACTACACTTGCTTGCTTTTGTCATGAATATTTCTTATAGCTCTCTTTACAACCATTTAACGGTGGGTGCTGTTGTGGTTTGGTTCTGAATGTTCCCTAGAAGCCTCACGTTTTGTTCCTCAAAAGCCAGTGGTGGAGTTAATCCACTGATTTCCTGTGCTAAGATGTGGCGCCTAGCCAGAAAGGGAAGATCACTGAGACATGATGTGGAAGGAACAGACCGCTGGACCTGCTCTCCCCTTTGCCGTCTTGGCTGCTGTCTTGCCACGCCATGAACAGATTCTTTCTGGCCAAACCCTCTACCAGATCCTTCCAGTCACCCATGAATGGACTGAGATCTCCTAACACTGTGAACTAAAAATAAACCTTCCCTCCCTTAAGCTGTGGGTGGGGGGTATTGTGTCCCAACAAGAAGAAAGTGCCTAAGACAGATGGGACGATACAAAAGAGGAAGCCGACTTCTGCATATCTTACAGGAATTTCTAAAGTTGATTTTTCTTCCCTTGTGAAAAAATGAAACAGCGACCGAATGAACTTACAATGTTTAAATGAAAAGTTTCGTGTGAATCTGAAACTAACTTGCATTGGCAAACATAACTCAACAAAAGCATATTCTGATGAATTAGCCTATCTTAGCCAAGCAACATAAAGTAAGTGAGCCCCAAGTCATCAAAGTTCTGTCTTTCTGAATCCTAGCAGCAAAAACTAAACCTATAAGAGCTCAGCTCCTGGCGTGTAATCTAATGGCCTAACTGGAAAATTTCCAAAAAGCAGTTGTTTGACTCTGAGGAACGAAAACTAGAAGATTCCATACATTTGTGAGTGAATTCTGCATCCAGCCTGGAGCAGAAGAAATATGCACCGCATACCCTACCATAAGCCACTCCACCTTCCAAATGGAAAATGGCAACCAGAGCAGCTAGGCATGGCCAGGAGAAGCCATTCACGGCACATATGCTGAGCTACAGGTATTCAGACTAACAAACGTGCATCTAAGCAGACCTTCCAGGGGAAGGGCTAGAATTTGGAGAGGTAGGAGTGACAGAGTGTGCACTTGAACTAAATCTTAAAGGACAAGAAGGAGACTTCTGATAGATGACTTGGCAAAGAAAATTCCAGGAAAAGAAAACAGCCACAGAGGCCCAGAGGTTCTGGCATGCATGGTGCATTTTGGGAACAGCGTATCTTTTAGTGGTGTGTAATGAGGCCTACTAGGTCATGGCAGGTGCCAGTATAGGGAGACAGACCTTGTGTTCTCTGTGGCAATACCTGAGTTCCAACTCTATTTCTTTTTTCTAGTTAATGCAAAGTCGCCAGCCATAAAAGCATTTTTATTTAACCTGTTTTTAATTATAAAATACCTTGTTTTCACATAGTAAAAATTTAAATAACACACCAAGTAAGTCTTTCTTCTCCCAACTTCCTCTCCTCCTCAAAGATCAATGTTTCAACTTCTCATGTGTCATTTCAAAAATTTGTTTTCAACAAGTACGCTCAGTGTATGGTTATTTGTCTTTTTAAAAAGGAGATTATTCTACGTTCTCTAACTTGCCAGCTTTTTTCCACTTAATTATTAATCTTTGCAATAACTGCCTCTGGAAAGTCACATCATTTTTTTTTTGAATGACTCCTTTTTAAAAGTTGTCATGATGACATTTTTCTCACGAAGCATACTAAATAAACATAGCATTATAAAGGGGACTTGGGCATTATAGCTTCAGCTAAGATGCATTTGCCAATTTGCTCCGATAAGAGTTTCTAGTCAGAGGTTGCCATACAGAGCAAATTTGAACTGCACACCAAAATGTTTTGCTTTGCGTGTGCAGACTAAGGGAGAGTCAGGAAGTGGTATCATGGCGCACATATCTTCAACCTGTAATATGGATGTCATTTCCATGTAATCTAAGCTAAACACCCAGGATTAGACTTGATTTTGTCCTCAAATGTCTTTTTTATGTTATACATTTATTTAAAAACCCATTTCAGGGCAAAATAACCATGAGCCCATACAAGAGGGAAGAAAGTTCTCTACAAGCAGAATCCGCCTTCCCAGAGATGACACTCTTGCACCCCATTATGCCATCCACCATTACCTGCCAAGACTTTTCTCCTTTGGGCTGAAACAATGGATCTTACTTTTTCATACACTTACAGATTGGTATTTATTACTAAAACTTGTTTCACAGTTCACTTGATTTGCATTTATCTGTAAAACAATCTGGGGTATTTGAGGTTGGCTTAGAGCATAGGCAGTGTTCCTCAGTAAGGTTAATGCAGGCAATTGTTCAAGCAACAGCTTTTCTCAGAGTGACAAGCCTTACAGAAACAAATTACAACCTTTAAGGGCGAGTGTGAGTTCAGGCATGTCCAACCCACAGCTTGTGGACCATTTATCCCCCCTTTAAAATGTTACAATAGAAAATAAAGTTTTATTCCTTGTATACATTAACTTATTATATATACTATATGTGGTCCAAGGCAATTTCTCTTGGCTTAATGCAATCCAAGCAGGCTGAAAGATTGGACACCCATGGGAGGTTCTTGGGATGTAGATCAAGGACGAAGTCACACCAGCACACCACTCTGCTCATGGCTTTTCAGTGTCCAGAGTATGTGGTTGCTATCATGACTGTCTCCCTCTTACTCAATGAGCCAAATTTTATCTTTTGGGAAAGGAAAAAGAAAATCTCCAACAAAAGACATAGCAATACTTACCTTTGCACACGCATTTTGAAAGCCCTTGTGCAAGAATATCTGCAACAGCTATTTCTAGGGGTAGAACTTCCGGCTCAAGGGATGTGTACATTTACAACGCGCAAGTAAATGCTGAGTTGTTCTTCCCAGAAAATGCACTGATTTATACGCCCATTAACACTGAGCAGGAATTCCTACACCTCCCCAACAGATGATCTTAGCAAACATTTTCCAATGTGAAAACCAATGATTTGTCTGATTTATATTCATTTCTTTAAATGTTAGTGAAATATAAAAATGAAGGAAAGCATTTTTCCTGTGCTTATAGCTGTATGCAGTTCTTTCTCTGTAAAATGCCTCTTCATGCCCTTTACCCATTTTTCCATTAACATGCTAGCCCTTCCTTGATTGAATTGTGAGACTTAAGGATTTTAAATAAGGGTGCAATACAATCACATTTTAGAAAGTTCTTTTGCTTTATAGCATTACATTGATATTACAGTTTATCATTCACTTGGTTAATGTGCTTGGATTTTAGCAATTTCTGAGAAATCTGGGTGTAGTTTTCTCATAGGCTTTGTGAAGGAAAGAAGCTACCATAAATTATAAAGTTTATAGATTCTCATAGATTAGGTCTCATCGAAGTAGCATTTTATCTTATTTTTTAGAAGTTTGACGGTTGGGCAGGAAATGACAGTCACTCCTAAAATTGACAATGCAAAGATCAGAGAAAATGGACCTTCTAGAAATGAAATCAAAATGTAATATGTCAGCCCTATTTCAAAAGTAGAAAATGAAAGCTGTACCTCCACTGTATTAATTTCTCTGAAACAGTGTTTTGATATATCTCTGAAGGTCACGAACAATTCTTCTTCCTCTTTGGAGAATACACATTTGGTCACTGCTTGTTGATGAAGAAAATGTGTTTTTCTGCACTGAACTTTCAGTTTCCCCTTAGACAGGATCTGACCTCCCGAGGTAGGCTTCCATGACCTTAAGACCTGGCTTTGAGCTACTTTTCCAGTAAGCTCAGTCTGTTCTCTCTAATGTGGTATAGCTGCGCCTTCCATAGAAGATGTTCCATCTGTCCTTCTCCCGACCTTTGTACCATATTCCTTTTCCTTGGTGAATCCTCGACCCATAGCTCCTTTGGCTTTCAAGGTCAGCCACGTCTTGCTTCTCTTTGACATCTTCTTGGCTCCCTTACTCCCAGAGTCCTCCAGATTTCCAGATTTCATCCTCCCTCGCTGTCTAGCTCTTCCTTGGGTTTTCGTTTGACCTCTTTTATGAGTGCACTTTGTTCCCATACTGCCGTGCTGCATTATAATGCTGCAGACTTCAGGAGCCCTGTGTTAGATATTTATTATTGTCTCCTCTGCTCCCATGATGGTGGTGGGGGGGTGGGGAGCGCTGCTAAGATCCAAGTACTCAAATATTTACTATTGGATAATAGAAGTGGAACCTTGGATGCTTTTATGCTACAATATTAGATCATTCTTAGAACTTTCTACCACAGGATGCTTATTTCTTGGCTTCTGCTTTAGGATCCCCATCTTCATCTGTCCATGCAGTGCTGAGGTTCTCGGAAGGCCTGCCCTTTTGCTCTATCTGTTCTCTGGGTAACTCTTACCCACCCCATATATTCTGTGACCTAAGCATTCAGCCTAAGCATCTCAGGGGCAGCAATTCTTTGGCGCGTTAACATGACTGCCACACATCCGTACCTGGATACCTTGGAGACGCCTCAAATTCCCAGCCTTTATCAAATGGGATTCACTGCTGTTCCTGTCATCTCTACCTCTGCCGAGGCACTGTCATTCAATTTAGAAATCCCAGAATCTTTGTTTTCATTTTCCCTTACTTCAGTCCAGCCCCATTAGCAATCAGTCAGCAAGCCATGCCAACCCTAACTCCCAAATAGAACCTTTCCCCAACTATCCGTGCCTTAGCTGAGGCGCACATTACGACTGGATAACTGTAGCTGCTTCCCAACTAGTCTTTCTGACCTGAATCTCATGCCCCTCAAACCGTCCAGAGCGATCAGTCTCCCCTGCTTACAGTAGCTCTTCAGCCCTCAGCCTTGCATTTAAAGCTTCCAGAGCTCTGTCCCCGCCTTTCCCTTCTGCTTTGTCTCTTATAACCGCACTGACTCAACTTCTGTGGCATCTCCCTGCTTTGCCCACTCATGCGATTTGGGCTTTGTCCATACGCTCCACCTTCTGCTCATCCTGTCACCTCTTTTCATTCCTTAACTGTAGATTCAAGATGTTCTTTCCCAAGAAGTAAAAGCATTCGCTGATCTCTCCTTGTTCCCATTTCCCGTTCTTACTCCCAGGTGAACAATCTCTTGTCCAAGTCACTATGATTTCACATAGACTGTAATATTTATTTATGAAATCTCTCCTTTTCTGCATCTGTTTTCTTCATTGCAAGCTGTATGAGGACAAGGCTCATATTTTACACTTCTGTAGTCTGACACATCACAGGCCCAGTTGGCTACAAGCCATCTACTTTTGTTCTTCAGTGCACAGACAACAATTGCAATGATATGTAGATGGAATTGTTTGGGATTATTTCATAATCCAGCCTCTACTGCCTTATGAAAAAGTTTGTGTGTTTATGTGAGATAAACTTTCCAAAACCGTCATGAATGTCATGATATCTTATATACGTCTGATGCTTATTTTTATCTTTTGTAACCTTTCCTGGCTAAACCTCAGCACAGTGTCATGGAGTGGGAGAAGCGAACTCTATGCCTGTTATGAAATGACTGTGGCAGAGGTTAAATGCGTGTGGCAACGGGCTCTCTTATGCAGTCAGATTTGTTTGGATATTGCTGCTGGAATGAGACTGCAAGTGTGGAGAACCAAAAGGTTAAACCAGAGCAAAGCAAGTGACTGTCATGATTAACGGAGGAGGTACAAAACTGGAGCTGGAAAAGAATAGAAGGTAACATAATACTGTCTGGGCCTTCACATCCCCCTTACCCAGCCCCATCATAACAGATGCAAAAGAAGAAGTTGAGCAATTTTATCTTGGTTTGTGGTTTTTAATAAGGTACATTCAAGGTCAACCTGACAATTATCAGTAGTCTATCTCAAGTCGCTAAGAATGCACAAGTTCTATGGGTAACCTGTTAGTCTGTTCTGTCTGTTTCTGCCCCCTAGTGGTGTATTTGGAGTCGCTGCCACTGGACTGTTCTGAACCTTTTTTTTTTTTTTTAACTTTTAGTTCAGGACAAGGAAGTTGATTTTCTCTAGAAATGAAACGAAGAAAAGAATGTATAAGCTATTGCATTTTAAAATTAGAATTTATGGCATACATTTAATTTTTGTAACTCCCACTTCTGAAAGCCTAGCTTAATCTATAAAGAAATATATCAACTCTTACTTTACACAAGCTTGGCCATGCTATTGAAAGCTATCGTGGCTTCTTGATTCTAGTAGAATGATTGACACACTGATTTTATTACCTTTATCCTGTCTAGAATTATTAATAGTTCGTTGTTCCGCTTGATCTTCCTTCTCTGTTAATCTTTGGGAGATTTGTGGTTTGTAATCGTTATGTAGCTAGCATTCTCAAATAATGTAGTTTTCGTTTTACATTAATCTGAAATGGAATGTTATTGGGTAAAATAACCCCTTAGGGGTATAATGAAAAGGACCCATTAATTTTCAGGGCAAGAGGGCTAATTACTCCCCTCCCCCTTAAGTCTGTACTAATTGCTAATAACTTTTTATAGAATCGAGTACAGGAAGCTAATTTTGATTTCTTCTTTCCAGTGTAAAGCATATCTGAAACACTTGTCCAGAATATGAAAAGAAGCTTTAGAAATTTGGGTGCTTAATAAATATGCTTCATGATATCACAGCTTATAAATGAGTCAAAATTGAAAAAGAAAACTGGGGGCTCCAAGAGGGAATACTCGTGTTTTTAATTAAAGGGGACTATAATTGGGTGGCCTGAACATTTTATGAGTGCATGTATGAAGCAATGCTTCATAAGAGACACTTTGTAGCATCATTATAAAGGATAAAGATGAAGCAGTCTAGCATGTTGACAAAAAACATAGCACAGTTGTCACTGATTTTGTGCGAATCCCAGCTCCATGAGTGTGACCTTCTGAAAAGTTGCCTCTCCCCTTATTCTTTGGTTTATTAATCTGCAAAATAGGAAAAATGAAAGAATTACTTAATTCACATCATGTTGTGAAGATGGAATGGAAAAGAGTACATAAAACCTTTAAGACATTTCCAAATATTAAGGCCACAGTGTCTACTGTTACTAGGTTGGAAAGTTCTGGTTTGGTTCCCGATTATCTTAGGTCAAAGAATCCTCAAAAAACATAGAGGCAGTCATTGATCGACTAATTCTTGAATCATTTTCTAGAACAAGAAATGTAACATTTAGGAAATTACAAAATACTCCCAGAAAATGACAGATCTAAGCTGAGACATGGCTCTCTTTGGAGTCCTATGCTGGCAACGGATCTGTTACATGGTACCACAGGTCTGCTCACTAGATACAGCACTTCAGAGACAATTCTATTGTGAATAATATTTAAATCACCCTCCTTCTATTTATTTTTTCAGTACTGGAAATTGAATCCATAGCCTTTGCACTGAAATACATCCCCAGACCTCTTTGTTTATTTTTAATTTTGAAACAGTCTTGCCAAGTTGCCCAGGCAGGGTTCAAACTTGCCTTTCCCTGCCTCAGCCTCAGAGAGTTCTGGGATGAAGGCACGCGCGCCATCACACCCATCTTTCTCCTCCTCCCTAAGGTTACTCTACTTCTTGCTTGGAAGCTATTTAAACTCTGGGGATAGAGATAAGTATTTTTTTTATTCTGAATCTGGATGAACGAAGCATTTGCTGATACCGAGAGAGTGACCTACAAAACTAGATGTTAGTGGAAAACAAGTTTGTAACATTCATGGGCATTTAATTTAGGAAATAAAGGTTCCCAAGATACATTTTTCTTTCCACACCCCCCCCCCAGTTTAGTGAGGTATAACTGACAGTAAAAGTTATATATATATATATATATATATATATATATATATATATATATATATATATATATAATTTAAAGATGTTCTATCCGCCTTCATGGTGTGGGTATGCATGGTGAAATGATTACAGCAGTCAAGCTACTCAGCATGTCTGTCACCTCACACATTACCTTTTTGTATGTGTGATGGGAACATTGAAGTCTACTAGAAAGCTTTCTCCTCTATGTCAGCTGTCATTACCACATAGTATTAGATCTCCAGAATTTATTCAACTTACAATTGAACATTTATGCCCTTTAACCAAAATCCCCAGCCTTGGCTACTACCACTCTACCCTGTTTTGTTTTTTTTTAAGTTTGCCTTCTTTAAATTCTACAAATAAAGGAATATTACAAAATCAGGAGTTATCTTTTTTTTTTTTGTGCCTGGCTTATTTCACATAGCAGAATGTCCTTTCGATTTATCCATGTTAGAAATGTCAGAATTTCTTCCTTAAAAGGCTTACTGAGATTCCATCACACACACACACACACACACACACACACACACACACACACACACATTTTCTTTACCCATTCATGATGGATACTATGATTGTTTCCATATCTTGGTTATTATGAATAATGCTTTAGTGAACATGAAAGTATAGCTCTTTGAGATACTGACTGTTGTGGTTAGGATCTGGAGTGCCCCCCAAAAGTCTCACGTATTTTGATGTTATGGATTGTCTATGGAACCATGTGATGTTGGTGGGTTGGGGTCTGGTCTGGAGGGGTGGATTACAGTTAAGACTAAAGGCGTGTGAGTTAGGATTATCGGTGTGTAGTGGCCACACCTGGATGCAGGAGGGACTGGTTACTGGGTGGAGACCTGAGAGGATATATAAGCTGCACCTGCCTTCCTGGAGGAGGGGAACTAGTTTCAACTGGTCTCAGCTTGCTTCCTGTTTGTGATGTCCTGAGAAGCTGCCTCCACCTCTGCCTCCGTCCTGTACCCTGATTGCTGTCGGCCGCCCCTGAATGGATTGTGACCATCTGAAACTGTGAGCTAACACAAATCTTTCCTAAATTTGTGGGTGTCGGGTATTGAGTCACAGCAACGAAAAAGTAACTAAGACACTGACTTTATTTCCTCTGGATATATGCCCAGAGATGGGATTGGTTGATCATATGGTTGTCCTATTTTCAATTTTTTAAAGAAACCTTCACATTCTTTTCAATAATGGATGTGCCCTAACTTACTGTTTTCTGTGACTGCTGAGATTTCGCTCCATGGATATGCTGCAGCTTGTTCGTCCATTGCCCTGATGATGGATAGTTGATTCTGTGTGGGGCTGTTATGATATAAACTGCTATTGATCCATATAAGAGTCTTTTTGTGAACACATACTTTCAAAATTTTGAAGTACAAGCCTAGAAAAACCTTGTTATGAATTATATTAGGTTGCTCTTGATACCTATATTTTTAATATTTTCTTTCTTTCTTTCTTCTTTCTTTCTTTCTTTCTTTCTTTCTTTCTTTCTTTCTTTCTTTCTTTCTTTCTAGACAGAGTCTCATTCTATAGCTCAGGCTGGTCCTGAACTCACTGGTGTAGCCCAGGCTGGCCTCAGCTTCCTGGGTGCTGGGATTACAGGCATGTGCCACCACACCCAGCTTTTATGTGGTGCTGGAGAACCAAACTCAGGGTCTTTGTGCTTGCGAGGCAAGTACTTTAATGGCTGTGAAATTCCTCCAGCCCCTATTTTTAACATTTTTTATGATTAATAGCGCATATCCAATGGCCCTTCTGATTCTCAAGGTGTGACCCTAGCTGTCACTAAGCAGAGGATGACATTCTGGTCTGCTTTTGTTCCCCCAAAAGAGTCATCTGTCCTGCAATGCCATCGGCGATTAAGAGAACTGGCAGCAAGAGAGCACTTACACAGGCTTTGAAGGTCCTGTGGAAAGTCTGGGAAAAGGCCCTGGTGAGCTTTCTCATGGATGGGAATGATGATGGCAGGGGGATCATCAGACGATGTCAAGGCACAAAGCAGATTTGTTGTCCTCAGGATTTAAAAAAAAAAAAAAAGGAAAAGGAGATAGTTGATGTTTCTCAGCCACACTAGTAACTGAGAAACACCAAACTGGATAAAATGTGAAAGGATAATCAAAATGATCGACCTCTCTGAGAGCGAGCCTTGGCAATGTGGGGAGTGGGACTGAGGAACTTTGGTCCCTGGTTTGGATTGCTTTCTTATTTGAAGACGGGAAACACACAGGGCTGGCTGTGTGACAGTTGAGTCCACTTCGCCATGTGTCCTACCTTCATTCATCAAGCACCAGGCAGAAGATAGCACTGAATTAGGGTAATTGTTTGTGCTCCGGCCAATAATATTCATAATAATTTTTCTATTTTATGAAAATGCCACAATTTGCTTGCATGAAAGTCAAAACATGTGACTAATTGGCTGATTCTCATCTTCTTGCCTTTCTAGATTGATTTTTATAGTTGTCGTGAACTTTAAGTACTTTGTCCCCCGAATCTCATGACACATTCTGTGAAAGGGCGCATTGGTCCTCATTGTCCTCATTGCCTGGGAAATTATTAATGTTCCCATTTCTTTCTTTCTCTGAAACTTTTTTAGGGTTAGTCTCTGCTAGGCTGCTGGCTGGAAGGTAGAGTATTGGCTGTGAAAGGATTTGGAAGAAATTAGGGTCACCCTTGGGCTATCTTGGTGCAAGTGTGCTTTAGAATGTCTTTTTTTGGGAGACTAAAGAGATGTGTATAATAAGGGAGGATTGATGTTGGAGTGAAAATAAGTTGTTAGCAGCCTTTGGGCCAACAGCTCAGGCTTCATGACTGTGCCTTAGCTGTGATCTTGAACAAGGCTACGGTTGGTTATCAGTTCAGAGAAGCACACTCATCCCTGGAATGTTCCTCACGGTGTGGTCCAATTGCACAACTGATCCTCAAAGCTGTTAATAGAATCATTAGTCATCTAAATCTAGTGAAGAAAAACTACTAGTGGCCTGGAACATGGACTCTGTGACGATCCTATGCAAGAATTTTTTAAAACCCTGTTTTACTCATGGATTTATGATTTCAAAGGCATTTTTACTTCGTTGTTGGCAAACTTTTCATTGGTAATGTCTCCTAATACCTATTATTTATTTTTCCCTTCTGCCCTTACTCACTACAACTCATCGTGGGTGAAGAGTTACATTAAGAGATCCTTGTTCAAAATGTCTTGCATTATTTTGAAATTTAAAATGTGAACATGGTTGCAGACAGCCTAGCATGGCGCTTACCTGTATGACCAGGTCCCCTACCTCCAAAGCACCTCTCTTGCCTCCCAATTTCCTCCCAAAATCTAATTCTTGTATTCAGAATCAAGAAGTTAACACTTGGAATATTAATAAGAAACATTTATTTGGGCGTGGCAATGTGAAAAAGTCTATTGATTATTTGAAACTTTTAATATAAGAGCAATGATGTTTCTGTCTCCTCATTCCCCACCCCCACTTTTCATTCCTATGGAAACATGTCTTCTTTATAACAGTGAAGACACACGGAGACTAGAATCAGGAATATAACAAAACTGAAAAGTATTTAATCCAGTTCATTATTTCCTAATAACAAAGACTTTATGATGTAGTTTCTTTAGAAGGAATTAAATTGGAATATTTTCCTTCTGGGAAAGTTGGAATTCAAAACATTTGCATGGAGTAAGAGTTATTCTGGGGAAAACAGCCAGAGTGTGGGCTTCCTGTCTCTTGTTTATAAGAAGGTTTAAGTCATGGTTTGATCTGAAATGTTCCTCAAAGTTTCATGTGTTCAGAGATGGAGTTGTTGGAAGGTAACCGGATCATATGGGCACGATACCCACCACCGGATTAATCCACTAGAAGGGCGTATTATTCTTCTTCTTTGCTGTCTCTACTTCTTGGTTGCCATGATCTAAATAGCTTTGCACTACCAAGCCCTTCTGCTGTGATGTTTCTGTGTTGAAGTTAACTTACAATGAACTGGATCCCCTGAAACTGTGAGCCAAATGAAACCTCTCCTCCTTTAACTTGCAGGTGTCTCAGCAATGAAAAAAAAAAAAAAAAACCTAATATTACTCAACATATACCGCAGAGAAGGGCCAGAGTAACTTTGGGAATGGAATGCTGTTTTTTATTGGAAGGCTGTGGGAATATATGTACTTACTTTCAAGTAAATTGGCCACTCCATGCTTATCCATTGACCAATTATACTTTGGTAGGCAAGCAATGGTTAATTTGTGTGAAATAGGGCTTACAGGTGGTGAACAGGGAATTCCAACTCTGCATTTTAACCACATTCTGGCATTTTCTTCTGCAGTAGACATTGGGTTTGGAAAAACATGACTTCTGGAAGCCTCAGTCTCACTGTCTATGAAATTAAAAGGACACCTGTCATCTCGGGGTGCCAGTTTTAACCTCTTGCTAGTATGAGCATGCACACATGAACTATTACTGAAAGCGTATTGCGGCTTGCCTTTTGAGCAAGGAGATAGAACTTTACATATACGTTTTCCTGACTGTCTCAGTTAAAGTGGCTATGGAACCGTGGAGAATTTACCACATTGCAATTTTAAATATTCAAGTTCCATTTAAAAAATTGGAAATGCCTAATGCAGATTTAACTTTAAAACTACATTTCTGAAGGTAAAAAGAGACTGAAGAAAGAAGGTGTGCTTATCCCCAAAGGTGTCCTCTTCCGAATGTTCCCGAACAATCCCCTGCTATTTGCTTCATGATTTAATGAGTGCATAAGGCTTTCCTATTTACCATCTTCAGTGGGTTGAGCCATCCACGTGTCTTCTTTCCATAGGGGAATTTCACAGATAAATTATTGTACACAAATAAAATAAATTTAAACAGAATAGGCTGAATTGTAGGCAGGCTAATCTTTCTACCAAGTTAATCCCTGGTGAAGACGGAAAATCACTGCATATAAATGAAATTTCGCTGCTGTCTAAACCAGCTGATAAATGATACCATCTGCTAGAAAGAATTTTCAATGCCCTTGACACTTGTCCACTCACCCAAATAGCCATTCTCCATATGTACTAGCTTCCATATGGATGGAGGACATGGGGTGAGGGGTTATCACCTTTCCCTGGTAGACAGTTTTTCTAGCTGATGGACTTATAAAAATCTGGTGCTGTGGTGGTCAAAGAGACCACATTTTTCAGACACCAATCATATTAGGGCTCAGTCTGTGGCCTAAATGATTGTTGTCAAACTTGACTACACATCAGAATCCTTTGAGGAGGTAAAAAAATTTCTAATGTCTAGCTATCCCACAACCCTTAGGTCATTCCAAAGTACTGCTAAGTTTGGAAGCCAGTGGCCTAAATCCTAAATGAGTACTTTGCACATTTTTGTAAATATGGATCCCTGAACATTTTGTAAAAATCAAGTTATGATTCAGATTTTTTGTAGGGACTGAGATTCTATTGTTCTAATCCTTTGTGTACAATCCTTTCATTAGCATCATAATCTAGCTAATGAGTGCCCAAATACTTTTTTCTAAAGATACAATATCTTAAAAAAATTCAACCTTCCACAGTCTTACTGCCAAGATATATGTGTGTGTGTGTGTGTGTGTGTGTGTGTGTGTGTGTGTGTGTGTAAAACTTGGAATAGTCCCAAAGATGACAGGTCACAGCTAGCCCACAAAGCTAATCAACCATAATTATAAGATATGCATTTCTTCTTAAATGTATACATCATAAAGATGTTATACTTATGCCCATAGTGAATCCTTCTTTGCAAGGTGATATCTAAAATTAGCAATTTATTGAATTTCTAGACACTTTTTCGGGGCCCTAATTGGGAAATGTTGGTAGCCTTCTTTATAACCATAAATGGCTGGTTTTTACACTAGCAGCCCCATGTAGCCACACTGCCCAACCCAAACCCAAAATTGCAAATCTGACTTCAGCCTGCCTTTAAGTGAACTCAGGAGAGATGCCACCGTTTGACTGGCCAAGTTCATGAATTAATTCAAATACATAGTGAAAGTTCAAGTGTTAAAGCAGCATGCCCAACATCACTCCTTTTCAATTGCTTTCTGAAGCCAATTATTAATCATATTCACCCATACATTTCTTATTTGCCGACCTCTATAAGGTTAAAAGCCTGCTCTGTCTTATCACAACTCTAGCACATCTGACTCTTACATGGCACACAGAAAGTGTTTAATAAATATATGCAGGATAACTTCACATAAAATCCTCTCAATTTTTTAAATTCCATCCGTATATTGATCTGGATCTTCCCTGGATTTGAGTCCAAGTTGATCTCATCATCCTACCTCTCTGGGTTTTGATCTACTTTCAACCTTTTGGTTGTATTGGTAGCAGAACTGTAAACATCAATAGCTCCAAAGAAAAATGGGATCTGGGTGTTCAAAGATGGAAGTCACTGCCATAAATACAGTAACTGAAATAACAGAGATGGGTAAATTTGTTCAAGAGGAGAGCATGGGAACGGCTATGGTGGAGCTCTCATGGACTCATTGTTCAAAGAAGAAAATAATTCCTTGTGTTTTATCACTACTTCCCCAACAGAGTGCACCACCCTATGCACATACCTGCACAATCTAATTATAACAAAATCCTTCAACTGTAACATGATCTCTGGACCCTTCCTACTTTGAAGAGTATTTCGGATATATTCACGTACCACTTTAATCAATATTCTCTTACAAATGTAATATTTTGCTACCAAAGAAATTATAAATAAGATAACCTCATTATTCATTTAACTGTATCAACCCTCTTTCAAAAGCATTAATCCTCATGAAGTAAAGATAATGGGAGAAAGGTATAAAATCAAATATAAAGTGACATATTTTTAATAATTTATCTTCAGGGCTATTTTTATCATGAGATATGTATAGCACAGGACTGAAAAAATTACTAAACTTTTGAAAAAGAAAGTAAATATCTAGAAATTATAAAAAATTCAAGATAATGGAAAAAATAATTAAAACATTTTTAAAAACTTGCCACATTTGATTTTGCTTTTGGAAATTTTATCGTAGCTCCAAATTTGAGGTGATGGCATAAATGCTTTGGCTAGTCATAAAAGAAATGAAAAAAAAACACCAAGATCAATGAAAGTGGCGTATAAAGCTACTTGCGAAATGTCTTCTCTCTTGGTTTAGTTGTCATTCTCTATTGAGTTGACTATGGAGTCTTTCAGTAAGTTTCAAAGGAAAGCAAACAAGTCACATTACAGTAGGTTGTATCCAAACGGCACCCAATAATTTCACCCTGCTAACTAACAGCCATACCTTGTGTAATCCTAGTCTTATTCACTGCCTTCTAACACACAGAGTATTACAAAAAGGATGGCCTGCTACTTCTGAGGTTAGGTTGTACAACAGTGGTATCTGTGTCAACTCTGTTTTGGATTGTTCACTCTAGGGCAAGCCTGCTGCTACATCATAAGCTAGCCCTGTAGAGAGGACAAAAGCAATGATAAGTGTTTGTGAGTTTAAACTCCTAATTGATGAAGCACTTTGTTATAAAGCAATGGATAACTAATGCAGTTGTATTCAGAGAAGATATTACTTTTTTCGCAATCAACTGTGCAACCTTGAATTATTTTGGTAGAAAGACTACTAGCTTTCACCATCCACCATATACATGGAAATGAATCAACAGTGCTTTAAGTTTATCTGTATTTAGATCCTTTTTGTGTTAGTTACACTATTTTTAGCATATTTTAGCTCCTTTTAGAAAACAAAGGGCACAACTTTTCCTCCCTTGATAAACAAAAATCTAGTGATATTAGTTATAACTCTAGAATATTCAGAGTGGATAATACAAGTATTACCCTAGACATGTAGTTTGAAGGTCATGTGACATACACTTGAGACAAAAATAGTGATGCATTAATTGATAAGAAGGCATGAGGCAAAAATGGAATACTGCCGAAATCTGGAGACAACGAAGATGAGGCTGTTTCTGTTCACCATGCCACACATGCAGATAGAAGAAGGTACATGGAATGCTTTCTACGTATGATTCTATTTATATGAAGCCCAATAACTGGCAAAATAATTCTATGGTAATACAGGAAGAGAGGTGGCTACTCCCAAGGGGAAGGGCATGAGGCAGCGGCTTTGGTGTGGCTGCGGACCGAGACACAAGGGAACCTGTGGGAGTGCTGAACAGTTTCCATTTTAATGAGGCTGGTGCTATTCTGATTTCTACATATGTAAAACTTCAAGCTGTAAGCTGTATATTTAACGGCTTGTGCACTTTACCATATGTAAATGTCATACTTCAAAAAGAACATTTCGATTTGTGTCTTTTTAATTTCCTTTGAAGGAGGAATGTACACGATATACAAGTCACTCAGACCTGAAACATGATTACTTTGTGAGGCAAAATCAACCTTGGCCCAAATGTTTCACATTAAAAGTATGTAATGTGGAGATCAGAGCTGAATATATAAAGTGTGTGTTTCTTACCAAAGTAAATGCCTCACTTGCAAAAAAAAAAAAAAAAAAAAAATAGGTGAGGCGTGAGTTGGGCTCTAGTCAGGATTTTTACAGAAAAATTCCCTTTTAATACATAATGGAAAAGTTTAAGTTATACAGAAAAATTTGAGCTACACGTTTCCATAGAAGAGCTCTTCTTGATACTTTAGAAATTGTGACCTTGTGACGAGCGGGTACCGGGGGTTTCGGCAGTGCCCTCTCAAAGCCTTGTTGGGTTTGCATCTTGCGGAGTTCAAGCTAATAAATGCACATAAGTAAAAATCACCTAATTCCAGGCTGCTCTGCTGAAAAGAAGGGACTTTTCAGATCCAGTCACTTTGGAACAGGTCAATTGAGGCTTTTACTAGGATTTTGATGACTCATCAAGAAAGAAAAATTGATTGCAGATAATATATTATATTGCACCTATTGTCAAAATGCTCTTTAAATCAAGTGTACAAATCGGGGCTTTGGGACAATTGAATTGCTCTTTAGACTGCATTCGTTCAGTCCAGTCCAGAGAAAGAAGGAAGAAGAAACTACACTTATCGAAAATGATACAGGAAGGAATAGATGTCGATTTCTTTTTTCAATGAAGTCCAAATGTTTAAAACTGCTGAAATCTCCATTTCATGCATTTCAGAGGTCTGAAATAATATGAAAGACCTATTTCTACAGCTTACTCTCTGTCCTGTTTACAATAAATGATATTGGTTTCTGAAATGCCCATAGTAAAAAAAAAGTCCAATCTAACCCTTCACAACATGTGGGTTGCCTGGTGCGATTTTGTGGGGTGAGACTGTGTGGAGAGCTGCATCCCTGTGGAAGGTGGGCCACTCACACCTCCTTGAAAAGCAAGATGGACCGTCAGACCAGCCAAAGAACAGAAGCACAACACCCCCACCTGTAATTGCTCTATTTATTAATACATATATCACAAATGTTCACAATATCAATGCATTCTTGTTGGCATGCTAGACAGAGGCATTATTTTAAAGATCTTTTAAAAATATTTTGAGTTTCATTCCCCCTTCACACTCATTTTTAAGTTGATCTGATGAGGTCCTCGAAGTCTGTAATGTCAGTGTAAGAAAAAAAAAAATACAAGAAGTAAAATAACACAAAATCAATCAATTGGGAAAAAAGTAATATCATTGCCCTCGAGATACGCAATGCCACAGCTTTGTAACGGGATTCTACAGGCTTCAACTGAGAGGCAAGGAGGCCACGTCATGCTCAACAACTTCCACCATGCATGACACGTGATTTTTCTCCTCATAAGCAATTACCAATGTGTCTCTTTACATGTCCTAGGCAGCCTAAAGAAGGCAGGAAGGAGCGTTACAGGGAAAACCAAAGCAAACGAGACTAAGCGGAAGGAACAGATAACTATCATCTGCTTACCTATGTAAAGGGGTGGCATTTATTGACCACAGTGAGGAGCTAACAGGAGTCTCCCACACTACATGCAGGGCCCAGCGGCCGGTGACGGTGTGATAACCAGTCACCTACAATGAGCTGCATCTGGACCAAGTACACTGAAAAAGCTGGCACACACAGGGCCTTGGGGAAGGATTCACTAGGACTAGCTTCAGGGGGACCCGGCTACACTATGGCACAAAAGGGCTTCACAAGATGGACACTACACATGATGTGGGCTAAAAAGTGGGGTAGAGACTGGGCAAGAGTGTCAGTTGCACGCAGGGGTGGGGTAGTGGGAGCAGGGCAGGTGTTATTATGTACTGTGCTCTAACATCTTTGGAAGTCTTTCAGAGATCGCTGCTGTTCCTCTTTAAAACAGGTTGCTTCTTCTATCATTCTTGAAAGACTGAGAAAGAAATTAAAACCTGTGAGTGATTCACCACAGAAAAGGACTTCGACACAAAAAGCTAACAAGCTGGAAAAATTTTCCATATTTTCCATAATAGTATGCATCAAAACTCTTCCCCAATATCACAAAAATGGGATTTCTGCGTGTGGACTATAGCCAACAAGATCAGGTAGTTAAGTGGCCAGAAAGTCCTCTTGCCCATTTGAGGTGTGACAGGAACCCCCTAAATTAAGTACTCCCCACTTTCACTTACCTTCTTTTTACACCATCTCATACTGATTGGCCGTGATGAACCGGGACAGACAGCAGGCCAGCAGCATGCCAATCAACTGTTGCCAAGGAGACAAAAGACACTCTAATATCAGGTCACTTAGCTTACACCCTTCTTTTACCCCATATGTAATTTTTAAATTTTTTATTGTTAATTTACACCTACTAATTGTATATATTTCTGTGGTTATGGTGTGATACTTTGAGTATATCTCTATATATAATTGTTAGCAACTGAGATCTTTCATGTATTACAGGGTAAAGGTGCTATCAATAGAAATGAACGGCAACTGGATTTCATTTGCGGTATCTGAGCCAGAGGAATTCTAGCTACTGGTACAGAGTCAATTGGAACTTTGAGAACTTGGCTTAAGGTTCCAGCGGTAGCTCATTTTGGCCATTTAAGGACAAATTTTGATGTTAAGTAGTATGAAAAATTTTTTATGTTATGAGAGCAATGAAAAAAATTAATTGACATGGAATCACTGCAGTATTTAATGAAAAGGCCAAAATTTAATTCAAAGTCCTAAGTGCACGCATTTGGAATATTCCTCAACACAGTACGATACTCTAGCTGTACCCAGTTGACAGACAGTAGTTCTTTCCTAAAGACAAGAATAGAGGCATTATTATTGACCAGATCCATTTGCCAGTAAGATACGTAAGTCATGGCTTATAAGAGATAGGAGGGGAAAGTGGGTTCTTAAATTCTTTGTCTTCCAACTCTGCAGTTATCTTAGGCCTAAATGTGTCCACCTCCACCCAGAGACTATTTCCTCATTTTTTAGTGGCTCCAGAACAGAAAATCTCCACCTCCTTCAAAGACCTCAGTCCTCCATTTATCACTGTGCCTTGACAGAGGTGAATATGGCAGAGGTGAATTTGATAAAAATGGTTGTGACATCATATCAAAATTGTTGCAAGCACATCTTACTTTGTTTATTAGAAACCAAAAATCCCATTTGTGAATCTGGAGGGTCAGCACTCTTTGGATAAGAACTCAATAGTACATTTGAGTCTGGATACCACTTTCCTTTGGCCAGTGTGATCCTATCTCTTTGAGACACGTTTTATTGGCTCAGAGCTGGGAATGCCTTTAGAGATAATCTGGTACATGGCCCTTTGTAGCACCAACACTAAAAGCATCAGCATCATTTAGGACTTTGTTAGAAATGTACATTATCAGGCCATACCGGAGATTTGGTAAATCAGAAACTGGTCTTTTACCAAAGCCTCCAGGGGAAGGAAGCCATTCATCCAGCCTACCTAGTTACTCCTGTCTTATAGTGAAACACAGGTGGCCATTCCAGTTTTACTGTTGCACAGGGCTGTTCACTTGGCTCTTAACATATCATTGAAGGTCTGATTCTTATCTTCTGTTTTAAAATTAAAATTGTGCCGTGAAATATGCAAGTTACAACCTCTGTCTGGGAATTAAAAACTCATCACCTTATTATACTTACCTTATCTCCTACCAAGGCTCTGGCCAATATCATGCCACAAAAAAACATAGTATTTTCAGATAAAAGAATGAGTATAGGGGAGATTTAAAGATTCTCACTCAAATCATGCACAAAAAATCCACAAAAAAAGCTTAAAGCTCAGATTTGTATTGCTATCTACACAGAAAGGTAAACAGGTCCTTTAAAGGTCCAAAAAAGAAGTAATTGTGTATTATAAAGCAAACCATTAGCCTGTAGACCCTGGGTGAGAGGTCAGGGAATGGACTGGTAGAAATAGGATCTTTATTTTTTGATAAGTACCTCTTCCTTTCTAATTAATAAAGTTTTAAAAATAAAATCACAAAATGAATTTTCTTCAAATGCCATCTGAGTTGAAACAATTTTTGGCCTTAACACTTAAATCATCGAGCCAAGTAAGGATGAGGTCAGTCCTATAATCCTGGATCTGTAGTAGCTGCCCGAACTCAAACAAGGCACTCAATCCTCACTCATTCTAGAAGTTAGTCCTACTGTCTCCACTCAAGAATATAACATTCCAGAATACAGACAACTAATTTATTCTAATAGATTCCGAGTCTAACAAAGTCCTAGGTCTGTTTACCTTGGACACAGAAGTGCTTAATACAGAAGAACCCCGTACCCTCACATGGCCAAACCAGAGCAGAAAGCCGTATCACAAATTAAGCAGTGCCATTGTCAGGCCCAGATATCCCTTGGCTTCTAAGCCATTTAGGGGAGTTGGCAGCAGGGAGGGGCGGTGGTACTGTGCATGCAGGTGCATGTGCATTTTCTCTCTCTCTCTCTCTCTCTCTCTCTCTCTCTCTCTCTCTCTAGCAAAAGAGTAGCTATCAAAGGTACAGGGAAGAAGTACCCTACCCAAATACATTTGCCCTCCTGCTGTACATTGTTAGGATAGTACCACCTGCTCATCAAGTTAAGGCGAATGTGCTTTTCCTTCAGACTGCAAGGGCAATGGGAGTATGAGTAAGACATTAAATGACTGACCAAACCCTGCTGTCCAAATAAAGTCTTTCAGCTAGCTAACAGGGGACAAAGTTCTTGCGAGTCTATTAAAAGGCTGCATTCAGCTTGGTTTTCCTTGCACTTTATACTACATTTAATCTTTGAGACAACAGAAGTACAAGGCCAGTTTCTTCCATTAGGTGATGGCATGGAGGTCACAAGAGCAGGTAAGGAAAACGGCCAGGAGCGGGTGAAGGGCGAGTGAGGGAAAGTAAAAGGCAGAACACTGTTCTTTCCAACCGGTTACTGCCTCTACTCAGTACAATCAGCGAGGGCCAAGGCACAATGGTTTCGAAATCAGCCAGTGTGAGCTTTACAATGTTGGCTCTAAAATTTCTGAGCAGATGCAGCTAAAACTTGGCTTCTAAGCCAGGTGCGTAGCACATGAATGCAAACCCAGCACTTGGGAGGCTGAGACAGGTGGCCTGCAATGAGTTTTAGGCCAGCCTGGGCTGAATAGTAAGTCCAGGACCAGCCTGGACTACAGACCAAACCCCTGCCTCAACAAAACAAAATAAAACAAAACAAAACTTGATCTCTGAGTCTTCGGACAGACTCAGTAGAGCTGGTTCTTCCTTGTAGGCATTTATGTAAATGACTACCATTGTGTTTAGGAGGCCTGAGATATACTGGTACAGCTTCCATAAACCTGGGGCTGCAGTCACAATGAACAGTTGCATTTCCCAGTGCATCTTGTTGGGAAACATCAGCCAGGATTGCTCCCGTTCACACTCCAAGATGAGCACAGCAGATCTCAAGCCTCTCTTCTGGTGGGCCTGCCTGGCCATGTGCGTAAGCAGTTCTGGCTATGTGATGCTACTAGGCTTTGCCTTTCTTTTTCTGATCCCAACAACTGTGTGACATTTATGAGATATAAAATTGCTGCAGAGTGTTTCTGTTCTGGAGTTGCTTGTGAGCCAAAATTCCTTACTCATTGCCCCAGTGTGCCACAAAGCATACTCACTGATCTCTACCTCAAGGATTTCTTGAAAGCATCACAGAGAGATTAACATTCATCAGGCCAGCCACAACATTTTTCTAAGTTTAAAAACTTTCACAGGAAGGTGAGAGAGGAGTGGAAGAGAGAGGATTTAGCAGATTCTCTGTGACTTGGAGGAGGATCCATTTGACCTGATTCATTTCACTAATGAAAACAAGATCCTCTTTCCCACCATTTCTACACTCATGATCACACGGGAAATGTTCTTAGACACGAAGATGCCTCATGGATGAGATTCCAGATCCACTGAACCGTCTTCTCCTGACGTCTAGCATTGGCATCACATCCCTTTATTTTTCCAGTGTAACCAGAAGGGGAGACTTTGGCAATACTTTTTCTCCAAGGAGACAATTGTCCTCAAATACCAAACATAGGTCTGCCCTTGTGACGTCCACAACCTGATGCTGCACACACATGTATTCATGAAATTGTATGTTCAAGGCCATCAAGGGCATCCTGTACGTATGCATCAGTCACAAGGTCTAGGATCCTCTAACATTTCCCCTGGTCTCATAGAGATGTTAAAACCAAGTGTTATTATTGAAATATCATAGAAACTGGGAGAAAGTTCAGAGTGGTAACTGCCTTTGAAATATCTCCAGAGACTGAGCTAGTAGCACTGTTGATGACCTCACTATGGTCTGACAGATGTTGGTATATTGAGAGTTTAATTCACTTCATGAGCCTCAAAAACAATGCGGTATGTTAAAGAAGAACTCGGAAAGTACAAAGAACCACACATTCATATGACCGAGACCTCATGCTCTTGTGAAATAAAACGTCACACAGAGTTTTATAACTGCTTAGGAAGAAAAGGGCTTCCACCCTGCATCTCTAAACCTAAGCTCTCTACTTTGCAAAAATAAACATCAAACTAAGATTCTATTCCTTGATTTAAAGGGAGAGCTACACAAGTCTGTTCATTTTGCTGCAAAAAAACTCATTGAAATGTAAACTTATAAGTCATGTGGTTTATTTTGGTATATTCTATATTTCAATAAAAAGCTTTTAGGAGCAAATAACTTGAATTAAAATACATTTGCATTGCTAAGAATAGTCAGAGGTATAAATGGGCAGGGGAAAATTTCAGTATCTGAGATAGACTACTTAGGAAAGCGTTCTGGAAATGTTGTTGAGACAATTTTAATCAGGCTTTACTCGAAAAATGATCTGCCCATCTTTAAAAAAAACCTCCCAGTTAAAACTTTTATTTGATTGCTTGGTATCCATATTAACCCTTCTACCCAGTTGGCTTGGCGATCAGAGGCACGTGGTGGGGCAGACCCCTGCCTGGTGAAGATAGGCTCCACTTCAGATCTAGCTTAATCTTATTCTATCATTTACTACTTGGGGTTTAAATTGCACGATTATTCTCCCCATTGTTTTTCAGAGCGTGGGAGGAGATAAGGGCTATAGAACACAATACACAAAAATTGAATTTCCACTTAACAGAATAGTCCAATCCAGAGACTAAAATAATGATCACATGAAGTTTACTAAATGTGAGCTTTCTTTAAAGGGAGTAGTAATCAAGCACAACCCACAGGAACTAAGAACAAAAATGACAGGTCAACCAGTAAAAAAAGCCTCCCCCAGATCCACACGAGCCATTTGATGTTTTGAATTGTTTATGCTTCAATTAAGCCAGCACCTTGTTCAGTTAACCTCCATTTGACCTACAGAAGAAGCAAGTTGTTTTTCTGGAGCTCGTCATTAGCTGAACTGTAACTGATATTCCCTTGATGGCAAAACTTCATTTAAGTTGAAAAAGGAAAATCAATAAACAGATGACCTGAGGACTAACGAGCAAGGAGTTCCGACCCCATCTATCAGCCTTCCCCAAGGCATAGGAAGGCAGGCTGAGAACCAGGAGGCCAGAGAGAGACCAGGGCCAGAGGTGGGGGAAAGGCTAGAGCGGCCCTGCATGACAACATCGGTTACCTGGGAGAAGGCGATTCCAAACGCCACTCCAGCAATGATCCCCATGTTGGTCTCCATGAAACTGGTCACCAGATCATAACAACCCTGAAAACAGACAGAGGAGGTCATTCAGATGTGTTTTAGTCAGGCCAGGCAAGGAGACATGCTTTTGCAACACCCCGAACCGCGCTCCAAGGTAATTCAGCAAATAGGAGTGCAACTCATCCCGAGAATTTATTAGCATTCTATTCAAACAAACAGATCACCAACTTATACAAACATCAAAACGTCTCAAAAGTACTACAGTGAACTCACACATGACACTTCCCTTAACATCATAATTAAGGATGAAACAATCTCGTTTCATCTAAATCTCCCCGACTTCTGTTCCCTGGCTAAATTACTTTAAAGCAAACTCCAGACTTAATCCACAAATGTCTTAGTAGCAGGATTAAATTTAGCAAGAAATCTGTAAGATCTATGAAGCAAAGATTTTTGAGATAACAGACGTTGATATGAGCAGATGAAAAGGCATTCCGTATCTTTGAACAGGAAACCTCAGTATCATAAACACAGTTACTAGCATTTTCACAATGAATGACAAAATCTTGGAAAAACAGAGAATTCATCTAGTTAGAGGGAGGCATTTGAATATCTGCCAAGTTTATGCAGTTTTAGATTTCTCCCCAGGGTGACTGGTTTTTTAATGGTTTTTTTATGCTCTAAAATTTTCCAAAAATTTGCTATGTGATTTTGAACAAGTTCCTTCTCCTTTCTCAATGAACTCCCCTTTGACATATCAAATCTTTACAAGTTGTGATTATGATGGACAAATCACCAATTTCAACAGTGTTAGTTTAAAACTGATGAAGTGAATTACTTTTCTTTAAGATGAATGATCTAATTGGAGTTCACCAACATTACTGAACATGTTTCTCTTGTCTATTGGTACTCTATATTACATTTTATCAAACTAGTCCAGGTAGAAAACACCAAATTTTGTGTATAGCTTAGTGATTAAACCACTCGCACAGTAAGCACCAGGCCCTAAATTTGATTCCCCAGAATCACATAAACTGAGCATGGGGTACACATCTGTAATCCAACACTTGGGAGGCTGAGGTAGGAGAACTGCGAGTTCAAGGCCAGCCTGGGCTGCATAGTGAGATCCTGTCTCGAAAGAAAGAAAGAAAGAAAGAAAGAAAGAAAGAAAGAAAGAAAGAAAGAAAGAAAGAAAGAAAGAAAGAAAGGAGAGAGAGAGAAAGAGAGAGAGAAGGAAAAAGAGAAACAGAGGAAGAGAGAAAGAGACACACATTTTGTGCATCACCCAGAATACAACAGCAAATGATGACTCTAACCTCTGAGTTTTAGGTCACACTATGGTAGGAATGTGTCAATGTGAGTATATGTTTTTATGTACATTTATTTGGAATTGGCCAAATCAACCTGGCGTCCTGAACTAACTTATTCAGGTAGAAATATGTGATCTCCCAGTTTTCTAATAAAGGACTTTGATCTCAATACACAGTGTGTGAAAATCAAAACATTAACCCAGTAAACAGGATAGAAGTAGTTCTTGTTTATGAAGAAAGTTACTAAGGTGAAATAACAGCTTAACAACAGCACCAACAAATACTCCACCGTGGTCCCCACTTTAAAATTCAAATCTTAACAATTTAGCATTTCTCTTGGTTTGTGAAAACTCTACCAATGCCATGTCTTCTAAATGACATTTTATATTCATTCGGTTTGCAGAAAAAAGGTGAATTAATTTAGCTGTGGTACTCGGACACATGGTTGCAATGTAATCCCCAAACTTTCCGACTTAGTTATCTGACGCAAATCCAAAGGGGGGAAGCATATTACTGCTCAAGGGGAGCTGTGAAATTTGATTCTTTCTATGAGACTGTTGCTGATTTCACTTTTACTAGTCAAATGAGACTACTTTTCCAAAGATAGTAGGAGAGTGAAGAGTTTTTGTTAGGAAGGAGTCAAAGCAGCAAGAGAAGATATTCTAATACTTTTCCACATGGTAGCAGTTCAAATGCAGCATTTTGCCTACGTGGCCATCATTATGATTTCTTCTCCCCTAGTGATGGCAAGGTAGAGGGAGGAGATCCTGGCCAGCGCAGTGTCAGGTCAGCTCAAAACATGGAAACACATATCTGATGACACTACCCAGAGAGAAACAATATGGGCCTTTTTATTTTGAACTGTGCAGAATGTGATAGCATAGATTCCCCCCTAATGTGGCTGTTTCTACACATAAGCTGAATGTTTTTCAAGTACAATTTCTACTCCATTTTCAGAAGGGTGTGTGTGTGTGTGTGTGCATGAGTGCTGCTAGGGATGGAATCTAGGGCCTTGTGCATGCTAGGAAAGTGTTCCACCACTGAGTTACATGCCTAACTCCATTTTCAAAGAATTTTAGATAAGACACCCTAAACTATGAGAAGAGTCAGAAAAACGAAATGACTCCCTGGCAATAGTACGATCATGGCAGAATTGCTCTCTCTAAACCTTCCTCTTCGATGTGTGATTCTTAAGTGAGCAGCACTGGGCTTGGGAGAGGCCAGACACACTGAATCAGCACCTCAGACATTCCCAGTTTGTTCATTTTTAGCACACTTTTAATGAATTTTAACAAGATCTCCAGATGCCTCACATTTTCATTAAAGCTTGAAAAGCACTCTTCTATAAGAAAAGTTCCCCATGTTTTACTCCAAATAAGAAAGCAAATCCATGCATCATATCAGTAATAGGATTAATCAAAATGAGAAGATGAAAGTGATGTCAAAATAAGTGTTTTCCATCTCTGGATTTGTTTTATTGTCTGTTATTTACTATGTAGACCCGGAGCCCATTTTCCAAGCCTTGCCACAGCTCTGCAGACTGCTTTGATTCTACAACCACAGGCCATGTTTGCATTCAACCTTAAGTTCTGCACTAAAGCGAATCTTATCTACCCACAACAATCTCTCTCAATTTCCTACTAGGAAAGCCTTGTTGTCAGGCATGAGATAAACCTACAGAGACCTGCTAAGTCTCCTAGGAAACACCCAGAAACAGAACAGTTAATTTGCTCGCCCTCTCAGCATGTCTAAATCAACAGTCACCAATGGAAACCGTCTGCAAGTGGCAGCCTTTAACTATGGAGGTGAAGGCTAGTTCCAGACAGGTTCTGGGAAGAGGTTACTCTGTCACTGCTAACCAGAATCTCTTGTTCCTCTCGCTCTTACAAATTGGCAAGGAATTACCATGCTGTAGGGGTTCAGCTAGTGCCAACAACCAACTAAATATTAGTGATTTTTATCATCTTGTGGGAAAAACTGAAATAAAATCTATCCTCCAAACCAAACAATAACCATGCAGTGTTCACATCTCTTCCCTCCTGCTCTCCTCCAATAGCCTGTATGACGTAAGTTTCCTCAGGCCACCAGATAAAAGCCAAGAATTGTCTTTCTGAGCAATCAGAGTATAGGGTTCCAAACACCAAATGATCTATAGGGTGATCTGTTTATTCTCAGCCACAAGATCCATGTAACTAGAGTGTGGCAGTAGTTAAGTCGTCCTGGGGAAGGAAGCGAGTGGTAGGGAGTACTGGCAGTTATAGTACCTCCCAGTACAGATGCCACCCATCCTCACCTCCCACGTGGATTAGGTGAGATGTCTATAAAACCTAGATGGGAGCAATAATGTGTCTCAGAGGTTTATATGGGCATTAAATGAGAATGGGTAGTGAAAGGCAGGAGCAGATGTCAGTGCCCACTCACTGTTCCTTCTGTTCATGTGGCAGGCCGGAGAGTACGAGAGCAGTGTGACAGAAGGTGAGCGCTGAAGAGCCCGAAGAAATACAAGATAAGACTGTAGTGGGAAACGCTCACTGCAAGGTGGGGAGCAAAGCCGATGTTTAGGTTGTCAATAAAATGAAAAAGCGTGCCCATATTTTTCTGTAGAAATAATTGTAAAGTAGATATACAGTATAGGATATGAGCTCAAGCTTTTTTTAGATACCACTTCCTACAGGGACCTGCTGCCTCATTTCTAAAAAAATATGGTGTGATAAGTAGAAGTTAAATTTCACCACCATCACGGTCACATTTACATTACAGTTAACATCTGTAGTATCTTTAGTCTGCACTAGACCTTGGGTTTTAGGTAGTCTGTTTCATTCAATCTTCATGTTAGTCCTAAGCGGCAGGAACTATTATTACCCCTAATTTACAGACAGGGGGGAGCAAGACTGACAAAGGTCAAGTGACTTAACCAAGATTGTAAAACCGTAAGTGACTTAGGAAGAACTGAAACTGGAGTTTGCATCTCACTGTCATAGCTTACTTCTTGCCTTCTATGAAGACGGGCGCTTATCCTGTGCCAAGTATGTATGGCACTTCATAAAAAGGCAGCCTAACAACATATATGGATGCTTGGTAGGAGATGTCCACGAAAAAGCCAGAAGTCATCTTACTAACAAACAAGAGGCAAAGGCAGCCTCAAAGTTTGGGTTCATAGGACAATTCCGGTAGGAACAGATGTTCACGTAGCTAAGACAGGAAGCTGTCAGTACTGATGCTTACTGAACCACACCAACAGCAAAGTAATAAGCCTAGAAGGATAAAATGAGCTTTCAGGATATAACAAAGCCTTGCAGCACTCACATTACAAATACCAACATTAAATGGGTGAAATACAGAAACCACCTCTTAACAGTCTAATCTTGAAAGAATGGCTATCATCTCTCTATGAATTATTCAGTAGTTAGCCCAGATCACATAGAATTTTTAAGACATCAGAAGAATAGAATTTCATCTTAGTGAGAAAATTTTCCCCATGGCTAACAAGGTGAACTCAACAGAAGGGTTTTTCCCTCTCCTTTGCTTTACCAAACCATGTTCTGCATATGGTATTTCTCTCAATATTTAACAATTCATTTGCATCATGTCTTCGTCGCATTGTCTATAAAGTGCAATAAGCAATTAATTTCCCTTTAACTCCTGAAACTTCATTTTCCTCATTTGGACCACATACAAACATTTTAATTTCTTTTGCCCATTTTTCTCTCTAATTTCTTTGAGAGTCAGAATGTTGACAGTGAGTTGAATTAGAGTTCCTGATTTCTTTTCATATAACACTGAACTCCTTAAAACAAAGGCCACCCGACCAGCAAAAGCAGATGCAGTGTGTCAACTTTGTTCCCTCTGTCCTGTCAAAGACTGGCACCCAGCTGTGAATAATTTCATGATTAGATGGTATATCAAACAGAAGAAAGACACCCAGAAAGAAGAAAGCCAACATTTTCTGTCTGCTTCGGCGATAACAGGAACCATTTGCTAAGCCTTCATAACTGTGCCTGGGAGATGCTTGTTGCAGAAGAGCAAAGCAGGGTCAATCTGAGGCATAGCTTTCACTCTCAGAAGTGAGCAGCCACAAGTGCCTCTCCCAGGAAACCAAGGACCATAAAGGAGGACTCTTGACCTCCTCCTGGACTACACGCTGCACCTGGGTATCGTAATTTCACGGAAACAACAAGGCCTTGCCAAACATTCACCAGGGGGCCCTCAGAACCGGGAAGAAGCAGGTACCTTCTGGTTAACTTTGGTGGCAGCCACGGTCAGGTTGTGTAGATCCTGGGGATTGCAATCAGTTTCATTCATGCAGCAACTTGGGGGGATGCCATGTTCCACGAAGTAGGGGCTGGTGCTCCAGTTGGTGTAGTTCTGCACACCACAGCAGCTCAGCTATTAACAGGGAAGGAATCAAAGAATGATAAAGCAACTTCTTCGCAACTTTAAAAAGAGAGAAGCTTAGGCCAAACTCCTAAGACGATGTGTACAGTTTCAATAACTAGAGATGAGTGACTAAAATCAGTGCCTATCTGTCCTCCGAAAAGGAGATGAGCCTAGAGTTGTGTCTGTTGGTTTTCATGCCACTTCCACAGAGAAAATGGGACACTTCTGCTCTGGATAAGCATCGCACTCAGCTGTGGGAGTTGGGTGCTTTTAAAGATACAGATGTACAGATCAACTACATTCAGGATTGCCAATGGGAGAGCTGAGATAAATAGTGGTCTTAAAAGCTCTCTGTTGGGTCCACACTAACAAGTAAATGTATGGTTACGGGGGGAAGGTGAATACAGAAGAAGAGAGAGAGAGAGCTGGTGTCGGAAAACTACAACTTGTCACCTGCTTGGTTGTGTAGATAAAATTTCAGTGAGGCACAGCCTTGCCAATTTGCTTATTTATATATTGTCTGTGGCAACTTTTGTGCTCTGTGGGAAGAGCTGTACAGTTGTGACAGAGTGCAAAACTCTCAAAGCCTAAAATGTTTACTATCTCACCCCTTACTGAAAAGCTTTGCTATATGGAGCGCACTAAGGCAAACAGAACAAAGATACATTTAACTGGCAAATCCGCGTAAAGGGCATACAGTTTCTTGTAGTGATCTTCCAACTTTCCTACACAAATTCGAAATTTTACCAAAACAAATTACAAACAAAAGTATATTAAAAAGTCGTAAAACAAGAAAATGCAAAGGCAAAATCCTCCCCAGGGAGTTCTGATGTCAGGTTTCTGGGATAGCGTGTGTCACCCCAAGCACCAAAGGAAACTTGTTTCTCTCTTGTTCTCTGCAGTGCCTAGGGCCACTCACATACCCGAAAGACCTCTAGTTTGATTTGGGTCTACTCTCCATCCTCACAAACCTGACCACAAACTGACTGCAGCTCACTTGAGCTGTCTGTGTATCCTGATGAAATGATACCAGAGAGCTACACTCTGAAACTCTGCTCTAAGGTAGGTTGTCACATACTCACTCCTTCACTCCTTTCTGAGGACTCAGACTTTTAGGGCAGACAAGCTGTTTTTGGAAAACTTAAAAGCCTTGCTGATGAAAAGAATATCGAAGGGAGTGGTCCTCCTCAACACGAGTCACCTAGAGCCTGGACAAGTACTGAATATCAACTTTTAAAAATGGACCTGAACAAGAGTTGGAGAACAGGAACCAAAAGTAAATGCTGCTGGCCAACTCACTGGCCACCTTGAAGTCTAAGCCCAAGCCTCCTGCCAGTTGGTGTAGTTCCAGAACTTACACTGCGCTGCACGTGGTCCACTGCCCGGCTCCTCTCGTCATTGCCATTGTAGTTGTGCATGGCATCCGTGTAAGTCCTCAGGAAGGTGTCCTTGATCTACAGAAGACAGGGGTGGGAGGTGAGTTCCTTTCAGTCCACTATAGCCCTGATTGACTCAGAATCTTCATTAATATAGCCACTTCTGAAAGCCTCAGAATAATTATAGGCTAGGGAGGGAATGCTCCAACTGCTGAGGTAAATGAGCTCTGAAAATTCCTCAAGGGGAATTTTTAAAAACTGCTGTCCTCACCCTCGGTCCAGAGGAAAGCTTGCCTGTCGCAAGGCCCACGGAAGTGGCTAATCAGTTTCTGAAAGGGCTGTCATGGTGAGCTGCCAAACCTCAGGTGTGCATTTCCCAGTCATTTTCTTCAAGGGAATTAGAGTTTATCTTTCTTTCTATAACTTTCTCTGCCCTTTTGGAGAAGACACGATAAACAGACAGACTAGTAGAAGACGGCAGGATAGACGTGTTAGCCATAAAGCAGTGGACAAAAATAAATTTCACTTATTTGTATTTACTGATACCAAGACTAAATGAAACTAAAGCCCAAATTTTTTTCTTGTTGGTAAAGGGTTAACAAAACCATTTCTCTTTCTTTATGAACACATTTGACCTTTGGCTAACTTAAAGCTCTGTTCCCCTGGAAACCTGAGGAAGATGAGGTATTAGGTATGTTACTAGGGAAACTGGCTTTTAGTAAAATTGACCCCTAATGGGTGAAATACCTCTGGATTGGGAGGACAGCAAATGATGATAATTACCTGGTGGGAAGTTTAGGGCTAAGTACAGTGACTTTTTAAACAGGTTTATTCCTAGATGACGTGCTGGAAACTACATCTATGAGACAGTTACATAAGACAAAGAGAAACTGGTTGTGTGGAGCTCTCAAGTCACAAAGGCTACCACCCCCGGCTACGATGTTTCATTTCACTGCACCTGCATTATTTCTCAGAGTGGAAGCTGTACACAGAATAGACCCCGGACTACTCGGAAGACTCATGGTGAAGAAACAAGCCTACTGCTTTCTTATAGATAAACTGGCTTTTCTCACAACATTTTTCTGAGTAAATAGCACTAAATGTGAACTATGTGAGTTTGACCGCTATGCCCGGGCATCAGAATGGTACAGCAAACTCTGCCTACCAGAGGAACTTTGGAAGAAGATGATTTCTGGGGTCCTAGATAGCAGGCACCATGAAGAGAAAACTCCCGCTCTTGTGTGGTAGTGCATGTCTACACTCTCAGAATTCTGCAAGTCTGAGGCAAGAGGAGTACAAGTTTGAGCCCAGCTTAGACAATTTTGTGAGTCTCTGCTTGAAAATTGAAAACGAAAAAAATAAAAAGGGCTTGAGATATATCTGAGCGCGAAGGTCCTAGGTTCAATCTTCAGTACCAATAAAGAGGTCCATGATATTGAAGGCTTGGTTACCAACTGATGCTGCCCTGGGCAAGAGGTGGAGGTTATTTGGAGGAAGTCAGGTCGTTGGGGCCAGTCCTCAAAAGGGATACTGTAATGCACAATACTTTCCTCTCCCTTTGCTTTCCAGCCACTCTGAGGTAGGCAGCTCCTCTGCTATATGCTCCCACCAGGATATACTGCGCTGCCACAGGCCCAAAGCAATAGGGCCAGATAACCATAGTCTGAGACTTTTAAAATTATGAGCCAAAATAAATCTTCCCTCCCTTAAAGTTGTTTATCTTAGATATTTTGTCACAGTGATGGAAACCTGACTAACATAGGGGGTTTAATTCCAGATGCAGAACCCTTATTAAGTGGGTTCTGGAAATCAGCTTCGGTACCAGGCATGCCACCTCCAGTAAAGGGTCAAATCAACATGAGACAGAGGAGCAGAACACATTTTTGGCAAACTCCCAGAAAACAACTTGGCCAACCACAGCAGTGCCCCGGAACAGATGATGTGACTTCCAAGAGCCACAACCACCCTCCATATCTTGTTATATTTTCCCCTTTTTAATACATGCCTATATACTTTGGCCTTCCTGCTATCAACAGGATATAATAATTAATTTATAGGACAGTAAGACAATTTGTTTGGCTTGTCTTTACTTATCAGAAGTCTTGTTACATGGATACACATGTGGGGCTTGGTAAAGTGACTATATTTAAAGGAGTATTTAGTCTATACTGCAGCTGACTGTTTTAAAACAGAGTAGAGAATCTTTTTTTGTGGTATTGGGAACTGAACCCAGATCCTTCACTTGAGCTATATCCCTAGCCCTTTATTAAATTTTGAAAAAGGCTCTTGCTAAGTTCCTAGGGTGCCCGGGGTGTGTTCAAACTTGTGATCGTACTGCCTCAGCTTCCTAAGCTCCTGAGATTATGGGAGTATGCCACTATATCCAGCTGGAGAATCATTTTGTGCAATAGCTTCACGGAGAAATAGAATGAGAATCAACAATCAATGCTTTGAGTTTGGTAAAATCTCTGCATTTAAAGTTGCATTAGAATTTCATGGGCTATTACCTGAAATTTGGAAAATAATAACACCACTATAGGAACCATCCTATGCATAGCCCATATACACCCTGTACACAGCTCACACAGTGTTAAAAATCCTCCTCCCAAAGACCCTTTAGAAACACTCTGAGCTCTCCATCTTGCCTGTACGCACCTCATGACGAAACACAAACCCTGAGATGCCAGCTACAAGTTCAGCCAGGAACACCAAGGACAGGAACATGGCATACTGAAAAAGAAGTAGGAAAGGACAAAGCCAGATGTCAGTATTAAGAAGGCTTTTCAGGGTCAGTAAGCTGCTGCTTGCCAGAAGGAACTGGATGATTTATCACACTCCCTAGACAAAGTTTAGAAAAAAATTACAAGACTTTTCCATACTTATCCAGATTTGTCTCAACATGAAGAAGTCCACGTAGTAAGCATTAGCAATGAGGTTACACATGCTGAGGAAATGACATCAGAGATTAGCATGATGTCTGCCATCTTAATTTGACCAGGAGAACACAGGAGGGATTTACAATGAAAGTGTCCAGTGTTTCTAACATCTATCTATCTATCTATCTATCTATCTACCTATCTATTGATAGATATTTGAGACAGTTTCTCACTCTGCAGTCCAAGCTGGTCCTGAACTCACTATGTAGCCCAGACTGACATTGATCTTATAGCAATCCTCCTGCCTCATCCTCAAAATTGCTAGAATTACAGGTGTGCCCCACCACACTTAGCTTATGTAGTGCTGGGGAATCAAATACAGGGTCTTAAGACTTGCTGAGGAAGTGCTTTACCTCTGTGCTATTTCTCCAGCCCCTAACATTATAATATTTGAGCTAGAAAAAAAAAGCCTGCTCTAGAGGTCACAGAACTCAGTTCTACCCTGCTGGGGAGTCTTTCTTAATATACTTCTTACCTCTGAGCCCACTCCTCACTGCCTACTTTGTTTTCTGTTCTAGTTGTTAAAATGATGCCCTTTCCCTGGTCACAAGTTTGCCTACTTCTAACTTCCACTTACAAGTGTTGGTCCTGCTTCCGTGAAATATAAGAACTCAAACTCTCTTCTAAGCATGAGTCCATTATGTGTGTGAACACAGTCAGGACGAGAGCCTGCTCTTTCTGCTCTCAGGACAACTCCTCCACTTTCCTTGGGCACATCTCAGAAGAAATGTCTACAACTGTACACTTTCCATCCAGCCCAAAGATGAGAATGTGCACAGGAAGAAGCATTTCCTCTGCACACTGGTCCTCCCTGAACACAGCCACCTTGGCAGCTTCCTGTTGGGCTGCTCACTTCCTGCTGTGAACACTGCGTACAATTTATAGCCTTTAAAAAAGCAAGTATGCTACATGAATTACATTTGGAAACATCTGCATCTCCAGTGCTTCTCATCTCACACTGTCTTTTTCAGCTTGACTCTCTCTCTCTCTCTCTCTCTCTCTCTCTCTCTCTCTCTGTGTGTGTGTGTGTGTGTGTGTGTGTGAGAGAGAGAGAGAGAGAGAGAGAGAGAGAGAGAGAGAGACAGAGACAATCATGTGAACATCTAACATCAGGGATATTACATGGTACTTATGAGATATTAAGGATTTCTATTTCTGTGACTTTGAACAGCAGATAAAAGGAAGGAGAATTGATTCCTTACCAACAAGGCGTATGTCTTACAATCTGCTTCTTCTCATCTCAAAATGAAATACAACGGTTCTGAATGCTTGTGATGGCCCTACGTGATGCTGTGGAATTTGGATAGAATGCATATGGCCACATCACTTACCTGTAAAGTACACATGTGTGTAGAATCATAAATTATTTTTCTCAGCTAGTGGCACACATATTAAAAGAAGAAAATACTAGCTTACAATACCAATTTCTTTCCAAATATTAACCAAATTCTCTATGAACAGCATAGTCACAAAAATATAAAACATGTAGTCATGATGTTTGTGGATACAATTTCCTTCTCTTTTATCTTCATACAAAATGCAAATAGAAACATGCCTTACTCGCGAGAGAACCATATATGAGGCCTAGAATTCACCAGAAAGTTGTATAGAAAGGTAATGGGCAGGAAGCAGCTGGGAGAACAGAAATTTGTGTTTGTGATCAGAAGCCCTCCTAGGAGTAACTCTTAAACAAGAGGCTTTCATAAAGCAGAAATAGTTATTTTCAGTGATTTTGCAAATACTGACATTATAGACAGACAGTTAAATAAGTAACTTTCTATTTTCCATGTCTGGCAGGTCTCTCGCTGTAGGAACTTCCAGAGTATCCACTTTGACTAGAAGGAGAAGGCCGAAGGTCTACTAGGAAGAACTTGTACTGAACATAGGCGGTGTAATGTAAAAAGAATCCTACATTTGGAAAGAGCCATATATGGGTTCAAATCTCCACTGTCCACATATTAGCTGTGTGAACTTGGGCAGGTGATCTAACCTCTAAGTATCATATGACATGAAAATACAACCTATACGTCATGTTGTATTAAAGTAATACACACCCAGAAGGTAGGAAGGCCGTAACAAGAAATAGTATTTTCAAAGACCAAAAATCTAGCTAAACCCCAAACAACTTCTCTGCTTCCGAAAAGACTAAGCTCCCAGTGAACTCTCAAGTGTTAGGAGAACAAGACAGTAGTGTGGTGTGAAATCACCTCCAGAAGAGGCCACAGATACCATTCCCTCATGTGCCCACATTCTATTTATGACAATTTATGACTCAGCTACATACAGGGTGGTTCTTCCTCAAAAGTGAATGCATTTAGAACAGGAAAATGCTCCTTGTCCTGCCTCCCTTCAGTCACAGTATCTGGTCTGGAAAATACCTTGGGGAAGTACCTTAATGCTTTTGTTGCATAACTGGAGAAAATGGCCCCAGAAGGTTGTGCCCTTCTCACTAACTACGTAAGCCAGTCACTGTTGGATCACCAGGTTTCCTCTCATTTAGAAGGAGGATTTTCTAGCAGTCTTTCTTTTTCTATGTCCCTGAATCAAATTCTACCCTTGCTATTCTTTGGACCAAACAAGGTTCTCAACCATGGATGTGGCACAGAATCCCCTGAAGAACCTTTTAGAAACTCTGATGCAAGAGTCCTATCACCAGAGAGGGCACTCTGGCAAAGGTGGTTTTGAAAGGTTGCACAGGTGATTTAAACATGCATCCAGTGTTGAGAACTATGGGACTAGACAGACCAGGAAAAAAAAATCCAAAACCAAAACAAAAAACAAAAAACAAAAAAAAGAAAAAAAAACAAAAACAAAAAACCTCTACTGCTTATAAGAAGCACTAGAAGGTGCTAGGGAAAAAGTGTCAGGCGACAGTGGTAGATTGTGTCAATATGACCCCATTATGGCTTTTCCACCAACCTGCAGTAAATAGCATGAGCCTTTTGCATGGTCTTCCAGAGAAAAGGCAGCCAAGTTATCATGAACCAGATTCAGGAATTTGCCAATGAAGAGACTAGAGTGCCTCGCCAGTGCCATCTGGGAAAGTGGTTCCTTCGGAATAAATCACTGTCACACCCACAAGTGTCACCAGGTGGTATGTTACTACAACATAGGGTTAAAAAAGATCAGGCAACAGGGTCCTAATGAAATCTCTGCTTCCTCCTTTCATGAAATGAAACAGCTAAAACAATTTTTTTCTTTTCAGGAGAGGAGTCTTTGTTAATGTTCATCTTTAAAATTCTTCCATATTAATCCTCATTAACAAAGAGCACATCGAGAGGAAAATTAGGCAAGATCTACCTAAGAGTTAAAAATCACAGTATCAGATTTTCAATAATTTTCTTTTACCCTCTGGAACACATCACATGTTTTTCTGTCCTATTAGAGGATAGGCATTCAACAACAGTCCTGGGAGCCCGCAAGTGTCACTGTGTAGGCTCTCTGAGTGGGAAACTCCGGCCTAGCTCAGCTCCCACAGTGTTGAGCCAGCAGGGTGTGCAGGTTTGGAGAAGAGCGTGCACGTGTAGCCAGGCACAGCCACACTCAGGAGGCATGAGGAATTTCCCCAAATGCAAACTTAGAGATGAAAGGCTGCTCACACTCTGGGTAATGGTTTGTCCACCAAAGCTGCCTGTTACATGTTGGAGGAGATTACCAAGTCAGAGCTCAGAACTGGGACAGAATATCTTGCCAGAAGGGCATCAGTGGCCCATTAGAATCACCAGCCAAGGTTTTATTATCATTTCCCCCAAGAAATGGGGCATCAGTTTATTGTATCAGGCTGCTTGGGAGCTCTTTTGCCCATGGTGGAGATTAATAGATGGATTATGAGTCTGGACTAAAATTAGAATCAGTGAATATTAAGATTTTGTTTGTGACCTTAAGAAGTGCCACTTCACCATCATGTGATTTAGACTCTTTACCACTCCTCCAAAAATAGTGAAAAGGCAGCCTTATGCTGGGACTTACTCACCAGTTTCAGCATCCATGGGCTCCCACGGCATGTAGCAAAGCAACCAAACAGGCCAAAAACGACGATAGTGGTGCCAGTTCCAATGAGCACATAGGGAGCATTTGTGGAGTTCTCAGCAATGAGGGAGATATAGGTGCCCAGAGTAAGTTTTCCCCAGACTCCAACAGCCAACAGGATCACGCCAGTGATCTGAAAGGGGAGAAAAGAGAGTTTGAAACCATCGTTGAGAGAGGTAACATCACAGAGTAATGTGGCCAGACCGGAGGACTTCCATTAACTAAAACCATCACAAAGTGAGAACATTTTGATATTGTACAGCTCGATCTTCCCCTTACACAATCCCATATGCAATTATTGTGTTAGTTGGAAGTCAAGCCAACAATAAGGAACGTTTTTAAGTGCCACTTGAAAAAGTACATGATAAGACAGATTTAAGAGCCTTCCTTCAGCTACTACCTGACACAGTTGGGTACAGTGCCAGGAAGAATGTCAGCTGCCCTCTTCAAAGGCATGAGTGTATATAATATGATTTAAGGGTTTCCTGTTGGATGTTTTAAAAACAAAGTGATTCTCATTGACCATTATTGCCAAAATCTCTAGCAGAACAAAGTATTCTACCTATTCTTGAATTTATGGTGTTCTGATGTTTTATTTCCAATACTCTCTTTAACATAAAACAATAGGGGAATCTGACAGTTCCAGGAATTAGCTGTAAATGTGAATTTTCCAATTTCTCTGATAAGTCCAAAGGAAATCCCTACAGCCTGTGTAAGCTCGACAACCTTGCATCAACCAGGCCCCTACTTCGAGGGACAGACTCGGGGCTGCATGCTGTGCCTTACTGTCACCCCCTGCAGGCCACATCTTCTAGCAACTTGGCTGCTGAAATCAGACTGCTTTGTGTTTCTAACCATTTGCTCAGCTGATAACTCCTTTAGTTCATCAGTTGCTTGGCAACACATGCAGAGTGACAGTCTTCTAATGGCATCACTGAATGGTGCTTAAAAAAACTTAAGTATCTGATGAAGCTCCTTCCCCATTTTCTCCCTTCCTAAGGTCCCATATCAAACGCCTCAGATCCTTCCGTGTCAGCTCAAATGAAGAAGCAAGATGAGACACGAGAGAAAACCATATGCCACAAATCTACACCCACCTTGTCAAGGTTTCCTCTGTCATTCAATACACTGTTCCTTAACATCTGTAAATGAACACTGGCAGACTCAGTCTACCCCATGAACCAAATGTCCACGGTCAGGAAGACACCTTGGCCTCTCTCATTTGTACTTTGAAAATTCGTTCTGTAACTTGGAACCATCCGGCTCCATTATCAGATTGTCTCTCTGGTAAGGAAACAGAATAGACCATGAACCTTTCCAAACATCAGGTGAAAATAAGCTCTACCTACACGGAGGCAGAAGTCAGGGAAAACAAAAGCTTGGTGATATCTGCTTCCCACTGTAATAGTCTCTCTAATTTGTGGAAACATTATCACTCTGAATGACAGAATTCAGTTCAAAATCAGAAAAACACTGAGGAACCGTTGTTACTTTTCTTAGGAAAGTGTAAACACCTGTGATGCAGTCTTGAGGAGACAGTATTGGACGCTAGTATTTGGCAGAAGGTGGCCCAGTGGAGATTGACTGCCAATAGGCAAAACCAAGAAAGCGGCTGTTGCCCTGTATTCCAAATCCTCTGCTGACACCTGGTGGTTACTAAGAGAAAAGACCCTTCCTTGAACAGCCTCTTCTGCGTTACTACCCTAGATGGAAACAAAATGCTTTTACTCACTAGATTCAAAATGTAAGAATCAATTTTCGAGGCAATAAGGGTAAGAATGCAATGAAGGCTATACAGAAAAGACAGAGTTGCCTGTGATTACTTGATGCCTCATGCAGTTCAGGCATACAGCAAATGCTTACCCCTGCATCTCTGCATCTTAGAACATATATTTTACAAAATGGAGCCTACTAAATGCCAAATACTTAAAAAACATCAATGTTAAGTAAATACTTCAGGTAATTTAAAATGAAAGCAAAGAAGAACTTTCCCAGTACCTACATTCTAGAATTACCTGTGTAAATATCACAATGTAAATATTTTTAAAAATTTAATCAAGCAAGCCAGCATTTAGGCTCACCTGGAGAACTTTGATTTTATTGGATTGCTCCCAAAGGTTCAATAACCCTTCATATACGTACAGAAAACATTAGGTGTTACTACTCCTGCCAGGCATCATTAGAATATGAGTGTCCTCATGAAAGGGCATACCAAGTATACATGTCTGGTATTTTCTCACACTTATGTAACAAGTTATTTCATGAAATACAATGAATACCATAACAAATCTTATAATCAACATGTTGGTTAACAGAAATCCTGATTTTAGGGTTGTCTCAAGAAGATTTTATAACTTTTCCCCTTTCAAAAATAATTTATCCCAATGCCATCACTGCTCTGTATATGAAGCCAGTCCTCATTTAAAGTATTAAACTTACAATCCCGATTTTAAAAAATGTTTATATAATATACATGGCATAAGTACACTTCTTTTGGAGAAATATTTCTTGTGATGTCAGTGTGCCTTCTAAAGTTCTCCAAGGGACGCAAACACAACACTGTGAGCACCATATTGTATGGGAGAAAACGAGCCTGAATTCAGCTCTTGAGCAAGCCAATCAGGCTTGAGGGAATTCATTCTCCTCTGAATAACATGGGGGCTGACTCAAATAGCCCCTTTCAGTACCCATGTGTTTAGGATTCTAAGAATAACCCCCTGAGTAAAAGCCATCTCCAATGTTACCAAAAACCATTCCTGATGGAAAAGCTCCGTGTGCAGGTGGCTGAATGTCACACAGAAAAGCCCCTCCACACACACCAAAGCCCACCTTCCAGCATTCTCTCTTTCACTGTGCTGTACGCATCCCATACAGCTGCAGGAGAACTGAACTGTTCCCTGTGTAGCTACCAACTTTTGCTCATGGTGATTGTGCCCTTTAGTCCTAATATGTCAACTTAATTGGATGAACAAACACCTAGCAGATTAGTATAGTAGACTCCTGGGTGTGCCTGGGCGGGTCACAGAGGCATGGCCTTGGTGCCTGGTACACTCATCTCTGGCACTATCTCCCTGCTCAGTTTCCTAGCCACCTTGATGTTTCTGTGCTGGGGCCAGCTGACCATGGACTGAACCACCTGAAGCTGAGAGTTGAATTAAACCTTTCCTCCTTTAAGTTGTGGGTGTCAGGCATTGTGACTCTTACCTAGAATTCCTGTGCTTCCTACCACTGTGTCTACAACATAATTTCTTACAGTACACGTTGTTGTTATTCCTTCCAGTGTCATTAAACTTCTTCTGTAACACACTACGGTCTTTCTGTGACCTACACCTTCCTCATGCACATCAGGACCACACTCTTTTTATGGGCAGGAGTTGTGTGCCTTGTGCGGAGTCAATTTCATATATGCGTCTGCTGAATGAGTCAAAAAATAGCCAATAAGAGAGTCAAAAAAGGGAAAAACGTTTCATGTTAGCCTTCCATCCATTATACCCTATGAGTCCCTGTGAGAAACTTTCAGAAATGCCAAGAATGCCAATGTGACCCATTGAGAAGGCCAGTAATCTAGGGAAATAGCAGTGCTAAGAACAAAGAAGAAAAGATTCAATAAACAACGGAGAAAACAGTTGGGCTGCACTGTGCTCCTAGGTGACTACTGCAATTATTTGGTGGTGGCAGTGGTGGTGACTCACAGTGAGTATAGAAGAAATTGCTGAGTAACTGAAATAAGGAAACAGTCAGCCAAGTCTAAAGATCCACAAAATACAATAAGCCAGCACTTTGCTACATTTTTTTTTTCTTGCTACAAAAATGATTCTAAGAGTAAGAAATATACAAGACAAGTCAAAGACAAAAGTCATTGTCATCTGTGCAGTTTTTTTTTCTTGGCTCCTATCAACTCATATTCGCTCATACATGTACCTTAGCAAACACCCACAGGGGAACCATTTCTCAAGCATTTGAAAGTTCAAAGTCAATAGCAAGGGACAGACCCCTTCGACATCTGTCTTCTAAAGCAATTTTGTGTCTGAGCTCCAAGACCTCTAACTCCTAAGTCAATCATCAGTCTGTTACCTTTCTCAGATGAATTCACTAGCTAACGGCTAATGCTGCTGGCTCGAGGAAGAGTCAGATCAGAGGTCACATTAAGTAGCTTGGGAAAAGACTAATACCACTGCACATGCACCCTGCTCCCAAATCAACCCCAAGGCAGGAGGGCAGATCCAGTGCTCCATCAGCAGTCACCAGGCTGAGGCTCACCACCACTTGCTCATTCCCAGCATCTCATTTTCCAAGCACTTAACACCACAGCTCAAGGTTTACAGGAGCAGGGTATCGCTAGCTACTACTAATTTTGGTTTGGAGGCGAAACTGAATAAAACTATAATTGTACCTTTAGGAAAGTTAGATCAGAATTAGGAAAGTTTTTGTGTGACGGTACCTATTACACCAAAAGAAAGTCATGGAGAGGTTTGGCCATATGCCAAGGGGCTTCGGAAAGGCTCTGGAAGGGACTTATCATAGCTCATTTTAATCCTAAAATGGGTATTTGGGGAACAGGCAGCAGACATAAATGGTTCCCCTTGTTCCCACCAGGTCATCTCAGCTAATACCAGGAAGTCTTCCTACCAACTTGCAGCATTCTGATCCTTAAAGAGGAGATGGGATTAGAGGACTTCCATCATCCTCCTAAGTCCAGAGGTGTGCATCTTGCTCCCACCCTGTTTTTTGCATGCAGAGTACAGATCCTCTCATTAAACATCTGCAGCTGTACTTGTGCTGACCAGGACTGGGTCTGACAGGGGAAAGTCCACACTTTCTCTAAATCAATACCTGCCTTTGAGGCTCATGCTCTAAATGACCATCATGCCAATCTAATATTTAGAAGATCACACAACTTTAAAGCATTTAAAAGGCAAGAGAAAATTCAATTATGGAGGCACGAACTACCTAGATGAGATCCCTTCCTAAGAAGCCCTGTGAACTAGAAAGCACTGCACACACACACACACACACACACACACACACACACACACACACACACGACCAAAAAGAAACACAAAGAGAAATCTCAGCTAGACTTCATTCTAGGTGAAAGTCACAATCCAATCATCCCAGAGGTATACAGGTCAATTCATTCTTGGTGATTAAACGGAGGTATTGTGAAATATTCTTTTCTACTTCTGATAATTCCATAACTCAGAAAAAAATGCATGACATGGAAACCTCATATGTTTTAGCAACCGTTAAAATACAGATTCTTCAGGTGCTGGATTTTAAGAAGCAAAGTAGTCAAGAAACTATTCTTTCAGCTAATTCTTAGGTGAGCACGCATTCTGAGGGGAATCTGTGGGAGGGTTTGCATTTTCAGTGTTGGGAATCTGATTTTGTAAAGGTGGAGATAGCAACCCGAAAGGCAAACAAACCAGCAGCAACCAACATGGTCAACTCTTTAATTAAGATATAACACGGTGGAACCATTATATTTACAAATTGTATTATGATATATATATATATATATATATATATATATATATATATATATATATATATATAGTGTTTTAAAATAGACTAAGACTCAGAAATTACCAGGGTTTTTTACTGAGCTTGAGAACTTACTCCAGGTGAGCAGCAGAAAGAAACTTGGTATATTTAAAAGGTAAGTGAATGTCAGAGCTTTGGCCTGGGAGTTAGGAGACCAGGGCTTATAGATCCATCACTGGCTGTGTGATTTTGGGCACATCAACTAACCTTTCTACGTCTCACTTCATTCTTTAGTAATACCAGAAGGTGGGAAAGGCTGATTTCCAGTGCCTCGGCCCAGCTCTGACATTCTGATAAATCTAAACCCCAAACATAACATGCTTATTAATTGAAACAAGTTTATAGATGTGATTTTGGGCAAATAAGTAAAAGAAGGTTAATAAGATTCTCCCTGTGACTGGCAAACAGTGAGAGTGGGAAAGTCAACTCTCTCATCTGAGAGGCTTCTGAGAAGGTATCAGGCTTTCAAGTAAGAGGGGGAAGAAAGAATACCCAGAGAATCACACATTTTTACACAGATACCCCAAAATTGATTAACTGGCATAAGCAAAACTTCCCCATTTATATGAAAATGACTAGTAATAGTAATAAGACATGGGTTCAGAGACATTTCTTCCTAGGCAAGCATTTCGGCCAACTCAACCCTTTTGTTCCATCATTTTTGTGTCTGTGTATACAGATAGCTGCACGTATGTCTGTGGAAAAGAATGCATATCTCATGGCTAAGAAATTAGTAGTGTCATTATAAAGGAATAGGAAAACTGAGAGGGAGAGAGGAATTAGATCATACCAAATGCTAATGTGTTACAACTGAGTTTGAGGAGATCCACAGATCATGTGGTTCAGGTTCTGTTTTCTGCAGGGTTTGAGGTAACTGAAGGCCATATAGCTAACATGTTCAGAAGATAGCTGTGGGAATGAGGCTGCAGTTCAGGAAAGAGTCGGAGGCACAGATGACAGCTGAAGCCAGTAGTGACAGCTAAGGAACAGTGGGTCTCAGGAAACCAAACCAGAGGATGGTGAGAATATAAAGGGTTAAAAATTAAGAATATCACCTCTAGAACATGAAAGTGCAGTGCTGAAAGACGGAAACAGTGTGGACAGAGAACAGAGTAAATAAGTATGAATGTGGCCACGAACAGTATAAGAAAGAGACATGGAAGAGTGAAACTTTTTTTGTTTCTTTAAAGACTCAGAAGAAACCAAATACCAGCACAGTTCATTAACCTGGTATTATGGTTTGGCTCTGGAATGTCCCCCAAGTCTCATGTATTTAAATGTTAATGGACTGTCTATGGAAACATGTGCTGTTAGTATATTGGAGCCTAGTCTGGAGGGGTGGATTACAGGTATGTAAGTTAGGATTAAAGGCGTGTAAATTATGATTAAAGGCCTGTAAGTTAGGATCAATGGTGTGCAGTGGCCACACCTTCCACACCTGGATGCAGGAGGGGCTGATCACTGGGCGGAGACCTGGAAGGATTTACAGGCTGCATCCTGCCTTCCTTGAGGACTAGGACTAGGACTGGGACTAGTCTCAACTAGTCTCAACTTGCCTTCCTGTTTGTGATGTCGTGAGAAGCTGCCTCCACCTCTCTCTCTGCCATGTACTTCCATTGCTGCCGGCTGCCCCTGAATGGACTGTGACCTTCTGAAACTGTGAGCTAAAATAAACCTTTCCTTTCCTAAATTTGTGGGTGTCAGACATTGAGTCTCAGCCATGAAAAAGTAACTAAGACACTTGGGGACGTGATACTTACACACCCAGAAAAGCTAAGTTTATATTTTGCATTTAAGTATTATTATGTCCTATAGCCAATTCATAGATTTTACATTCAGGAGCGAGGCCTTGAATCTAGAACTATTTGTTACAAACTCCAGGTTATTTTTGGATTTTATTGGTGATCACATAGCCAGAATCTCAAGATCATGTTGTCTAACAGATCACAGATGCAGTAAAAAGGGCTGTTTTGGAAGATACTATGAAAGGTCAGAAATTCCATCTCTGGCTGTGGGTCCATTACAGGCTTTTCATGTGCAATGGATCACTTCATAGGAAAATGGCTCCAGGCAAGTTTTAAGTCCAGCAAACAATGATTCCTTCTCTCAGTCATCCTTTAAGTTAAAGCCACTAGCTTAAACCACTCACATTGCATATTTATGCCTTATTTTGCCCTTTATAAAGTGAAAGAACTGGCTTCAGTTACATCTACAGGGGCCCTTCTAGTGTAGAGTTGTTTTTTGAGTTGTCCAATGGTCCACTGAATGTTCTAATGGGACAAAGATCTAGCCAACTGTTAGCATGCCAAGTATCTTTATTAAGGGTTTGTACTAATTGAGTTTAATAATAAGCTTGGAAAAATAAAGCTAGAAATGTGGGGAAGGTGTTATGGTTTAGATCTGCAATGTCTCCCAAAAGCCTCATGCATTTAGATGTCGTGGAGTATCTATGGATTCCTTGTGCTATGAAGAGGTGGGGCCTGGATGGAAGGGGCAGATAATTGGGGCTTGACAAAGATGGGACAGATGACTGGGGCGTGATCTAGAAGAGTACACACTAGTTCCACCCTTTGTCATTCAGTCAGCTTCCTGTTCAACGTACTGTGAACAGCTGCTCTTCTGGGAGGCCTCTGCTATGCCTTTCCACTATTGCTGGCTACTCATCAATGGCCTAAGACCATCTGAATCTGGGAGCTAAAATAAGCCTTTCCTTTCTTCAGTCGTGAGTGTTGGGTATTGCGTCACAGCAACAAAAAAGTAATCAAGGCTGGGGAGGGGGTGTAATTAAAGAATGTTTATCCTAAGTTCCTTGGTATTTCTTTTGATTTATGAGCACTGTTAACTTCTCTTTGAAAATATCTGAGATAGGGCTTAGGTTTCTGATCTGTACTAATAAGGAGCCTCTTCCTCCAACTTCAAGTGTCTAAGAACAAGTAAAAGGAAGAAATAATCTACAGACCAGAGCTTAAGACTGGATACAGCTCCCACTTCTGGTTTCAAGATGACCCAGATAATATAAATAGACATCATATAGGTGAATACTCACTAGGAATTAGGGCCAGCAAAGCTACTTACCAAGAGATTTATGTACTTAGAAATCAGGACCAGCTGTAGTGGCTAAAGTGACAGAAGCTTAACATTTGAGGGATTCCCTCTATGCCACACAACCCCATGAAAGCCCAAAGTGGATCTCACATGTATTTAAAATCTGTTGGTGAAGTTTAACACACAAAGGACACTTAAGTTCCAGGAGTATTAACAGTCATTGTGCTTTTGGCACATAGTCAACCACTGCTTGCAGGAGCCACTGCAGGAAAAAGCTACTTCCCTAGCTTCTAGTCTTCATGTGATGAGCAAGAAGAATGAAATGTGAAGAGACGAGTCAAATTCCACACAAACAAAAGAAGATACTTCTTTTAAATGATCAGGTCGAAATAAACTTATAAATAGGAGCTACAACTATCTTAATGCAGGCTGAAAGTTTCTGGTGACCACCAGTCCTGTAGTGTTAACTGTGTACATATCAAGGCTTGAAAAGTCTCATAGAAGAGAAAAAAGGCTTTTACTTCCTTTGTATTCATCAAAACCTTAGCCACATCATTTCACTGTTTTTTTTTCCCCAGACATCCCACTCAAAATTATGTCCTAATATCCATTTAGGTGGAATTACACTTACCTGATTACAAGTCCAAATTTTTTATTTGAAACCAGACATTACTCCTATGGTACACATCCTTGTAGAGTCCATCATGGGAGCTCAATAAATACAGAATGAATATTAGTAACAAGTTCTCCAAATTCAGCTCTTGTGTACTGGCTGTGTCCCTTGGAGTTAATGGATGGGAATGAACCTAGATAAAGTCTTCCTAAGAATGATTCCATAAATGTGAGCCGAAATGCCCTCTGTGCCAGAGTAACATGCATGACTCTCATGGTTGTCATTGAACAAACTTGGCTCTTCTGAAGTTGCATTGTTTGCATATGGGAACATTTTATCTGCAGAGTTTCTCAATAGGAATAACACCTTCTAAATGCTAAAAGTAAAATTAGAGTCCTTATATGCTTATCATATGAACAGATCAACAGGAAAAGCTGGCATTCAGAAAGCAAGGAAGTCACTAAATTCCCAGTTCTTTGGGACTATGTCTTAGCAGGCCGTGACAGGATCAGGTGATTTGAGGTGTTAATGCCTCTTTTCAGGTAAAACTGGAGCTAGTGAGAAACAGCTTCAGAGGAGAACCTACTATTAACCAGGAAAAGGAAAAAAAAAAAATAAAACAGGAGAAGAAAGTATGTATGTGATATCGTGGGCTATGTGCTGGTATAAATAGTGTGATAGGTAGGTAGGCACTGTCTTTTGGTGGAGCTGACTTTCTTCTGAGGTGTTTTTCATTAAAAAACCCACAAATAAACAATTAAAAAACATTTCTATCATGATTTAATGATATTTCCTTTCAACAATATTCAATGATATTTCCCTCTATGCACTCTCACAATATGTGATACTGTCACCAAAATAATGAACAGTCAGATATTATATAATGTTTCTGTCAACAATACACCACATCTATGAGGGTGGTCTCATAATATTGTACTGCCTACCAAAACCCTAGCCTTTTAGTTTATGCAAGTATACCCTATGGTGTTCACACAATGATGAAATTATCTACTGATACATTTCTGGGGACATTTCTGTTGTTAAGTAATGTGCGGCTGTAGAAGAAAAATTCAAACATTCAATATCGATAGGGCATTATGAAAAAAACCCTCTAAGACAGAAAGTTCTTGTGATAAAAAATTCAGCCATTTCAGAAAAATAAAGGGGACAGTTGAACATCTCGCTATGGGCCCAGCCCCTGTATCTTCCATCTCAATCTCCCTCTACCTTACCTGTATTCTCAACACAGAAGTTGGGATGATTCTGCTAAGGCCTATGTCCAATAATGTCACTTCTTTGCTCAAAAACCTTCCAGAACAATGCAACAGGAAGAGGTCGCATTTGTGAATATATATGCAACCAATATCAGGGCATCTAATTTTTCAAAACACTACTGGAGATGAAAGGATAAATAGGCCCCAAAATTTATAGTAGGAAACTTCAATATTTTACTATCACAAATAGACAGGTCAACTAGAAAAAAATTAACAAAGAAATATGAGTTAAACCACACTATGGAACAATTGGACTTAACTGATATCTACACAAGGTTCCATCCAACATCAACAGAATACTCTTTTTCTCACCAGCACATGAGACATTCTCCAAAATAGGCTCTATTATTGGCCATAAGGCACGTTTAAGTCAGTACAAAGAAGTTGAAATAATTCCTTGTATACTTTCAGATCATAGCATAATATAACTAGAAGTCAAGAGCAAAAGAAACTACACAAACAATACAAATTTATGATTACTAAATAATATATTATTGAACAAACAGTGGGTCAGAGAAGAAATCAGGGAAGAAATCAAAAACTTTCAAGAGTCAAAAAAAGATAAAAGCACATGTTATCAGAACCTATGGGATACAATTAAGCAGTTCTAAGAGGGAAAGCTATAACTATGAAGTCACACATTAAAATAACAGAGCAATCCTAAATAAACAATTTAATGACATAGTGCTAGGTCCCAGAAAACAACAACAACCTAAATCAAGAATAAGTAGAAGAAATTATAAAGAGCAGAAATGAATGAAAATGAAACTAAAAATAAAATCAATGAATCAAAGGGCTAGTTCTTTGAAAGAAGAAATAAGATTGATGAACCTCTAGCTAAACTAACCAAAAGAAGGATATAACAAAACCTGTATAAATTCAATCAATGAAATGAAATGAAAAGGGTGAAATCACAACAGGTACTGCTGACGTTCAAAGATTTATAAGGAACTATTTTGAAAACTTATACTTCAAAAAATTGGGCAATTTGGAAGCAACATAAATTTCTAGACACATAGAAGATACCAAAATTGAACCAAGAAGACACAAAAACCATGACTAGACCAATAATAATTATGGAAATTGAAGCAGTAATAAAATCTCCACCTACAAAGAAAAGCCCAGGAGCAGATACATTCACTGTAGAATTCTACCAGTACTTCAAAGAAAAGCAATCACCAACACTTCTCAAACTGTTTGGTGAAACTGAAAGAGAAGAAACATTACCAAACTTGTTTCTGGAAGCTAGCATTCTCTGATACCAAAACTAGACAAAGAACTAGAAAGAAAACTATAGACCAATCTCCTTAGTGAGCATAAATGAAACAATCCTCAATAAGATACTAGCAAATAGAATTCAGCAAATCATTAAAAAATCATACATGATGATCACATTGGCTTCATTCCAGGGTCACAAGGACAGTTCAACAAATGTAAATCAATTAATGTAATACATCACATAAATAAAAACAAGAAAAAAATCAAATGACCATCTCAAGAGATAATGACAAAGCCTTCAACAAAATCCAATACTCAGGGGCTGAAGGAATGGCACAGCAGTTAAGGCACTTGCTTTGCAAGTGCAAGACTCTGAGTTCAATTCCCTAGCACCACATAAAGCTGGGCGTGGTGGCTCATGCCTGTAATCCCAGCGCTCAGGAGGCTTAAGCAGGTGGATTTTCCTGAGTGCGACGCCAGCCTGGGCTACACCAGTGAGTTCAGGACCAGCCTGGGCTACAGAGCAAGACCCTGCCTCAAAAAAAAAAAAGGAAGAAAAGAAAAGAAAAGAATCCAATATCCATTCATGATAAAAATCCTAAAGAAAATAGGAATAGAAGGATCTTATCTCAAACTGACAGAAATCATTTATGCTACACCTATAGCCAATATAATATAAAATGGAGAAAAAATGAAATAATTTTTCCTTAAATCAGTAACATGACAAGGTCATTCACTCTCACCACTCTTATTCAATATAGTACTTGAAATCTTATCCAGAGAAATCAGGCAAGAGAATGAAATAAAGCGAATACGTATTGGAAAGGAAGAAGTTAAACTATCCTCATTTGCAGGTAACATGATTTTCTACACCAAGAGATCCCTAGAAATAATTAACAAATTCAGTCAATTTGCAGGATACAAAATTAATACAAAAAGCAATAGCATTCCTCTAACAATGAATTCACTGAGAAAGAGCTAAGAAGACTAATCCCATTCTCAATAGCTCCTCAAAAAATTAAGTACCTAGGAATAAACCTAATGAAGGAAAGGAAAGGCCTCTACAATAAAAACTACACTACGCTGAAAAAGAATTTGAAGAGGAGTTTAAAAATTAGAAAGACATCCCCTGTTCCTGCATAGGCAGAATTAATACTATCAAAATGGCTATGCTGCCAGAACTGATAGCCAGATGGAAGCAATTCTTATCAAAATACCAACAACATTTCTCACAGAACTTGAAGAAGCAATTCTAGAATTTACATGGAAGGAAAAGGGACCAAGAATAGCCAAAGCAATCATGAGCAACATGACAATAGCAGGTGGCATGATGATTCTGGACATCATGTTATATTACGAAGGAACAGTAATTTTAAAAAAACTGTGATATTGACACAAAAACAGGCAGGTAGACCAATGGAACAGAACAGAAGATGCAGAGACAACCTCAAGTACCTTCAGCTATCTGATTTTTGACAAGAGGCCAAAACACACACTGGAGAAAGGATGGCCTCTTCAATAAACCATGCTGGGAGTACGGGTTATCTGCATGTAGAAGAACGAATCTAGACTCACACGTACTGACATACAAATCAAAGTGGATGAAAGACCTAGATATTAAAACGAAAATACAGAGCCTCCTGGAGGACAAAACAGGTAAAAGTCTTAAAAATATAGGCATGGGTGAAGACTTTCTCAATAGGATACTTGATACAGAAGAAGTAAACCCCAGACATAACAAACGTGATTACATCAAACTTAAAAGCTTCTGTGCAGCAAAGGAAACCATTAACAGAGTGAAGAGAAAACTAGAAGAACGGGATAAAAATTACCACCCTCACCTCAGACAGACGGCTAAGAACTAGAACATGTCACAGACTGAAGAAAAACAGAAACTTCAAAAGCAAAACCCAATTAAAAATTGGCAACTTAAATGAATAGAATTCTCAGAAGAAATACAAATAACCAGCAAATAAATAACAAAATCTTCAACAATCTTAGCCATTAGAGAAATGCAAATCAAAACAACATTGAGATAACCATCTTACCCCAGTGAGAATGGCTTATATCAAGAACTCAAAAAGCAATAAGGGGAAAAGGGAACCCTTTTACATTCCGGGTGGGACTCTAACCTGGCACAACCACTATGGAAAGCAGTGTGGAGATTCCTCAATAAACTCAAAATAGATACCCCACTTGACCCAGTGATATTTATTCTAGGTATCTTCCAAGAGAGTTAAAAGCACCATATAACACCAAAGACCCATGCATACCCATGTTCATAGCAGCACAACTAATAATAGATAAATCACGGAAGATGCCAAAATTTCCAGCAATAGACCAATGGAGCAAAAAACGTAGTATATATACACAATGGAGTACTACTGTCCTATGAAGACGGATAGAAATGAATCATTTGTACGTAAATGGATACAACTTGAGACCATCATGCTTAGTGAAGTGAGGCAGACTCAGAAGGTTAACTAGTGCATGGTTTCTCTAATATAAGCTCAGTATAAATTATTAAGTAAAAGTAAAATGGAGGATATGTTTGGAGTCAGAGGGGATGAGGCAGTGGGTAGAAGGGTAAGAAAAGGGGTGGGAAACATGAAATTCTTGTGATACATATATATCACACACACACACACACACACACACACACATATATATATATATATGCATATATATAAAATTCTAAAGTTTAATATAATCATTGCATATCACAAATACTAATACTAATAAAAATGGGTAATAGAATTCTTCCATAATATTCTGTCTCTCAGAGGAAAGCCAATGCCCTTAATCTGCTCTGCAAAGCCCTAGCTGACCTACAGCCCTTGCTGACCCCTCTGATGAGGCCTTCAGCATCAGTCCCCCTGTGCACTAGCGCCACAAGTCTGTCATACTCACTGCCCCTGCAACACTCCTGGCCTGCTCCTGCCTCAGCCTCTCTGACACCTCTTTCCTGTGCTGGCTTCCCAGTTCTTTCCTTACTTCCAGTCTCGCTCCTTTCCCTCATGACGCTATTTAAAACTAAAACCCTGCCCTCCAACTAAGTTTGATGTTTTCTGATTTCTTTTATCACTTTCAAACACAATTTGGCTTACCTGCTTTGTTCGTCTCCCAAAATACAGGTAAGCTCCAACAGGGTAGGATTTTGCCTTATTCATTGTTATATCCCCAGGGCCAAGACAAATGCCTGCCTGTTCATACTGGGAACTCAGTATGCATTTGATAAGATATTATTAGAAAGGAGAGTAATAGTGAATTTCAGAGATCATCAACTATCCCCACTAGCACTGCCCTAAGGAGGCCAAATAGTGCACCTGATCGTTGCTCTCATACGGAAACCTGGTTTTTGCTTTTGTTTTCGGTCAGTTCACTTCAACATCCTCTTCGGCTATGTCTGCTCTGAGTCACGAGAAGGAATAAACGAGAAAGCATGGAAACGGTTCTTTTTAATCTGTCACCTTTAATTGAAATGTAATTTGAAGAAGAAATTAACATTTTCATATCCTACACCTCCATGGGGTCTCTAATTGATAGTTAGGATCCATGAGAAAGAACAGTGTTTATACCAGTAACATTTTTCTCATTTTTTATAAAATTGTACAACCTGAGGGCTTGCTCTGTGGTGGGCACTATGCTAAGTAATTTAATGCCTTAATCTATGCAAGAGCCCTATGAAAATAGCCTGAGGTCATTACCACTAAGAGGCAAAACAGGTACTCAAAGCCCTGTCCCAATCCATTGCCTTGGCTTAATGTCCTCTTCAACCTGCCTACGGAAGATTCTTTCTTTACAAATCTCTATTCCTAACTCTTCTGTAAGAAAAACTCGGAAGCTATCATCCACCCTGGCTCTGATCTGCCCTTGAAGAAACTCTGAGAATTTAGCTGCCACAATTAAAGAATAAAATTGGCAAGCACAAACACCGTTTATTTTAAAATGCTACCAAATATTTTCCCCCTTTCAAGCAGGCAAATCTATTGAAATAAAAACATGTTCCACTCCAAGCTGCAGTTCAATACTTCAAAAGCCAGAATAGAGAAATAAACATCCCGATACATATGCTAGGGTGAACCAGAAATGTTAAACATTACAAGCTCTGGGCACAAACCTATGGGAGAACCAACCTGGAGTCCCTAGAGAGTGACACACAAACAAGAGCTGTAGTGTCTTCAGTATCATTTATCCAGCAAGCACACTCTAGGAAAAAAAGTAAGGAACGTCTCTGGTGTGGGTCCCATAAGCAAAACACGAGGCCGCAGCTGAAATCTGTATGAGGAGAACCCACCTGGGAGCTGTGGAAACATCTAACATTCAAAGTAGCTCTGACCAAAAGTGATGGGCTGAGTCACCCTCTAAGGCATCTGCTCACCTCGCAGGCTAGAATAGGATTTGATTGATGATGCACTGGCTAAGAGACACAGTTATGTGTGTATGTGTGTGACAAATGACATTTATTGAGTGTTACTGTGAACCTTATATGCTTCATGGCGTTTATTCTCAATCTGCTTTGTAGATGCGAACCCAGGGCTTTGGAAGACCCAACAACTTGCTCCCAGACACAGAGCTAATAAATGGGACAGCCCAGAGTCAAATCCATCTCTGCCCAACTTCAAGGCAGTTTCCCCAGCCATTACTGTACTCTGTCTCCTGCAAGAGTATAAGCAAACAGGCAGAGTGTGGGTCTGAGTCCTCCCCTAGGTTAGGTGAGCTTCATAAAAGAAGCCTAGCTTCCTGAGAGTGGATTATGAGGAGGTCAGCACTCTGAACTGTTTTTCTGCAGCATGTTTTCGCGGGCATGTTTTCTCCATGCCTGTAGCATGCCACTTAAGCCCCCAGCTAGGCATGCTCCAACTGACGAATTGGGCTGTATTCCAGAATATTATTTACACATTACTTGTTTGGAACTCAAACTACATTCTGTTTGGGAAACAGTGTTATACATAGTGGCTGTGTTTCTAGGCCAGTCCTCAAAAGTCTATATTTAAGCCAGTATTAGAGAAAGTTATAGAAAAACAGATTTTTGGCTCAATATGAAGAATAGCTTTCTAATAATAGGCATTGCCCAAAATGGAGCGGGCTGCTTTGGGAGGTGTTAATGACAGAAGGTAAACAGCTTTCTGGGTATCCTCCCAGACCTTCCAGAAGCGATGGCAGGCAGGACAAAAACCTTCGGAGAGAAAGCCAGCAGGAATGGCTGAATTGCAGATTCTCAAAGGCTGTTCGCATCCTGACTACTGCCTGGGAAGACTTGTGATTTCCTTAGGCAATTATCTCCCTGGATTTTCATACATGAATAAATAGGAGACTTAGCAACCCAGGAATCAGGGAAAACATTTTCCCAGATCCTGAGTTTCATTTCTTCTGATCTCCAAAAGGAAACAATAGAACACAGAATTGTGTCACATGAAGAGCATCAGAAATACCTGTTCAGTGCAATGAGGTTGCAACAGGAACGGGCCGTGTTTTACACTTTTAGGAGCATTTTTATATTGTTCTAATGCTGCTATTTTTCAAAGGCAAAGATGCTCGCTCTTATCTCTTAGCTGGAGTCAAAAATCTGGTTGACTTTTAGAATCAGTGGAGTTGGTTAAAGATAAATTTACAAAAGCTTTAGAGGAAATGTTCCTATTTTTTACATATACACAAGAAATTTGTCAAAAATCTAGTATGTGCATTGGAACTAAAAAGAAATAGAGTATCTATTAGCCATGGTCTATTGCACCAGAGATCTTTACATAGCTCCTTAGATGTTTGTAGACAAACTGAAATTCAGTTTTTACCCCTATGAACTCCTTTTCTTTTCTCTTATCTCTCTCTTTTTTTTTTTTCTGATAGTACTGAGCATTAAGCCCAGGGCTATCATTTTTAGTATCACCCCAATCCCATTTTTATTTTTTTAATTTTTTGAGACAGGGTTTATTTGTGTCCTCCTGCCTCAGCCTCCCAGCATGCTGGGATCACAGACCTGAGCCACATGGCCCAGGACAAACTCCAGCTTTTATCCCTACAAGGTACATACTGGTTCTCCCTGCTTGCCTCCCCGCTTCTCCCTCACTGTCCAGCCAGGTCCTACTTGGCCTCCTCAGCACAAAAATCCCCTTTTCACCAGGAGGTGTTTTCTGACACTCAAAGGCAATCATTTCTTTCCTCGTTTGAAAGCACCTAGGATCTTCCACATATTTTACGAGTGACATTTCACCCGGTGTTCTAAGACTTTATAAATACCTTGTTTTCATTTCCAGTCACTTTCTCCTCAAAAACTGAGTCTGTCAAGGGACTATGTGATATATACATTTCCACATCTTTTCACCCATGTGGTAGAACCTAGTGTTTGTTTATGATAATAAAACATGCTCAGAAAGTGCTTCGATCACAAGTAGTAATCGCAAGTAACTTCCATCTAGGACACAATAACTTCTGCTTGTCTCTGAGGTTGCTACAAGGGCGTGGGATCGGAAGAGGTAGGTCCTAGGGCCTGACAAATACAAATGGTAGAGAGATGTGACAGTCAAGTGTGGTGCCAATAGTAAAAGCTGTTGCATTACTTCTATGGTGTACTTTGAAAAACAGCAATTGCTATTGTCTCAGGTAAATTGAGAAAACATACAATTTGGTAATCAGGCTCCCTCAGAGGCCATTGATGGAGGCCTCCTTCCTCTCCAAAAGTCACCATTGGTAGTTTATTTTTAAAAGTTCATTTTAGTTTATTTCAACTGCTCAGCAAAAAGCAGAAGTTAGCTGAAAGTGACTGTCTCAATGACCATTCTCTAAAGAAGCACGTAAAAGGCTGAGTCCTATACACTCCACCAAATTTATGACAAAGGACATGTTTTCCTGGGAGCAGGGAAACCTCTAGGGATTACCATATGGTCATGGTCAAAGTTAGGGGCCCTCTAAAACTCTGGCACAAACTGGAGTGACTGTGACCACGGGACAGCCCTGGCTCACTGGCAGGGTAGACCAGCAGGGTCTGTGGATGTATTCTGACCTCTGAGACCAATGAGTGCTATTTATTCCAACTCACTTTTTTCTCTATGTTGTCCAATCAAAACTATAATTTGGGCCTGGTGCAGGCCTATAATCCCAGCAGTCTGGGACGCTGAGGCAAGAGGATCATAAGTTCAAGCCCAGCCTAGGCAACTTTCTGAGACACTATCTCAAAATATAAAATAAAAAAGGACTGGGCATGTTCCTCTCTGTAAAGGCCTTGGGCTTAACCCTCAGTATCACAAAAAAGAAAGTATCTTAATCACAGATTGGAAGGCTACAAGAAATAGAAGCCATACAGGTCACTTTAAAAAAGGGAAGGTTTTTTGAAGACCACAGACATCTGGTAGGAGAACATAGCAACTGGTAACTGCAGGGACAGGAGCCAGGGGAGCCTACCTTTCCCTTCCCTGCAGCAAAGGCTCTTGGATGTGCCTCTGTTACACATCTGCTACTTCCTTCTCTGTTCATGCACACTGGCTCTTTATACAAAAAAAAAAAAAAAAAAAAAAAAAAATTCCCAGTACAACACCTTCAAATCCAAATGTCCAATAGAAACTGATGAGCGACTTTGGGGATTAGCTTCAAATTTATGAGACAGAGAATCTGGGGGACCCATTGCAGGTCAGGTAATCTCCCTGATGCTTCTGGATTTAATGAGGGTAGGGACATGTCTCATTGCTTCAGCTTATCAGGAAGTGCTAGGGGAACAGATACTCAGAAACTCAGGGCAACTTTAACACATCTTTAATCACAAGAATTGAACACTGTTTTCCTCTTAAGCAGCTCAGGGATTCACTTGACTTGATACGTTCTGCAGTCTGTGCAGCACCAGGATATTCTAGTGGCAGACTTGTTACCAACACAATCCTTTGCCCAGAAGAAGCCCTAGGGAGCCTCTACTTAGATAGGCAGAATCCTCCTTCAAGAATACGAACCTGGTTGCTTAACTGAGGTGGCTGGAGGAAAGTCCAGCACACACTGGCAACTCCTAGGACGCCAGAATCTGCCCTCGACTTCTTTCAAGGTTTGGCTCAAGTCCTTAACCACAAAGGAGGCTCCACATCAAGTGATTTCAAATAAATGAAGACACTATTCTCAGCTTACTAGATTGGTACCTAAATCACTATACTCTATTGACAGACCACTTAATGCAGTCTCCTTTAAATGATCCAGACAGCACTGGTAGAATCCTTTGGATGTTCTCTGGCCTGCACTGAGCCCCTCACCACGTTTGGTTAAATATCACCTGCATTTGACTTACAAGCTCAGCTGACAGGACTCTACTGGAGCTGAGACTCTTTCCATATAAGAACCAAGACTGGGCTGTTGGAAGAGATGTGAATAGTATAATACAAGGAAACGTGTCACACCATGTTACAATCTGTTGACATAATTTTTGGGAAGTAGAAAGTGCCTGATCACAAAGTAAGTACAGTCGTCCCCTTGGTATACAAGAGAACTAGTTCCGAGACCTGCTATGGAAAAGAAAATGTGCTGATTCTCAAGTCCCTCATGTATAAAAGCATGGCGTCTGCACACAACCCACACGCATTGTCTTGTACACTTTAAATCATCTCTAGATTACTTATAACACTAATACAATGCAAATTCTATGCAAATAATATTATTCACAACCGTTGAGGGAACAATGACAAGAGGGTCCATGTGATCAGTACAGATGCAACTGTTCTTTCTGAATAGTTTCAGTCTATAGTTGGTTGAATTTCTAGATGCAAAACTCACAGACATGGAGGGCCAACTGCATACAATAAACACCTCTCAAAAAGCTAGAGGCCATCTGTAAAAGTGATTTCCAAAAGGTAAATAATGTATAAATAAACAGCAAGAAGATTGGGTTTACCTAACAAGAATAACACAGGATCGGTATCTGTTAATTATTAAATTACGTGGAAATTCAAATACTAAACTGACCTGTGTCAATACAAGTCCTAAGATTATCTGCTCATGGAAAAATGGGGAGTGAAAACAGGGGCTTAAGGAGGAATTACGGACAGGATCTTTATCTCGATTGGGGGTTGTTATGAAAGAGAACTTTAAAAGTTAAGCAGAAATATATATATAGTACCTGCTCTGTGAACCTGCTGTACCCAGAGCCATATCCAGCTGCTGGTTCAACACTGGCCAAATACCCACAGACTGAAGCCAGTTACTGAAACCCCATTTGGCTCTTGGCATCTCAAATGTTGGTCCTTGTACCAAAGTTCCTTGACATACAGTAGTACAATTATGTCCTGACAAAATCTCATAACTTGAAAATACTGGAAGCCAAAAGTGCATTTACTAAACCTAACTTACAAAAAAAATAAATAAAATTTAAGCAGAAAAAGAATGAGACAAGAAGTATCAGTACATAATCACTGAAAATTGCAGGAAGAAGAAAATGAATTGGGTTTTAGGCAACAAATAAAATTAAAACTTATCTCATTTGTAAAGTGGTTCAGAATTTATGAAGTATTTTATTCATAAAATTTCACTTAATCCTCCTAATAAACTCACGAGGCTCACATAATCAGCATGCCCAGTCGCAAGATGAGGAAGCAAAGTCAGGGAACATTCATCAATCCCTCAAATCCCACAATCTGTAAGGGACAAAGAAAGAATGAGAGCGCAATTCCCCGACTCCCAGACCAAGTTCTTTTGATTACACCACGCCAGGAACTTTTGGAAATTAGTTTTCCTGGTTAATTAATTTGTTGTACTTTGTGTACCTGACTTGTGCCCAACCCGATTCTTTAAGCGCCTCTAAGAAATGACTTTATGAACACCATCGCCATCCAAACATCCAGGAATCAGAGTTGCCACTTCCACATTATGAGATTTCATCCGCTCCTAACGTCAAGTATCTCCATCTCTTTAGTCATGAAACCACAGAAGTATAGGCTCAAAATCAAGGGGTCAAAATAAAGTCTATCAGTTTATTGTCATTTCGGAGATTGTCGTTTCAATCTGCCTTGAAGCTTCATGAATGTCCATCTTGTCACTTTAACAGCAGGTAGTCAGCTGAAGTTGAGAACTGAATCAATGTGTATTTCCAGGACTCCACAGCATAGTGTCCTACATATTAGAATACACTCAATAAATGCTAATTTTCTTAATCTGTTTAGTACCTACTAGCAAATAATAGCATTAAAAGCAGAATTATGTGACAAACATTCTGTATCATAGACTAAAATATATTTTAGAAAAACTCAGGACAAAACTACCATGATGGTTTATGTATTAACTGGATGTGATCTCTCCCTTTAATCCAAGTGTGGGAATTATTTGAATAGCTTAACTGAAGAATACTAGCTAACAAGATTAACCTATAGCAACATCTGCTAGAACAGAAGAGTGGGCACAATTTTTTCTAAATGTATGCATTCCCTACAGAGTATAACGTGGAAAAACCTATAGCCAGGGCAGTTCTCTCCAAATTGTGATGTCTGTCTTCTTCCCTGGTGCACCTCCACTTCTCAGCGTAGGTCAGATGGCTCACAGATCACCCTACACATACATATCTGCACTGTTCTAAGTGGAGCACTTGGGAATTTGAACACTGACCTCGGTGAGGGACCATGAACTGAAAACCCTCTCTCCTGTGGCCACCAGTCTCTAGCAACATGAAAACACAAAGATCCCAGAGGTAAACATCCAAGCAATGAAGCTTCTTAGTTACACTTACACTTGCCCTCTCTCTTAAACGCAGAACTTTGGAAATTAAACATCACCCCTAAATTCCACCCCTTAATGCAATTTTTGAAGTTCAAAATCATTCCACTCAATGTAAATGCAAGTAATTACAGTATATAAATCACACATCATTATGTGCTTGAACAGGGAACTAATTAGAGTTTCTTGCCTTTTAAATTTATACTCTGTTCAGTAAGCATATTACAACTCATGTTCTTTCAGATTATGAAAGTTCAAAAGTTCTTTCAAAAAAGTTTGTCTAATCAATGATATTGTGAACATCCTTTCTCTAACTCCATCCTCCTGCCCTCATCGTTTTCTGGTGCCTCTTGTTGAGAACGCAGGTTAACATGTATCCATCTCTCCCAACCTTTCCACTGGATTCTCCTACACCTCAGGGCAGGGACAAGTAAGAACAGAAACAAACACTACTTCCACAAAATCCCACAGCTACGCATTTATATTTGTAGAAGCCAACTTTCCAAGCAGAATCTACTAACTGAATCCATAGCCACATCCTGTCTACCATAAAATCCAGCAGTTTTTTTTCCTTTAGTAAACACATAGTACAGCAAAAGCCCTGCAGCATTACATCTACACTCTATTGCTAGATGACTTTTTCATAGTTTCATTATCTTTATAGGATTTGTTTAAAAATATCTATGAACTATTACAAGTTAAGACCAGAGTTTGAATCTACTTGACTGATAAATGTCTGGGGTTTGTCAGGCTAGTAACTCATTGCCTGGAGATTGACAAATGATACGCTAACAATCACAAGTTAGGCAGGCACCAGAAAATAACTCTGTTCTTTCTGATTTCTCATGTGCAAACCAGCTTGACTTTATTACTCCATAGGGTTGATGACTGGTTTAAATATAGTATGTTTAATGAACTTGGAAGGCATTCAGATCCGGCAAACAGGACAGTGTCAAAAGCTGTGATTTTTCTATTGTTTTTATTATTAATGTAATCATTGAACACTTCCAAGTATTTCCATATCTATGCATGCTACCAAGAATCTACACCACCCAGCATCCTTTCATGTGGAGAATTGCCTCTTGGGAAAGTCTAAATTCTGTGAAGCATTTTGAGAGCTATGAATCTAGAGGTCTGCTCTAACTTTTAGAGAAAAGAAGCTAATCCTACTTTTTTGCAGCTAGCAAACAGTGGTCTCACTTTCTGCACAGCCATTTCTAGCTCACTTCTCAGGACAGCTTGCTATCATTAAATTTTAATCAGCAACAGTAGCAGGTTCAAATTGAGCCCTTGGAAAAAGCATGAAGTTTGTCAGGTCTTTCGTGTGCAAGCTGGCTTTCAGATTGCTTCGGGGGACTCTGGTCAAAGGGGTGAGGCCCAGCCACGCAGGAATAGGCTCAGAGGGCAGCAGAATTAGAAACGCCTAGAAAGAAGCAAGGATTCCAAAACTGCCCCTACCCTATGTCAGGTAACTGAGGTGACAGCACACATCTCAACAACAATGCTCAGCCCGAGTGGGCTCAAGCTGGCATTGCTGGAGTCTGAGTGCAGATGCATGATCTCCCCTGCTGGGCACTGTATCAGAAGACAAGAGGGAGGGGCATGAGGCAGCAATGGCCAGGACAACTGGGTGGGGAGCATGCTTCCCGGGGTAGAAGAATCCTATCTAGACCTCTTAACAGCTGAGCTCTGGCAAGTGACTGACTTCTTTGTACAGCCCATCATCTGCGACATGGGGACAGGGATGAGCAAACACCTACCTGGAAGGGTTAATGGAAGGGTTAAATGACTTAATATTATTAAATACTTGGATGAATACCTGGAATATGGAAGCACTGGAACAATGTTCGATACTATTTTTCATCACCTAATCCAACCCCCCAATTTTACACATGAGAAGAATGAAGTTCAGGGACACAAGTTAGTTTGCCTAAGATCTCACAACTTACAGACAAAAACAGGAATAGAATCCAAGCTACTCCTTTGCAACGTTAACTTTAAAGGCTTCTAAACACCTTTTGGTATAGAGGAAGTATAAGAGAGTATCTGAGGAGTATAGTTAGATTTACCAGGACTATTTATAGTGACAGTATTTTAATTTATTCTGAAATTCAAAATTTACTAAGAAAATGCCAAAGATGTCAACCAAATGGGAGACAGTAAGTAACTGGAAAATGAAAATAAGATAGACTATATGTGCATTTCTTTTCATATTCGTGTGCTTTCTCCCCTTCCCCATTTGCCATCTGGCCGGTCACACAAAGGTGAAATAAAGATTTAATATCACAGAACACCACCAGAGCAACAGTGCTGCTGTGTCTAAAACTCAAGGTCAGGTGCATCAGCACTTGTCAGCAAAACGTTCTCCAAGCCGGGCTACTCAGATTCCTTTTAGTCTATACATCACCCTGTTGAATGAAAAGTTTCCTCCTGTGCATAGTTTACTGAGGTCAGCACAGTCTGGAAAGTGGGTAAGGGGACTGAGGCTCTGCCAGTTGTATCATACCTACTGAAGCCATCAGTCCTACATGGAGAGCAGCAGTCACATTGTCACCGTAAGAAGAGCCTTGCACGCTGGTAAGGTCCCACGAAGCCTAGAAAGTTCCTCTGCTGGTCTTTCATAGCAAATATCCATTCCATCCTCCTTGCCCTCCTCATCTCTCATTCACTGCCACTAAGGCAAAATGGGCATACATTTCCAATTGGCTATAAATCCCTTAACCTAGGCACATGCCCCTTGTGACTGATCTCTCTCCCTCATGCCTAGCTTCCATCTAAACAATTTTGCTTTCTTTGGTAAAACAGGAGAAACTCTGGTTTATCTAGAGTTTATCCAGCTTAAAACTCAATTCCATGTTGTAGTATTAAGGACTTTCTAGCAAGTCTTAGCATCTGACCACTTTGCCAAAGCATGTCCCCTGTGACCTCTTTCTTTTTTTTTGCAATAATAAAGCATACTCTTTTACATTGATTTCGACAAACAGTCTTCAATATACCTTTGTTTATACATTCTACCCCATCTGAAACAATCAGTATTCTACTCATCCTTTAAAGCCCAACTCGCGCCATATTTTGTCTGTCTTGGGATTTAAATTCCCTAAAATTAAATCTGATGTTGCAACAATATCCAGCCAGCTGTAGCCCCTCTGTAGCACAGCATGGAACCTTATGTCTCTTCTTGTTGGCTTCCTAGATATTTGAAAAATCCTTTAAGAATCCACCGTGTACCTGTTTTAAGCAGACATTTTTCTCTCCCCGTTCTGGAATGTTCTTCAGTATCACCATCCCCACAATGTACAAAGCACGTCAATGGGCCAGGATTCCTTGTCAATATGTGTGTATCAATGTATTCAATCGTTGTAACAACCCTACATCCCATGAGGCAGGTATTATCACTACTCCCATTTTACGGATCATGAAATCGATACACAAAATAGTTAAAGAAGTTGCCCAAGAATCACATGATCAGTAAATGTCAGTGTCAGGATGTTAACCCAAGCAGCATGACTACAGTCTATGATATAACTGCAGCCCTCCAGCTGCTTACTCCTGTAGCTATTTCTACTCTAGGATTCCAATTTGCCTTTTGTAACCATTTACATGCGTATCTTTGGAACAAAAGGAGGCCGCCTTAGACCAGAGGTTAAGTCTTACTGAATTTTTCACTTGTCCAATGTTTCCTGTACAAGTTGCTTAAGGCCAACTTTTCTGAGCATCCTAGACTACAAAAGACACTGTTTAGATTTATACTCATTTATTCTTCCTGATTTGTACTTGGTTTTAGGTCTTAGTTCTCAATAAGACTTTAAAATCCTGGAAGGCAGAGACAACCCCCCACCCTTTTCTGGGTCTACCACAGTACCATACCCATTGGGAAACTGTGTGGCTTTTACCCTCCCTAGAGATAATCATTCATTTTCCCTCATTCAATTTCATTTTGCTGATAGTTCCAATGAGTCACGGTGCCCCAGAATCCTAAATGCAGTCTTAAGATATCCTAGGTACAGCTGCCCGGTGTAATAGTACCCGTTAGCTCAAGGCTGTGTGCCCTTCAGCTCAGGAAATCATTGCAGAAGGGTTGTGAAGAACTGCAAAGCCACTCTTGCAACACAAATGCACCAAATTAGAACAACAGAAAGTGCAAATAGCGTCCAGGAGGAACATGACAAATATCTACTGTCAAAGGAAAGACTCTTCCACCTAACAGCAATCGCTGTTTCACACTATGTAATGAAAATTAAAAGGCTGTAGCAGCAAGAGGCGGCAGCTAGTGAAGAAAGATTACATCCACTGTGAGAGCTGAAAGGGCAGGAGAGCTTTCCCAAAGACAAAGGAAGAGATGGGGGTTCTTTCCTCTTCCTCTTCACCCGCTCCTTTCCATCATGCCTTGGCTTATTTGCTGGGATCTTGGCTCAGACCTCTGAGCTTCAGTTCCCAATCTGTAAAATAACGGTGGCATCTGCTCCAAAAGAACAAAATGAGGAAGCACTCTGAATCTTACCACCGCAAAAAATTCAGATCTTATTGTCTGTAAGAGTTTGAAGACACACATGAAAGAAAAAAATTTTTAAAGGAGTAGAAGGGAGATGGGAGGGGGACATAGCTCAGCAGGTAAAGCACTTGCTTAGCTAGAGCAAGGCCCTGGGTTCAATTGTCCAGTGCCATCTAAGTAGGGCGTGGTGGCACACAGCTTTAATCTGAGCACTCGGGAGGCTGGGGCAGGAGGATTACTGTGAGTTTCAGGGCAACCTGGGCTACATAGTAAATTCAGGACCAGCCTAAACTATAGAGCACGACTCTGTCTCAAAAATAAAATAAAAGGTTTCAAGGGGGAAAGAAAAGGAAGGGAGCCCCGAGAATTTTTAATGTGTGTCAAGGAGAGTGTTCCACATCAGTCATCTCCTGAGCAAGTCTGTTCCCTCTTTGCCAAGGGTGAGTCGTTAACAGTCTAGTACTGAACGCTTGCCTGGTTCAGGCCCGGTTCTAGCACTTCAGTTGTATTTCATTAGTACCCACTATGTTTCCAAGAGAGGGGCAGGGGTCACAAACAGCCCTGCCATTCAGTACGGCTGGTCAGAGGACAGCCGCTTCTTTTCACAGACTCCTTACCTCGTGGCTAAAAGTGGGAACACGTGGTTTAGCAGGTTTAGAATAGAATATATGCTTTCATAAGGGAGCCAGCACGACTAGTGTTATAAGATTCTCTTTGTTCCTCAACAAACATCTGAAAGAAAAATCCTCATTTGAGAGCGTTCAAAGCTTCTCTTCAGAACTGCAGGCTGCAGAAGTACTTAGAGAAGGGGCTGCATTCTAAGCATCAGCCATGTTGCAAACACATTTGAGACCTCCCGCTGGGAGGCTGTACACTAGCCTCCTAGGCCAAGAATTTACACACAAAGCCCCTAACAGAAAGACTGAGTACTGGCTCTGGCTTTTCATCAGACCAGACACAAAACCCAGTTCCCACAAATCCCTGACATGTGACTTTGGGCAAAGCCTCCCATATTTCATTTGCCAAATGAGTGAAACCTCCCGTACCTCACGTGTCAAATGAAAAAAAGCCTCTCTTAGAAACAGAGTGAGTTGTAAATGAAATACAGCTACATGCTAGAACTAGGACTGACCAAGCAAGTGTACATGTACTGCTAACCACTCACCGTTGGTAAAGAGGGAAAAGACTTGCTCAGGTGACACTCAGTACGGAACACTCTCTTTAATACACATTACAAGTTCTTGGGATACTCTTTAAGCAGCAGATGCTGTGGCCAGGATGAGACAGGCACAGAGTGCCACTCAGGCTTTATCAGACAAGTACTGCGTAAGTGAGCACAAGCTCCTTGAGTTTACGTTCATGACTACAGAAAACAGGGATAAGACGCCATCTTGGGAGTTGTCAGTTTGTTCTCATATCTTACTGTTATTTTATTACTTTTATTTGTGTCTTAGAAGTGGGTAGAGAAGATGGCAGGGGGAGCTCAGACAGGTCTCCTGTGTCACCTGTGAAGCCCAGCTTAGAACAGGGGCCTTAAGAAAGGAGATTCTTTTCCCATAAAAGGAGAATACCCTAGACATTCAATACTCATAACAAAACTTCCCAATTACCTTCAGACCTTTAAGAAGCAATGACCATTCATGCTTAATATCATTCTACTTTAAGCCTGCTTCTCCCCCTGTTGGCTTTCTCCCCATTCTCTTTCAAAAACTGTGGAGGTTACAACCACAAAGTAGGAACAGGTGTGTCTTAGAACAAAGGTACCTGCTTGTGGATTCATTTTCAAATTTCCCATTCATGCCTAAGGTTTATAAAAGAATCACTATGGTAAACAGAGTCACAACCAGAAAATAAGCAATCTTCACATAAAATGTGACAATTATGATGAAGGTGAAGGAAAATGTTTTCATCTTTCAAGAACAAAAATCATGGCTCAGAGATGAGGAAAAGGCTTAGTGAGCTTGAGTTTGCCGTAAGAGCTCCAATGGATGAAGACAGGGCGCCCTCTGAGCAACAGAACCATCCAACGGGAACTGCAACTCGAACACGGGCCAGTTACATCTGACAAAAACCCAGTATGTGGCCGAATGTGGCATGCCACAAGAGGAAAAGTCCTTTGCCACATGAGTACAGAGAACAGAAAATCATTGTTCCAGCCTGAACTGCAGAGCAAGACCCTGTCTCAAAAAAAAAAAAAAAAATCATTCCTTGGGCTGGAGGAGTAGTGCAAGGGTTAGAGCACTTGTCTATAAAGTGAAAGGTACTGAGTTCAATTCCCCAGCAGGCCAGACGTGGTGATGCACAACTGGAATCCTAGCGCTCAGAAGGCTGAGGCAGGAGGATTGCTATGAATTCAAGGCCGGCCTGGGCCACACATTGAATTCAGGAGCAGCCTAGGCTACAAAGAAAGATGCTGTCTCAAAAAGGAAAAAAATGAATAAAAAATAAAATAAAGCAAATTACTTCTCACCAGGAGAGGCCAAAAGCCTTCGTGAAAGTTGGCATAGAGACTAGGGCCTGCCAGATAAGACAGATTCTGATGGCTGAGGATGAGCAAGAGGCAATATTCCAGACAAAAGGGAAAATCCAATAATCACATTACGATTATTAAGCCTATGTGCTGAACTTACTGGATTCCCTCTTCAGCAGTCAAGTACTACCATCTTGGACAAGTTACTTAACTTCCTTTTGTGTTTGAGACAGGTTCTCACTCCGTTGCCCAGGCTAGTCCTGAATTCACTATGGAGCTCAGGACTCACAGCAATCCTCCTGCCTCAGCCTCTCAAGTGCTGGGATTACAGGCATATGCCCGCACGCTTAGCTTATATGGTGCTGGGGAACCGAACTCAGGGCCTAGTGCTTGCTGAGCAAGCACTCTAAAAACTGTGCTATTCCTCCAGCTACAAGTCACTTAACTTCCTAAGATTCTGTTTTCTTCTCTGTAAAAGGGAGCCTATGATAGCCACACCAGAGGGTTGTTAAGAAGACCTGATTAAATAACATAAATTAAATTACTCATGCCTGATTCTAACCAGTGACCAATAACTTGGAGCTGTTATTACTCTCATCTCATAGAAGACATCCCTTCAAAGACTAGAAAAATACACCTTTGAGGACCTTCATAGATGTGGCTCAGAGAGCTTGCTAAAACATTCTCTCCTCATACCTGTAGGTCTGAGGCAAAGGGTGTTTTATAGATAGCTGAATATATTTCTATAGGCACACTAAGGAGCTTCTGCCAATTAAAACACGAAAATAGAAGATAGCGGTCTTTCACCACTTCTTGCCTACTTTAAATGTCCATACTCTTGGGAAAAGCTGCAAATGACCAAAATGCTTACCAAGTGTGTGGTTCACTGGGTTTTCTTACTAACCGAGAATTAATAGGAAACCAATTTGTCTTAACTCATAAATAAAAGTTAAGATCATGAGTATATCCTTTGCCTCGGAACATGCAGTGTGGACATAAATGAATCCGTCTTTGATGATTTAAGACTTAACAGTACCCTCATCTATAGAATTAAGGGAAGTCCCATACAATTGAGGTTTTGCAGAGCAGTAGCTCGGCTGACTGCACAAATAAGTTGACGGGGGAGGGTAGTTTGAAGTGAAGAAAAAAGAAAAGGCCTTTCGGGTCGGAGCTTTTAGACTTGACCATGATCTCCATAGGAAATGAGATTTATAGTGAATCCTCACATGTATACATATACAATTTTAAAAAGGGTGTCTCAAAGCCATACTCTAACCATGAAGACACATTCTGATATTCATACTATATTTCTATTTCATTTAAAAAAATACAGCTCATTACTTACTAGCTCAATCTCAAGAATTCAGTCTTAAAAACCTCTTTGTAGGTATCACTCTGATTGCCCCACAGAGGGTCTGCCCTTTGTTTCAGAGAAAGTCACATACCGGAAATGTGGTGAGTCAATACAACTTTCATTTTTAAAAAATAGAGAAACAAAAGCTATAGCATTTTCCCAGAATCTGGAAGTCAGTGGGCAGAGAAGCATGGCTCCTAAGGGGCCATTTCTAGGCAGCAGCTCTTCCCTCACCCCCCCACTCCCACAGACTGCTTGTCCTCTTTTTGTCAATGTAACAATAAACATATTTTTAAAGAAAAGTTTATTACTTATTCAAAGTGCTCCAAGCAAGCTGAGTGACTGGACACCCGTTAGGGTGCATGGGGGGAAATCCTTAACACTTTCACCCAACAAGACAGTCGTGGCAAAAGGGGAGCTATCTGACCATTCTTGGGCTGATGTAATGTCCAGCTGAGCCTTCTAGGGCTGGGGAGCCCATTATCTCTTGAAGGACCTACCACAGACCCTAATATTGATACATCTTTCCACTACAGAATAAGCAGAAAAATAACTGCAATGCAAAAATACTTTCTTTTCCATCATTCAACTTCACAAATGCCCGTGGGAATCCCAAGCACATCAGAGGCACTTCTCAACAAAGAAGTTTCTATCAAGGGGGTGCCTGTCGCAGACCACCTGTGTGGCATAGTACTAATTTCCAAGGAAAATAAATTCCTTGCAACTGGGGAAAAAAAAAAAAAACCTGCTGGCAGCCACCCATGCTGGCAAAGTACGGTGTGCATGTGCACATGGAAAGATTTCCTGTCAGCGGGGGCTTGCTCCCCTGTGAGGAAAGATGGCCGTCTTTCAAGATGCACTGAAGAAGAAACACTGACTTCAGCATCCCCAACAACTAAGCAGCATCGGAAGGAAAATAAGCCCTGCTGAATAGGGCCGCCCAAGGGATCCGGCAGTGAGCTGCAGCAATGACTGCCAGGACATTTCTAAGTCTGGGATCAAAACACAAGATTATATATCTCTTAGAATAGACCAGCCTTCCGCATGTACAACGGAAATGAAGTGGGGAAGGAATGTGAGAGAAAGCCAATATTTGCCGGGCTGCACAAGGTTAGAGCAACATCAGAATACCTGTATTCACAGAAATATACAGGCCATATGAATTTAAACAACAGTTTTGCAATTTTGCTGGAAGGAAATGTGCCCGTTAGAATACCAAAAGGCCAATTTACAAGATACCAAAAGCAGCAGTAAGCTGAAATCAAACCAGGACACAGGAACTTCCCGTGGGTCAGGCTAAGGAAATACTTCCCAGAAAGCCAGATGCAACAAGACCCTGGGTTATGAAGGGGTTATTTCTTAAAGTCAGATGCCTTATAACATCTTGGCTATTTGCCCTATGATGTTTCTTCAATAGGACTACAGTTCTATTAGAGGAGCTACGGGGACGACAATTTCTCATAATTGATTCTGCTAGTGACAAGTAGAGGCCAGGATCTCTGCCCATCCCATCAGGTGCCTCATCACAGTGTCATCTTACACTTCTGCCCAACGTGGTGGCTTTGAAGCTGAAGTTCCAACGTTTTCATGATGCCCTATTCTTTGAACTAATTCTCGCCTAACACACTGGGGACCTGCTTTGCTGCCTCACTGATCTTAAGGGCAAGAAATATTTCTCTACGAGTATATAACGAATAATGGCTACTCACTCTGTCAGATTAATGGCCATGAAACAGTTTGCATGAACAAGGGGAAACATGAAAGAAATAGTTCCTGTTCTGCAAAGCAGGCCGACCCATTCGGGGGGAGGGACAGCAGGTATGCTCAGCTCTTTTGATCAACAGCAAAAGGTTTTTGCACTATTTGGCCCAAATTCGGTCTATCTGATACTTGGGTTTCGTTCTGAATACCTAATAAACAAGCACATATAAATTTAGTAGAACCACCAGTGTGGAATTTCAAAAGTTTTGTCTGGAAATGAATAACTGAAACTTTTTCCGGTACCAGGAAGCCTGCAATGAACTTCATGGAGTGCTATTCATAAAATGAGACTTGCATAGTGCCCCCTGAAGTTCTAAATATAGGGGCCATACAGACCCTGGAGCCACAGCAGGATTCCATTGTCTTCAATTTACTGTTGTATGGTTTAAGGCAAGTGACTTATTCTTGGCTTCAGTTTCCTCATCTGAGACAGGATCTCACTGTGTAGTCCAGGCTGGTCTTGAACTCACTATGTAGTCCAGGCTGTCCTCAAATTCATGCCAATCCTCCTGCTTCAGCCTCCCAAATGGTGGGATTACAGGTATGTACCACTATTACCGGATCCTCATCTGTTAAATAATAACATTACTGCCTTTTGCACAAGGCCGTTCTAAGAATTTTACAAGGTTCTGACTCCATTATGAACTTGCAGGCAGTATAAGGCATACAGTAAGCATTCAATAGACATTAACTATTATCATTATTTTAGATTCCTATAGAGTTTATTTTCCCCTTTTCTGTCAACAGTATTTCTGAAAATCAAATATCATTAATCCTTAAAAACAGAGATCGGAAATAGTGTCTGTTTCTTAAGAAATGTAACCAGGGACCTACATCATCTTCCTGAGGAAATAGAAATAGTACAGACAATCCCTTTATGATGTCGCCAAAAGTCTTGCCAAGACTTAACAGAAGAGACATTTCATAATATTTTTCTTCCTCTGAAGGCATCTTGGCCTCTTTTCGAGAATCCCAACACTCGAGTTAAAGTAGAAAATTCAAACTAGATCTTGGGAAGTATTTCTTTTCAAATTAATTTAGAATTGATTTCAACCTCTAAATTTCCAGGTAAAAATATAATTTACTTTTGTAGAACAAAGTTATAAGTTGTAGAACTGTCCCCAGATAGACATCTGTGTAAGGCTGCTATTAAACAAGGAGACGGAACATTCTGAAGCAGCATCGGTGGAATGTGTAGGATCTAGACAGTGTGTACTCAAGTTCACTGCCTGGAAGGTGACTGTGAGTCAGGAGCTAAGCCTATGGATGCTCCTCTGTGGGACTGCATCCTGCTTTCCTTGTGGCTTTTGTCGTAAATAAATATTCTCAGCTGCTCTTGGAGAGGAGCATACTTCCTACATCTCACTTGAATTCTTATTTCCTTGGCCTATCAGTCTCTACACTTCCAGTCTAGAATTTAGGAACACAGGATGTGTGAAGTTCAAGCACTAATTCTTGCACTTCTGAGTCTCCATATTCTCATGTTTCTCAGAGGCTGGAAACAAGTTTCAAGTGAATGCTGCAGAGAGCTGTGTCAATAAGTGTGTGGCCCCTCATGAAGGAAAGGGGCAAAAAGAAAAAGAAAATCTGGATTCTGAGATTTAAGTTTCTAAGCAGATGGAGGAACTGGTAATGCTGCTACCATGATGGCTCCCTCCTGCTCCTTCAGCCATCTCTGGGAGAAAGTCTGGCTAAGATAAATGGATGGAGATCAGCCCAGTGAGATGCTCTAGAGGAATCAAGGACCTGGCATGGAATAAGGGAAGAGCTACGTTCCCAAAACCAAGAATGCTGGTTCTGTGTTAAATCGGCTGCAAGAAAGATCTATAAAGTGATATTGACATGGGAGAGAGGGTAGGAAGCGGGGGTGATGGACTGCCAATGAAGGGACGAATCTCTGAGAGTGGGAGAGGAGTAAGGCCTAGGAAAAACAAAGCTTAGAGGAAGGGGCAAAGAGGAAAGGCCCAAAGTGGTGTAGATTGTCATGTCTCCCAAGCCATATGTTTCCAACGTGTTACTGAATCTGTAGCTCATGTATGAATACATAAATAAATAAAATGATATTGAAAACGCTTCTAGAAAAGTAAGAGACCCTGAGCATGGGAGTGGGGGGAGGAGAAAAGCTTAGGATGGAGGGAAAAAGAGGTCAAACGAAGCATAGGTGTCCAACATGTACGTTGCCAACATACTAATGAATCTGTAGCTCACATATATCCAAAATAAAATTTTAAAAATGAACACATAATACACACACACACACACACACACACACAGAGAGAGAGAGAGAGAGAGAGAGAGAGAGAGAGAGAGAGCTGGAGGAATGGCACAATGGTCAGTGCATTTGCCTAGTGAGGGCAAGGCCCTAAGTTTGATTCCCCAGCACCACATAAAGCCTGGTATGGTGGTGCATACCTGCAACCCCAGCACTCACGAGGCTGATGCAGGAGAATTTCTATGAGTCCAAGGTCAGCCTGGAGTACCTAGTGAGTTCAGGACTAGCATGGGCTACAGAGCAAGACCCTGTATCAAAAAAAAAAAAAAAAAAAAGATGTTGAAAAACCTTTCATAGAATTCACATACCCACATGGGTTATTGACTGACAGGGGGCACTCTAAAGCCCTATGCAGGTCTATGGGAGCTTTTAGATTCTTAGGGCATGTACCAAATTTGCCTTTTCCTTTCCCACAAATTTTCAGCTACCATAGCCTTTGTTGCCAGGTACTCAACCTCAAGGATCTGTCAGTTGCTGCTTGGCATGAAAAGCATTCATATGCATATTTAATAGGCAAACCAATGTGCATAACATTGAAAATGATTGATTCCAAAAATTTTGACTTGTATGTTTTCAAGGATCAACCATGAACTACAATAAGACTAGTATCTTGTATCAATTTTTTACTGATCTGAATAAAAGAGTTCTGACATAGGCATATAACAATCACCTCAAATATATTAAAATTTGGGAGCTGAAGGTAGCCAACCAAAGCTTTTAACAAAATCAAATTGGGAAAGTGGCAGATATCTCTTAAGAACACAGTATAAGAGCTTATTACAATAAGTGATATAATCTACAGCTAGCAAAATATTATTCTTTTTATAGTTTATTCAATTTGAAAAAGGTTTTGGGAATATAAAAAGAAAATATTATTTAAGTAATCAAATGAAAATAACCACAAAATAAGAAATGGTCAATTAGTGATATAACCCATTAAGTTCAAGTTAATGTGAACAAAGTATCAACATTTCCAATTCTGTAACAAATAAATAAAGGCCAAATAAAAGGTTTATTTCATCAATGCTTATGTTGAAAATGCTCATAATTAAATGAACTGGTTAGATTTCCTTGGAGAAACAGCTAAATCACTGCCTCAGTCAACATCGTAAATATACTAAGCAGCTCACACAAAGTTTTGATGTAACAATTATTTTGCTCAAAGAATTATTTACAAGTACATTATAAATTAAATTTAATACCATCTATGTAAGCAGTAGTTTCATGGTCCACTCTGTAACTATCATTTTTGTACACAGATTCTCTCATTGGACAAGTTTCCACAAGGCTAACTTCAGGCATTCCTTAAATTTATAAGGTCTTAATGTGCTCCATAACTACCTGAGAGTTGAGTCAATTAGGAGGATCAACTGCAGAGTAGAAAACCTAAATTATTTTTTTCCCTGACGAATAGTTTCTAGTGAGTTGTTTTCAAGGTCAGGAAAGCATTATGGACAGCTTTAAATATCCTCAAGACTTATCAAATGCAAATGAAAGTAGACATATTCTGCTTTGCTCCCCAGTGCAAAACCCAAACCAAAAGGACAACCATTTCAAGAAGACATATTCAAGAAAAATTCCTAGTAAGTAAACATGTGGCACTCTGCCTGTGACCACTCGGTGGGGTGGGTGGTATCATCTCCATTTCTAAAGTGTGGATGCTAAGAAATGCCAGAAGAGATTCACGCAGTTAAAGAACTGGACAGGATATCCTCTAGTCTTCTGTCGCTCTATCCTGCACATGTTCCTCAGTTTACCTTCCTACTTGTCACCTTTCTACCTCTTTATCAGCTGAAAGTCTTGTTTGTATTCTTGAGCACTGAATCAAACAGAACTCTCTAGTTGTGCCAATAGCATTGAATATCCAAACTGTATAGTATTCCTTCCTTGGTGAGAGCCATTTTGTGAATATTTACACATTTATTATTTTGTAAAGACATCTTCCAGATAGTATTCTGGTGGCAAATAGTAACCTATGAAAATTAAGTCTTTAAGCTTTGAAATCGAACTAGAATTCACCTTTTTCCAAGATTAACTCAATGCCACAAGGCCAGCCATCTCAAATCTCCCTTCTCGGTTGCCATCAAGCAAAGGGGAGTGAACTCTTGAAGGTATAGTAATAGAATCACCAGCTGAATTAGCAGTTTTGTCCCCAGCTTCAACTTGATATTTTTGTGATTTTATTTTTTAGACTATATTATAACAGAGTTGCTTAGAAATAAGATTTTCTAAAAGGGGCTAATACACACTGATTTTACAGCAGTTAGCTATAGAGAGTTAAATGCAAACTGAACAGGTTTTTGGGTTCCCACAACCCTTTCCAGAGGCATTTAACTGATTAGCACCATCGTTGCGACAGCACTGTGTGCACAATAAGTGTCATGGACAACTTTAGTTGGCTGAAGAATCCCAGCCAAATGATCATCTACTATCTAACGTAAAGGGAAAAAAATGCCTCTCTACCTCTCGCTGCCCCAAAGAAGTGGGCAACACAGGATAAAAGGGTGCTATGCGAGACTTACCCATGACTTGGGACTCTACTTCTCCTCTCCTACTGTGCAGAGGTGGATGTGTGCTGTGCTCACTTGTTATGGCAGACGGGGCATTTCTACATCATGATGGTGCCACATTGCAGGCATATTCTCAGGAAGACTCAGAAATAAAAAGAGATCATGTCCATCTATCCTAGATCACACTGAAAAGAAAGCTCAGAACGTTCACAAGGGATTTAAAAAGAACATGCTAGCTCCCCAAAGGGGGACACGGCAAAATCACTCCACCAAAATACTGGAAATATGCACAAAAATTGCATATTATATTTGGTCCTTATTTGAATTCTAGATTTAAAACACCATTGTATGGAAGATGTTGGTATGTCCATAAAGTGTCTCTACTGTGAGGAACAGAAAAATAAACTTTAAAAAAATTCCAGGGTAATAATTGTAAGGAAAGGCCTGTGTATATCCTAGGCTTTACACCTGTGGTCTGTTGATTTTTCAAAAAGTATTAATATAAGAATGGCTACAAAACAGAGAAAAATATATTCAATACATATGTCCTTCCAGCAACAATTACACATTTGGTAAAAACTGAAAATCACAAACATAAAAGTACATAGCAACACTTTTAGACTATGTGAAGGATGCAGCCATTTCCTAAACTGAGTTGGGTATTTTTGGGTTATAACTTGACATAAAAGGACTAAATTAAAATGGGGGAAACTGAAATTATCACTTTTCATTCTTTTCCTCCCAGCTGAATTTTAAATATTGGAAATACTTCAATATTTTTGAGCATAACTGCCAGAATCCTAAGCCCTCTACAATAGTACAAGATTATTACTTGGAAGCCAAACTCTTTCTGGCCATAAATACACAACTGCCAATTCCAGAGCCCAAAGAAGAAGAGTCCATGGTAGTTAGATGAAAATTAATTCATTTGTGGAGTTTATACATGTGGCTGTAAACGTATTATCACTGGAGAACTGAAAATATTGAACTAAGCACAGGGGTCTAAAATGAAACAAATCTGTGAGGGAAAAACCTGTGGGATGACCAAATACCGGAAAGTGCTACAAACACATGCGATGCTAGTCAGCCTTCAGGCCATTGGGGCCCTCAGGTCAGAGAGGTATTAAGCTGGAACAAGCTCTAATGCTCTTAGATATTTTAGCCCTGCGTATCGCACCTCCTGACCTTCTCCATAAGAGGAGTGATTCACATGGTGAGACTTTAGTCCTGTATCTACACGGATGTTGTTCCTCATAGCAGCCCAGCTGAATATTTCCATATAGCTTTGCTATTTTAAAGTTCTTCCAAGTACAGGAGTGGTTCTTCAGTTTTCCTCCAAAGTTACTCAAAAAGCAACTGGGTACTGAAGGGTAATCAAGTGAACAAGGTGATGGTAGCAGATGTGATTTAAGTGTTTCAGGTGTGTTACCCAAATTTTAATCAAGATGAAGCTATGAACAGTAACAAAAAATGCAAACAAAAACTAAAAACTCACAAGAGCCGTGGTAGAAGAGTATCCACAGGTGCCACATGTACCGTCTTCATACTGTAAATCAGCTCTGTCAGTTGTAATAACTATCAGCCACAGTGGCCACCGAGCACCTGCAATGTGGTGAGTGCCACGTGAGACGTACCGCGTGTGTGAAATACACACCAGACTGCAAAGAGCAGGAAACACAGAGAACAGAAGATAGCAAATGCATCACACCTGTTTCTTTTTACTTGTCCAAGTGGGCAGTAGAGAATTTAACAAAGGAGGCTTGCATTATGTTTCTACTAGACAAAGCATCTGTATGTGTTTTTTTTTTCTTTTGGAACTAGGGATCAAATCCAGCAGCATTTTACCACTAAGCCACTTCCCCAGCCCTTTTTGTTGGCATCTTTTTATTTTGAGACAGGATTTCCCTAAAATGCTCAAGTGAAAGAAAATTAAAATATAAGGGGAAAACATTTGAAATGCATGCCGTGATTCTTGACTATTTGCTAGTTAGCATAAGCCTAAAGACTATTAAAGGCCTAAAACCTATTAGCCATTAAAAAATGGCTATACCAACAAAAAAATAGCCATACAGAGGGCTGAAGACGCAGTTCAGTGGTAGAGCACTAGCACAGCATTCAGGCCTCAGGCTCCATCCTACACACTGAGAAGCTGCACAAATGTAACTCCACCTGCTTTATATTAAATACACTAAGTTCTTCAATTCCGAGGTTCTCACCTTCACTAGCAAGTAAAAGAGGTACTCTTGATATCACTCTCAATTTAACGTCTTTTCCTGCTAGCCAGCCTGAATCCCATGAAACCCACAAGGGAAGTAGTCCACAGAAGCAGGGTGGCCATCAATGAGGCATATAATTTATGAAGAAAACAACCCTAGGCCCACCTCCAGCTAATCAGAACCACCAGTCTCCAGTCTCAGCAGAGTGTGGTGGCTGGGGCAGAAAGGAATTCCGAACCGACTCCCTCTAGAGCTGGAAGAGTTCCCACACTGAGAGCCAGGGACAGCACTCAGTATCTCAATGGGGCTGAGACCACAGTCCAATCCCTTGGGATACTAGAATGAAAGTCACCTCCTGATTCAGATAAATCCTGCTCTAGGGTCCAGTGATCAATATGACAGATGCACTGTAAACACAAAGGCAGAGACTAGGCTGGTTGTAAGTTTTGGGTTTCTGAAATCATTTGCCAAATTTCTGTAATTGTGTTCAAGTAAATCTGTAAACAAATACAGTTTGGCCTCTGGTCAAATTTTACAGTCTCACAGTAGAAATCCACATTCTCAGTACTAAGCTACATGACTGATGTTTAAAATAAATGGAAAGGAATTTCCCATTCCAGATCTCACTTTTTAGCATACCCATATGTCAGTTTACAAAACAATCTTAAAAACACCCAAGTGGATGGAGTTCTTTTGAACGATGATGCCACTGAATCTGAAAAAGCAAATACCCAGTAAATGTGAGAGGCAAGTCAGCAAACTGATAGACATAAATGTATGAGATCACTCAGCTTTCCACATGCATCGGGGAACTCCAAAAGAAGGCAGAGGTGCTAAAAACCATCAGAACAGTTAGGTAATAGCTGAATATAAATTAAGAACCCTTTACACACAGTTCTAATGTTGACCTCAGATGAAACATAGTAGAATAAGGCAGAAAGTCCAAGCTTGTATGCAGAGATTTCCCCTCATAATTATGTTTATTACTATATGTCTGCAATGCATCTTGCTATGTTAATTAAGTCAAAATGTATGACAATCACTTGCAAGCCTTCACAGATGAGTAGTATGCACCCAGCCACATCATTCACAGGAAAGAATTCTTTTCTCTATTCAGTAAAAGAGTACTGGGGGGTTGTGTTTTGCTCTTTTTAAACAGAATTTCCACCATACATGCTTCCAAGATGAAAAGCCCATGCCCAGAACGGTTCTCTTGTGAAGTCACATCCAATTGCAAATGGGTCCCCTCTCATATGTAACCAGGACCATTCCAAGAGTCACTGGTAGACCTGGCTGGGACCTGCAGGACACTCCTGGGAGTCCATATACCAACACACTCCTCATGTCCAATTGCAGACATTATGGGGAGGCATGGGAAGAATACTTGGTACCCCAGTAGGCCGGTTTATAGATTCACTCAGGAAGAAACAATAGGATTGCGATCTCTACATCTGAAAAGCCTGTCCTATACAATAGGAAAGCTCAGCTTCCAAGAAGGATTAGAGTCAGCACAAGGAAAGGTATACTAGGGGTTGCTGGGCAGGCTTATGTGCCATATTTAAGTCCAGAAAAACTGTTTATTTGTTTTCTTCCTTCCTTCCTTGCTTCCCTCCTTCCTTCCTTTCTTTTTTTTGAGACAGATCTCACTCTGTAGTCCAGGCTGGTTCTGAGCTCATTAATTTAGCTTAGACTGGCCTTGGACTCATGGCAATTCTCCTGCCTCAGCTTCCAAAGTGCTGGGATTACAGGCATGTGTTACCACACCAGCATATGTTGTACTGGGGAATCAAACTCCAGTACTTAGCTCTTGCCTAAGCACTTGTAAGCACTTTAACACTGAGCTCTTCCTTTAACCCCAGGAACAGATTCTTTTCAAAGACTACTCCAGCTAGCAGGGGACGCAGGGGAGCCGGGTGGAGAGCACTGCCCTCTAGAGGAGGAGGCATGCTTTATTACTGGTTTAGGGACCTGTATGCTATAAAGTATGAGATTGCTAGTATTTGGATATGGTTTGAGTATGTCTCTCAGAGGTTCATGGGCTGGAAGCTTGGTCCCCGGTGGAATGATATTGAAAGGTGGTAGGTCTTTAGGTGGGGCAGGCTTGTGGAAAGTGATTGGGACAGGGGAATATCATCCTCAGAAAGGACTGATGTAGTTCTCATAGAAACAATGTTAGTTCTTGCAAGATCTGGTTAGTTCCTATGAGAGTAGATTATCAAAATAGAGTGATCCTGGTCCTTTCCTGATCTCTTGCTTCTTCTCTCATTATGTGAGTTCTTCTCTGTGTACAGACAGACTCCCTTTCATGTGTTCCTGCTACAGTGCCCCTGGCCATATTGTGACATAGCCATAAGGCCCTCACCAGAGACCAAATTGGGGGAGGAGCTCACGATCTTGGATATTCAGAATCTAAAAGTATGAGCTAAATAAATCTCTTTTCTTTATAAAGTACTAAACCTTAGGTATTTTGTTATAGCAACACACAATGGATGAAGATGTCTGTGACAGAGGCAAAATCCACTCAATTTGACAGTTTCCTGAATGTAAGAAAAAGTCCTGAGGTTGGAGTCATTGTAGCATTCAGGGAGTTTGAGACAACTAGACTTTACATGGCAATCTGGCCCCAACAGTCCTCACTGTGGCTCTGATGATCTTGGCTAGGCTTCCTCACATGCCTGGAGGTTAGGTGGCTGTGAGCTGATCTGTGTTGGAAGAACAGATATATACATGCAAGAGTACCCCCCCAACATAAGGTTATTGTTCACAGAACACTTTCAAAAGTATTACCTCACTGTAATCCAACAGTCTGAAAAGTGGTAACATCTCCACATACATATGGGAAAACTAAGTCCAAGAAGACGAGTGGATCACACTTTCCTCTGAAGGTGCTCAGACTGCCCACCCTGTTTCTGCCAAATGGACATAACATCTGCTGTACTTGCTTGCTCATCCCTGGATGCAAACCCTTCTAGGCTATCTTTAATTTCTCTCCCATCCACTTTCCTAACATGCAGTAGGTTGCAAAAAAAAAAAAAATAGCTCCAAATTTCCATCCCTTCTTATAGCCATACCATTTGCCGTGTAACTTTGTTACTGGCTCTGAGTTTAGCTATGTGGCTTTGCCTGAATCAACAGGATGTTAGCAAACATGACCCAAGCAGGGACTGGCAAACAATTGTTTTTGCTGTTGACCTCGCCTTGTTTTTACTTTTGACGATGCAATGGCCAGGGTGGCACATGGATCCTAAGAGGTGGTGAGACACGTAGAGCAGAGTCACATTACTCGAGCCAAGGCCACCATAGATTAAGTTTTCTGGTATTACCTGGTGATTAGCTAGCTAGTTGCTAGCCAATGAAGATCATCGGATCACCTAAGTGGCCCCATCTAACTCCAGAAACACAAGTAATAAACACTGTCTATGCTCCCAAGGTTTGAGGATTGCTTGTTAAATGTTATTAATGTGGGAAACGATAGCTGGTACACTCTACAATCCCCTTTCCAAAGTCATCCTACAGTAACTCAGTGCCTCTGCTGTGAAGGAGTTCGCCCCCTTTCAATGTGTCTTTGTCTTCCGGGCCTTTTCTAGCATTCTTTGAGAATCCTGTGTCTCGTGTGACCCTTTTGCCTTCATCGAACACACTCACTGCCGTGAACAAGGTCAGCATCTCTCTCATGCTCCAGTGCCACTTCCAGACCATTTCCCTCCCACTGCCTAATAACTATCCTGCTCTCCGGATGCTCAGACCATCTGGCTCAACCACAGATCAAACTCTATCTTTCCCTATTACTGTCAAATAACAATCCATTTATATTTTTAAAGATGGAGAGCTGGTTGATGGTTATATTTCCCACTCCACACCCTATCATCTAGTGACCTCTTGCCTTTACTCTTTCAGTTCCTAAGTACTCTCAATGGCAATGCTTTTCATCTCTGTTCCACACGTGTCATCTACTCCTGTGGCCACAATGTAAAATCTGTCAGCAGTGGGAGAGAATAGTCTCACGCATTTAATGCCAGTATATTTATGCTTTAATCGGTTACTCATTTATTCACAGTTAGCTATATCCTAGGCACAATCCTAAGCACTGAAGAAAGAACAGTGGGCAAGTCAACAGTAAGTGTCTTTGCAGGCACAAATTCATGTCACGTCCATCCTAAAGATATTCTTGACACAGACCACGACTGTCTTCTTTGTATTTCTTTTCCCATCTCCATAAGAACTTTTTTCAAAACACTGTGCCCTCAAACTACCTGTCCTGCCCCGTGAAGTTGTCATCAATACTCGTATCTTAGACATCACAAAGACAACTGAGGCTCAACTCCTGCCACGCATGTATGTCTACATACATCTACACAAATTTCTATTTTCCAACTTCCAAAAGCAAAGACACAAACTTTTATCTGACCCAGACTAAGGCTCTCATCTGTACCCCATTTCTCTACTTCACTATTTTCCACTTTCTACTTATTGAACAGTAATTATCTTCAGTTTGGAATAGCTGTTCAAACAGACAAAACCCCAAAACTATCTCTGAACACATTTTTTTCTGGTTCACACTGAAGTACACCCTGAGTATTTGTCAGGTCATCATCAAAAGGTCATCTTTACTTGTAACCAACAGATTGAGAAAAAAGAAAGAATTAGATAAGGAGGCCAGGTCTGGAGAAGATTTGCAATATTCCTGCTTTCATTGCATCAACTGGAACACAGTCACATGGCCAAAGGGGCTAGGAAGAGTGGCCAAACCGTGTGACCAAAACAATGAGGAAATGAGTTTGGTGAATCCCACTGGACTTTACTTCAGGAGTTAAGCCAAAGGAGTTTTGAAATCAGAAGACCGAGCACAAATATCAAGCCTTCAATTACTGGCTGGCTGATGGTAAGCCGGTCTCCAGGGAGACACCACTATAAATCTCTTAAGCTCCACTGGGTTGGCAATCTGTCTGCTCTATGCCCTGCTAACTGGCTCTGTTCATGCAGCTAGTGCTCAAGAGTTTGGAAGTGTATAATGTTTACAGATGAAGAAGAATTCTTGGTCTTTTACAAATCTTCTACAAATGAGTAAAAAGTATAAAAAATTCCAAGGAGTTTCAGGTATCTTCCAGAAAATAAATTACGACAATCCTCTGCAAAGTTTTTTTCCAGATCTTATCATAAGAATTCTCAAAGTTTGGTTGTATATTAGGATCTTGTGAGGAGCTTTTTAAAATTCTGGTATCTGGGCCACACACAAAACCAATAAAAGTAGACTCTCTGGGGTTGAAACTCAGGCATGAGGGTTCCTTAAGCACCCTTAGTTATGCAAATGCACAGCCATGGCTGAAAACTATCATTTTACAGGGATGGAGATTCAATATTATATTTTTGCCCTTTAATTCAAATGAGTAAGACACAGAAAAATTCAATACACTATTTATAATTGGGCAACATAATTTAGTCATGATCATTTTGACTCTAGAAATTGCCCCTATTTATTTTTTGGTTTAGAGAACATTAACAAATGAAACCTATTTCGGGGTGACTCGTGAAGAGACTGAGCACTAGTAAGACCCTATTAAGATAATTCAACACTTATTAGTGAAAAATCAGAAAAGCTTCACCATTGTTGACACAAATAATTTAATAACCTAAAAACAAATGCAATATATGCCTTTCATCATGAGTTTTGTTTTAAGGCTCTCAAGAGATATGCATGGTCAGAACCAATATGGCTGTAACACTTCTTATAACTGATAGGCTTAATGTAATTTATGATCTAAATTTTTAAATTACAGAAGAAGAGGGTTATAGGTAGAAAACAGAAATGGTGACCAGAAAATCATGGCTAATATATCATTTGTTTGCACCTCTTACTGGAGCAAACCTAGGCTGTCCCATTCTTAGAAATGACTCTGGTACATGGCCCTGGACACAAAACAAAGTCCCCAGAAAGTTCAAAAATAAGAATACGTGTATCCTGACTGTGTGACCTTGAGTCTGCTTCCACATCCTTAAAACAAGCCCAGAGGGATACAATGTGGGCTGTGTTTCAGTTCTAACATCAAGATGTTTCTGTCTCCTCCCTATGACTATCGGAGCACAGGGGTGGGTAGAGGTCACAGGGACAAGTATCTAGAACATAATCTGGGAGAGATAGAAAGAGGGAGGTTATGGAAGAGTACAGTGATAGGGAGAACTAGGTTTTGTTTTGTTTTATAGAAAGATCGGTTTAGTTTGGAGACATACTGAGTTTGAAATACCAAAGTGGAGAAGGCTGTGGGTTATGAGCATGGATTTCAGGAGAAAATCTTAGAGTTTTCAGGATTGAGATGATATTTAAAGTCATTAGATGGAATGAAGTCATCAAGAGGCCAGGTCTGGGACATCCCTTTCAGATATTGGGAAGAAAAGAAAGAGCTAGGAAAGGAGGCTATGAAAAAACAACCAGTGGGGCAAGAGGGGAACCATGAGGACAGAGTTCTTTGGAAACCACATCAGGAGAAACTCCCAGAATAAATAGTGACCCTTAAAATCTTCAGGGGTTGAGGGTACATCTTTTTTTGCTCATTTAGGAGAATAATAGCTGCGCTCTAAGAAGGATTCTGACTTTACACATGGTACCATTAGCTTTCTTTGTCATGCCAATAAAAGCCAAGTCTTTCAGAAACTAAAAGGCCTGCCAGTATACTTAGGAATTGAAGCAAATAAAACTGGCAATGGCTGCACTCCAGCGAAGTACTGCCACACAGGGCTCTCTCTCTGGAACTCTGCAACCTTGTGAGCTAAGAGCGTTAACTTCAAATGTGAAGTTCAAAACCAACAGCCATCTCCAACCTGATCAAGATTTAAGGCCAACAATCTAGGTTATAGAGAAGCTGGACTTAGAATATGGATCTTCTGATTTCAAATCTTTCGTTCAGTTTCCCACCATATGAATTATAAATAAGAAAAAAGTCAGTGTATTTATATTGCTTTTGTTGACCACACTATTGCATGATCGACAGCATGGGAAGGGGGAAAGAATCTGAACTGAATGAGTCAGGGAAACCAACATTCATCCCAGGTATGAGACCTAGGACTGTTTTTCTTTACCTCAGCATGACTCCACTTTACATTTTGCTGAAGGAGAATTACCGACATGGTTGTCAATCCCTCCACTTTTCTCAGGAGGCCCCAATCCATTCAGAGACCTCGTCAAAATTACAGCCTATTTAGAGCCAAGACGTTCAATTATTCTGAGCCAGACAAATTAAAGAATGCTAGATCCAAAAACCTGCCGTGAACAATTTCAAGTTCTTATAAAGAATTAATTTCAAGGCCAGTAGTCAATATATTACAGTATAGCCAAAGCCCGGAAATAAGATTTTTTTACACCAGTGTACTACATTAAATCAGTTCTTTTCAGCTTTATAAATTAGCCTTGATGTTTGTAGACTATTAGCTCTAAGAAGCCAAATGACAGATTATAAATGCAGAATTTACTTATCTATACCACATACCCTGGATTAAAATTCTGCATCTGTTTCTAAAATCAGCCTCACTCGAGAAAGCAATCACATCAGCAAAATGAGGTTGGATGGGCCACCACAATCACCATCAGAGTTTGGCTGCTGCATTTCTGGGAGCTAAGCGACGTGGCAATTATTTCCTCTTTCTGATCCGGAAGCCACTGTGTTTGGTTTTTAATTTGTTGTTTCTGAAAGATCCGAAATAAAAATAATATAAAATTTGAAAGATACAAAGAGTGTACGTTTTGTATACATGGTAAAGAGAGTCTTCCTTTTACCCTTGAGCCCCTATCCTCCCTAGCCCCTTCCCATAATTGAGCCATGATTACTATTTTGTGACCAGGGAACTATCTGGCATGTTTTGATGACAATTCCTTTGATCTTCTTTCCTTTTCCTTAAATTGTATTTCTATATGCTTTATCCTTTCCCTAGTAGAGTTTTGATGAATGTGGTTTAAGATATTTTGTTCAAAATAGAAATCCCATCCATGAAAAGCCATGGTATATAATTCTTCTCATATGGCTAGGTACAAATACTGGTAACAGAGGCTCAAATTTGATTTATTATACTAGGGTGACTTCCTAAAAGCAAAAAAAAAAAAAAAAATAATGCAAAATAATAAGTTACAACTATCGAGGACTTGGTTTCCTTTCTTTCTTTTTCTTTTCTTTTCTTTTTTTCTTTTCTTTTTTTTTTTTTTGAGACAGAGTCTTGCTCTGTAGTCCTGGTTGACCCTGAACTCACTATGTACCTCAGACTGGCCGCAAACTCATGCCAATCCTCCTGCCTCAGTCTCCCAAGTGCTAGGATTGTAGGCATGCGCCACAGTGCCCGGCTGATGTGGAGCTGGAGAATCGAACCCAGGTCCTCATGCTTTCTAGGCAGGCACTCTAATCACTTAGGTATAGCCCCAGCCGTCACCCAGGGTTTCTTAAACCACTGTGTCAGATGAAGAAAAACCAGCTAGATTTGTCCTTAAAAGTAAAAAGAAAAGTTCTATATGATGAGTGGACCTTGCTTTTAAAATCAGAGAAGCAGTGTTATTTATTTATTGCTTGTATCATGTTTTCCAGGAAAGATAGGCTATCTCAAGCTATTCTGAAAAAAAAAAAAACCCTAATTGTGGTAGACTCTAAGTACATATTTACTGGCTACTATATATGCTAGGCATGGCGTTCTTGGGAATAAAGCAACAAAACAGAAACCCATAGGCTCTGCCTTCATGAATCAGCATTTTAGGCCACCAAAGGGCAAAGACCCACAGTTACAAGGTTTCCCACACTCTTTATTTCTTAGCAAATGTAGTGTCAGGACATTCCCAAGGCCATCTTCCCTGTGTCTGCCTGTTTGTAGGTTTCTTCAGTGCTCTAGGACATTGTGGATTTCAGTTGTTTTCTCTCTTGAAAGCTGAGACTGGACACAAGAGGAACTGCCCACAACATATAGCTACATTACTTGTCTGGAGTAGGCCACTGGCAGATTTGGGAGAGGGGAAGTATGATTTCTTTCATTAGTTTCCTTTAGATTAAAATTATAGGCTCCTACTGACAGTCTGGTGCTTTCTTTGTGACATATAATCAAGAATCAAATGGGTCCCAATATCAAATTCAAAAGGCAAGCACTATTTACACTGAGAATTTTAAGAAAAGAATTTTCCAGTGTCACATGTTTAGAGCCTATTTCCCAGGAAAGGACTCAAAGTCCAAGGCAGGGCACTGCTTCACAGTGATAGACAAGAGTTAGGTCCGGCCATCCCATTTGCTCCCATGAGGAAGAAAATTTTTTATGTAGTGTTGGTTTGGATGTGTGGGGCCCACAAAGAGGACATTTCTTATGGGGTAGAGTTGCAACTACAATGAGTCATCACATTGCATCCCTCGTATGCAATGATCATTTGTCAATTAAAAATAAAATTCAAAAAGTAATTTAAAAATAAATTAAAAACTGTTTTTCAGCTCAGCCTCAGTATGCTCTGTGTTGGCAACCTATGAATACAAGAATGTCAACACTGTGAAAGTTACAGAGCCTGCTGATTTCCAGTTTAAATTAGGAACTAAGGATTATGAATACAAAATAACAACGTGCACTGCTTAAGAACAGGCTCCTGGCTTTCATAAGCCATTGACCCATTTCAGGCATTTGTGGGCAACTCTAGAGTCTGCAGCAAAGGATAATTTCAGAGACAATGTAGAAGGTCTTTCTATGATGCGCAGGGAAAAATTCAAAGTGGAGGTCAGACCTTAGCTGATTAACTCTGATAACCCACCCGATCTCAGGTGCCCTTGGGAATCTACACAAAGTAAGGTCCTGAAAAATATCAAGCAAATTATGGTCTAATTTTAGGAAGCACCAAGTTCTCAAAGTAGAGTGAGCATAGCAGTGGGACAAAAACACAAATGCCAGCAGGGCAGACTCCAGTGCTACTTTCTTGGTGCCAATGGGAGCCCAAAGAGCTGCCATGGTTGCTACCTCCTCTGCCTCTTAGTTAAACCGGAAGCCTCAAATATATCAGTGGCCATCATTGGTCACCATCTAGATTTTCTTATCATTGAGGCTTTTGACACCAGTAGAAAACTATAACTCCAGATTGTCTGAGATTTCAGAAGGAGCGGTAACCTGATATTCCCAGCAATATGGGCACATTCTGAGATTATATTTCAGGGCAAAGACAATATGGGGAAAGAATCTTTAGCAAGATATTGATGTCAAAGGAGCACAGTGTGTTCCAAGGCACAGTTTTATTGCCTCCAGGAAGAAAAGCCATCCAACTTTCCGTATGACACAACCTGTCTGTCACTCTTCGCAGAGACAACTGACCATACTTTCCCAATACCTCTCAGCCAGGGTCTGTGCCTGCTGTTTGTTGAAGCTCCTGGACCTAATACAGCACTTTTCAGAGAATTTGAAAGTGGAGAAATGTTTTCTTTGTAAACTGTTTGTCTCACTAAGCAAGAGGATTAACAGAAAAGCTCCCCAGCTAGTGTGAAATGGTACCATTGTCATAGTGACTCTGTGACTAGGTAGACAGCTAGAGAAGGCAGATTGAAAGAAAGATTTGGGGCACTGAATTCGCCTACGTTTTCCACTCTCATTCTCAGACACAGAGGACTGCTCCCACCGGAAAGCAAAGCAGAGGAGGGGATGTTCTGCCTCACCCACACCGAATGACCAGTCATTTTCAAGTACCTTGTATCTGTCCCTTTGCATCACCATACACTGAGCAAACAAGATGAAAAGCAAGTCAGCCTACCTACAGTCTAGGGACTTCCTAATTTCCCCATCCTCCAGAAGGGCTCCAGCTACCCCAGCTATTTTGAACAGGGAGGAGTAGCACTTGATGGAGCAGAACAACTGTTAGCAGTTAAAGATCTGCAAGAAAGTGAATGTAGGACAGATTGCCAACTTAATGACTTCTGGCTTCCCTAACATGCTTACTGAAGTCTCTGTCCTGCCTGCTTACAATTCACGTTTCCTGTTTTCCCAGTCTGAGCCACCTGGCAACCCCCTCCCCTAGCAATGGTCTGGTTTTTCTGTCTGCATTTCTCCGCCATCTTAGAACTGCACTGACATCTTCCAAGATCCATTCTTTCACCATTGCAAAAACCCTTTCCTTAATCCACATAAAATATTTTATGATCAATATCAATTGAGTTTACCTCCATCCTTTTGGTCCTTCTCTTTGGTATAAGCAAACAAACAGCAAGAAGATGAAAGTGAATTGTTTTTACAATATCCAAACCTTCCCCTGTCCCTCCAGCTCCCCACAATGAAGAAAACTATTTATCATGCATCTGGCTGAATGGAAGGGTGACCCTCACAAGATGAACCCTGGTTCCTCTAAATCGGAGAAGGTTGTAGCACAGAAAGGTAATTCTCAGAAACAGAAGACCATGAAAAGCAATGGACAGTATACAGTACTCCTCAAAATATGGCACGAAGCCCTCCTGCTTGCCAAGCCTTGGAAACCTGTTCAAACACAGATTTCTGGGTCTGCCATCAGCCATACAGAAGCAGCCCAAATCTCTGGGGTATCTAAAGCATGTGCCCTGAGGGAAAGCTGCATTGTCTGTGTGGAGCACAACCTTTGGGTTATCAGGTTCCACGCACCTTCCTGCCTTTGAGCTGTTTTACGACGTTATGTGTTATTGGTGACGGATGGACATAAAAACTGCCATTGTCCGGGTTTGCTTTTTCCTCGCTCCCACACAAAGGAATAAATCAGTTTTGCCTCCATTTGCAATTTGATTGCTTTACTCAATATAAATCAGTGCTTTTTTAGTCATTCCCTTTGAACTGATTATATCATCTGCCAGGTTCCCTCACATGAGTAAAATAAAATCTTAAATGTTTATTTTTTGATGTGTATGGAAGTAACAATTTTTGCTGAATGTTATCTTTTATGGGGACAGGACCAGGAATCTCTAGTTCAAAAGGGTGATTCTTCAGTACTGTAAGCCAGGGTCTACAAAAGGCGGCTCTCAGGACAAATGCAGCCAGGCAAGCATGGACTACAGCCTAGGACATTGTCAGTGGCTGCTTTCGAGTTACAACAGAAATGTGACTTGCAGAGCCTAAAATGTTTACTATCTGGACATTTACAAAGTAATTGTGCTGACTCCTGCTCTGTGGAATGGCTTTCAAAGATCTCTGTTTATCAAGCAAATCTTTCACAGTCACTGCGAGGTAACTGTGGCCACTTTGGCCACGGGTCAGCCATGCTACAGGAAGGTCAGTAGGAAAACTGACAGATGGTTTGGCATTAGTACTTAGAGGTGAAAGGAGGTTTATAGGGTCTCTGGGAAACTGAACAGAGCAACTCCAAGGAAAGAGTTTTGTAATAAAGAGTGGCCCACTTCATAAGGCGCATGTTCATTCGGTATGCACTTACGAACAACCTACTGCCACCCACAGAAAGCAATGGTATCCCATAGATGAATGAGGTAGACACCCCATCCTACAAATGACTATAATCCAGCAAATCATTATCAGCCACCCCTTGAAGCAGTTAAAATATAGCTGTTAAGACAGAGGGTTGGGAGCCAAAGTGGATTAACAGTCTGACTCTCTCCCTTACTGCGATATAACCCCGAGCCCAACAGACTCCAGGTACCTCAGTTGTCTCATCTATTAAGTGAAAATATTAATATAGTACCTATTAAAGAGAGTTGCTGTGAGGCTTCAGTAAGTTAAGTCTTCATAAAGCCCTTAGAATAGAGGCTAACAGGTGCTAAGTGTTGTCAGCCATTGCTGTGATTGTGATTGGAGCTCCATATTCCACAACTGCAGTTCTAATAGTCCTTTATGTGCACTCTCTTATAATAACCACGTAAACTGTGAATTATCCCTATTTAATGATTTCACAACAGGCCCAGCAAGGTCCAAGAAAGCAAGGAGGCATAATCAAAACCTAAGTCCAACTCCAAAGTCCAGTATACACTTTATCGTGTGAAGTCTGAAGTTATGATGACCTCAAAACCATCAGTCTGAATTCAAGAGCTTCTAAATTTCTCTATAACTCAAAATTAGGTTTGTCTCATAGGAGACATCTAAATTTTTTTTAGGTAAGAATGAAAGAGATGATATCCCCATGATGAAAAAAAAATGTTAAAAATAAATTAAAATATAAGGCCAGGTATTTCACAAAATGCACTCAAATAAAACACTCAAGGCGCATGTTCCCTGTCAGTTTCTCCCCTAGGCAGAAGATCTATTTAAATTTGAAAGCTATTACAGTAAAGCAGTTTACAGACTATCCTTATAATGTTCTTTTCTTTAGAACTTGAAAGAATGGGAAAAGGCCCCATTGTGTATTTTAAAGCAGTTGAAATTGGTCACGTGCTCCTTTAATCCCTTTAAATGTATGGCTTCTCTCTGTAGAGACTGAAAATAATTTGGCTCAAAACATTGTATTAAAATGGAACCCGAGCTCATATCAAGGACTCATAGGCAAAGGCAGGTTGATATTATTTTACATTTTTTAAAAAAAACTTATTTTCAGCTATTTGTAAGTATTAAATATTATATTCTTCTAGGCACAGGGCTGGCTATAGTTATGGGAAAGAATATAAACAGAGTCTTATTCTTAACAACTAAGCAGCCATGCATAGAAAGCTCACTGAAGCTGAAACTGTTCTAAGAATAACACTCTCAGCTCCGAGGGAAAAAATTCATTGTTTATCAATATTGTAATACTGATATTCAAATCCATCCAGGTTATACTTAAAGCGATAGGCAGCTCTTTAGTGCTGCAACATTTCTGATGCATAATTTGGTTTGAAAAGTTTGGGTTTGACAAAGGTTTGCAAGAAATAATAATTTAATCTTTAATGACTCTAAAGGTCTCATTTACGGCTGCATTCATCTTACAGATCAATGGCTTCATACTGTTACAGAAAAAGGCAAAAGTCTCAATAGAGAATTGAGATGCTGATACTTATGACATTGAATGGGTAATGAGCTACCTAGCCTTGTAGCTAGGCACAAAATAAGTCCTTCATTCCTGCACGGTCTCACTTACAGGATGGACACACAGACTAAACTACTGGATGGGCCGGGAAACCATGAGTGCTTTGCTCTTCAGACAGACCATGAGTGACCTTCATCCACAAACCAAGCAAGCAGGAAGGCCAGCATCTCTGCAGCTGGGGAAAGCAGGTGCTTCCCACGATTTGCGGACATTCCATTCCTCCTTAAAAGCCCAAGCAAAGTTGCACAACCCAGTATGTGTCAGGATAATTTTTCTCCTTCAACGTTCAGTTAACTTAGAGAGTTCCCGATAAGATCCACAGGGGCCTAATTTCAAAACCAGCTCCTGGTTTAAAGGACGAGCTGGTCTTGTTCCAGAATCCGTAGCTTGGGTTGCATTCAGACCCCAGACCTCCTACTTGCTAGCAATGATACTGGGGGCATTCCTTAATCTGAGTTTCCTTTTTTTTTTTTTTTTTTTTTTTTTGAGACAGCGTTTGGGTCTGTACACCAGGCTGCTCCTGAACTCACTATGTGGCCCAGGGAAGCCTTGCACTCAAGGCAGTCCTTCTGCCTCAGCCTCCCGAGTGAGTGCTGGGATTATATGCATGTACCACCACGCCCAGCTTATGTGGTACAGGGAACTGAACTCAGGGCTATTCAAGTGCTTTAACCACTGTGCCATCCCTCCAGCCCCTGAGTTTCCATTTTGTCTTCTGTAAAATAAGGATAACATCCGTTAATATTTGCCCCTTACACATGCAAACCTGGAGCAAACAGTATTCCATACATTTTCAAAAGCCTCTGGCTTTGAATAGTGAGAACCATACTGGATTCAACAATGGAGAAAAGTAAAAAGAAGTTTCAGTTTCCAAGATGGACAAAGCAAGTTCATCGCATTTCAGTCTCTTGAAAATTCACTAAGGCCACATGAAGGAATTGTTCTTGGAAAAACAAAACCAGGAGAACTGGAGGGGGCAACAGCAACCAAATTTTGGAAGCTGCTAGCAGACAGATGAGTGGTGACCAACTTAGCAGTCAAAGAGGAAAAACGATCTGAGAACAGCAGCGAGGACGGCTGAACATGGGCCACAGGCTCCTCAGCAACTGGGGTGAAGAGGACGACGCAAGCTGTCTGAGAAGCTCCTTACAGCTAGTTCCCCCTTCCACCGCCCAGGAAAACATCCAGGCCTGGGCACATAATCAGGTCAGGGTACTCCACTAAGTGATCAGATGCATGCCAACCCCCGAATATTCAGATAGTCTCCAGTCTCTTCCCTCAGGGAGACCAGGAAGTAACACCGGACCTACCCTTCTGAGCAGGAAGCAGGAAGGCTTTTCTAGGGCATCTAAGCGACCCAAGGTTAAAGAACTAAAGATAACGATATTGGGGTTTGTCAATAAATACCCAACCCAGATTACTTCAGAGTCAACAAATTCTAGAAGTCCACCTGCCTGCTTAGAGCTTCACAGCCAATTCCTAGTTCCCGGGCAACTGAGGATTACCAGGCATCTGAGAAAGCCTCTGCCAAGGAAGACAGCAAAGCAAGCCAACAGGCAAGCTAGGAGAAAAAAAATAAGCAAATACATAGCAGTATTATTCTTGGAGAGATAAGATTGTAGCTATGAAATAAAAAGTAATTAAAAAGAAACAATTTTAAAACCCAAACAAACTTCTTGGAGTCGAAAAACATCGAGAAATATGAAGCAACAGAAGAGTTAGAAATATTTCCCAAATTAGAGTAAATACAAAGATATTATAAACAGGAAAAAACCCCACAAAACTAGATAGCTGCTACAGAGCTCCTAGATATCAGCTGCAGGGTGAAAAAAATAATGAAGAATAAAAGAAATAATTCCGGACCATTTCTCAATACTGAAGGAATTAAGGTGTCAGAAGCAAGTGGCACACGATGTGTCATACAACAGCCAGCAGAGTGGGTAAAAAGAAGCCCATACCATGGCTCATTAGTGTGACATTTCAGATTCTTGGAGAAGAAAAGACTTTACAGGCTTACAGAGAAAAAGAGAACTGAGGTCATAGGCAGCCTGTCAGGAATCAGAGTGGCTTCAGATTTCTCTATAGCAATACTAGAAATGGAGGACTACAGAGCAATATGCTAATTTTCCTTTAGAACTTTAATTTCTAATTTATTTATTGATGCTGGGGATTGATCTCTGGGCCTCATATAAACTAAACACATGTTCTACCACTGAGTGGGGTGATCAAAGTGAATGGGGAATGTTCAAATTTTTAAAAATTACTACAGTAAAGGACACATTGTCATTAATCTCTCCCAGAATGCTCCATTTTGCTTTGAACACGTTATCTCATCCCTCTTGCCACCTTCTGAAGCAGTTCTAGAAGTCCTCTTTCAAACTCTTGCAAGGTGTAATAAAAAATAGGGTGAATGTTGCTGCCAAGTGTCACCCCACAGAAAGGCAGGCTCATAAAAAATTCTGATGTCCTCAACCACCTTATTCACTAGAGCTGGCACTGTGGGATTTCTGGCTCTTCCCCAAAGCCAAAATAACCATGAAATGTAAACCGGTTGAAGTGATTCAGAAAATGGAGACAGCCAAGAGAGTGGAATTAAAGACACCAAACAGGACATCCGGAACTGCTTCAGAAAGTGACAAGGATGGGATAAGTGTCTTCAAACTGAGGGAGAGTATTTTGAGGGGGGCTGATGGCAATGTGCCTTGCTATAATTATTACTTAAAAAATGTAAACATTCATCATAGTTTTAAATCTCTTTGTATATATATATTCTTGGCCCCAGATTTCTAGTTAGAATGTGGAATTCTCCCCAGACTCTCGTTCAATGATGGTAAATTGACATTTTCAGGCACTGCAAGGCCACTGAATTCTATTTCCCATATACTCTTTCTCACAAAGTTACTGCAGAGTAAGTTCCACAAATACACTGACATCACATACTAGGAAAAGAAGCTCCTTCAACACAGGAGAGAGGTCAAAGTAAGCTCCTTCTGAAAGTAAAGAATGGCCCCAGGATGGTCGCTGTGCACCTAAAAGGCAACCAGTCCAGAGCAGAGCAACGTGATTCAAGGGAGGGGCACAGTGAGGACTGTCATTATATTTGTCAGCACTGAGCTTGAAAACAATGACCAGGTGAGCTGTAGCCAGAGTCTTGTTTTGCCCTTCCTAGCCACAGGCTGATGAGACTCCTGCCCTTTTCTGCTGCCTGGACCAGTCCACGGCAGTGTTTTGCTTTGACCTATTCCTGGGAGCTGGAGGCAGGTGTCCGTGAGCTGAAAAGCAGGACATACAGAGCAACTTGTGACCCTGACTGAATTCCTGCTGATGTTCAGTGCCTGGCAAGTGCTGTCAAGTGCTCGGATTGAGGAGCACCATGGCTTTGCTCACAAACTTCCCCACAACGAGCTTCTGGAAGCTGAAGCCAGACTTCTCCCAGACACTTGCCACGGCCCACCTTCTCTTGGAACCTTCAAACGGAAGTGATATCTCTCTTCCCTTACACAGCCAGATTTGTACTGGCTTCCCTGGTTGCAAAACCAGACAATGTATTACATATGGATGCATACAGTGCATTGTTTTCGTAGGGCATGCTACGAAGTAAAGTGAGCAAATGAGTCATATAAGTCAGTTATCGCTGAAGGGGGTATAATGCAACTGGGCAAGGGCACAGAGCAGACGCCACTGTCCCACTGCATAACGTGGTGGGCAAATGGGTGTATGTTTTGTTATTCTTTATGCTGTAGCTGTATATATTGACATTCTTTTGTGTTTAAAACACATTTTTCAATTTAAGAAACTCTCTGGATCACAAATTATGTTACAAATGGAAGAACAATCTGTACTATTTGTCTGTCTTCTCCCCCCAAACAGCAGTAGACAGCGTCTGTTCCCATTATCACAGTCCTTTTACGTGCCCCATGACAGCAGTCACAGAAATGTAATTCCAGAAGACACTTTGTGGCAGGAACAAACAGAACCAGGACCCTCCGTAATTAGTTTTCATGTACAGCCATAATGAGAAATGCCCTAGTGCTCCTCAACCAGTAGGACTCCTGCGAGCTGGCAGGCTTGAGAGAAGCCGGAGTGTCTAGGGAGAAAGACCATACTTGTACTTCCCCAGCACGACTTAGGCTTGTCTGAACTGACTGGAAATTTTAAAATGAATTCTCCAAACAACAACAGATTCACTCTCTCAGCATGACTCAGATGAAGCAGTAGAAATGTTTACCGTTAACTACTGATCCACACTTGGCCATATTCCTTAAGCGTTCAGTATCATGTGTTAGTATCACTATGACTAAGAATGACTGTTCCTAAAAGGCATTTTGTTACTCAATTTCACAAGGTGCTCCAACAGAAAAATTCTTTCCAAATTTTCACGTGCTGAACCCTTCTCTTCTGTAGCAGTCGAAGGAAGAAATGAGCAAAATCTCAGCACTCACAGTTATGAAGATGCCGCAGCTCAAGTTTCATGCTGTTCAGCCATCTGGCTGAGGCATGGTCTGCCTGCCCCCTACCAGTGATATTCTCTTACCTCTTTTCGGATTCACCTCCAGGTTCAGAGGCAGAAAATCAAAACCAAATGGGCACTGATAGAATAAGAACAACATATTCCACTCAACCAGTTATAAAGTGAAACAGCTGGTTAAATTATTTCAGCACAAATGCATCCATACCCTGACTTCTCTAAAATGTCATCAGGACCAGAATCTTCCAAAGGAATAACTTTCCCCAAATTCAAACCGCATCCAGTTTAAAAGACTGTTCCTTCTCCAAAAAGCTGATACAGGGCACACAGGCTCAGCTCTCAGAAGGTTCAGCAAAGTGAGCCAAGACAGCACCTTCATATTCTCCTTCACACGTTTCTTATATTGTACTAGCCATAAGCTATGTCTCTTCTCCCAAGTCAGAGACTCTCAGCCTTCATCGCTATTGCCATGATCTGGAGAGCTTTAAAACCTACTGGTGTCTGGGCCCACCTCCTAAGAATGATTTGGCCAGTCTAGGTGTAGCTGAGGTCAACTGAGTTTTTCAAGGTCCATAGGTGATTCTAATATGCAGCCACCTATGGTCTAGTAAAGAATAATAGTGACCAGTTTCCTCTTCAATAAAAACAAAGTAACATTTCCTAAAAGCCATCCTTGCTGTAACAAACTGTGCAGAGACCGCATGGCACAGCTAAGTGATTAAGAGGGCAGACTCTCAAGTCAATTGCCTGGACTTTATTACCAGCTTTAACCCTCACTGGCTGAGTGGTCTTGGGTAATTTACACAACTGCTCTGTGCCTCTGCTTCCTATTCTAGGAAATGGGCTAATATGAGTGTCTACGCCTCACAGGATGATAGGTATTAAATTAATTGAAATTTATAGAATGCTTACAAAAGTGGCTATAATAAAACATGCCTTAGAAATGTTTAAATAAACTATGAACTATCAGTTTCTGTCAAGACACAAAGAGAAAGTATTCAAAGAAATTTAGCAGCTGAAACGACTTAAAAAGTCAGAAGCAGATAAAATTTCGTTGGGGAAAAAATTCCTCCAATTTTTGCATTACTTCATACTTTTATAACTAAACTTTAGCTCTGGTAAAAGTTGCATTTTTGAGATCAAAGAGAGAAATCTCACATAGCAACATTCTTTCTTAATTTGTCCACCCTTTCCTTCATCATTCTCGTCATCCATGTCTCTTTTAATAAACTGAGGTGAAATCATAGTACTGTACCTGCAGAAATTGGCAAAAATCCCTATAGCTTTCTAACTCCATGTTTTTATTTTCAAAGATGTATGCCACTGCTTTACTCAGTAGATAAAAGGAATGTTTTTTCAAAGGAGTTTTCTGCACCCTTGTAGGGAACAGAGGTCCCTGGATTTTTCTTTATTTTTTTTTTTCTAAAAAGCCTGCATGCCAAGCATCATGCACGGAAATCTATTAATTCTAAATGGTATCAAAGTTGGAGATCAAAACTGAACACAGTCTTCTATGTGTGAACAGATACTTGGCTGCATGAGCTTTTCAACCATAGAGATAAATATAAGACAGTATTTAAGGAAAAATGTTTTCATACATAGAGCTCTAAACACAGAAGAAACCCATTGATAAACATTGTGGAGTCTTTCACACTGTCTTCCGCTAATAATAGAACTGGCTCATTACCTAAGCCATACAAAATTGCTGTAGGAGGGTTGTGCGAAGACAGACAGCTACAACTAATATTCACCAGCAACAATTCGAAGATATTCAGATATAATGGTTTCTTCAAAACACTTAAGTTCTCTAATGTCATGAAATCACTTCTGAAAGACAAGAGCAACTCACTTTGAAACATGCAGATTGCTAATCAGAAACCCTGTGAGCAGGCCCACCATTTCTACAGGACAATGTGGTCGTGGGCATTAAGAGCATTTGCAGCATGTACATCTTCTAACCCGGGACTCAACATCTAAGGTGTTTTCCATAAGAAGTAACTAGACATGCCTGTAAATATGCTCCTGTACAAAGGTCATTGCAACATGTTTAATGGCAAGAAAGGATTTGGAGAATCACTGAGCACTGGTTACCTGGACCATGATGTCTTCACACAATGGAAACCTAAGAGATGGTTGCAGCAGTAAAATAAGAGAAATGGAATTGTGTTTGTAATACTGTTATCAGATTAAGTTGTTCAATATAGCAGGACTCCATTTTGCAGGAAATAGGTACACTACACTTCAAAAAATATATGGAAGGACGTACACCAACATGTTAAAGAAAGCTCCTTAAAAAAGAAAATTTGGAAAATGTTAAAATTATCACTGATCAATGAAACTGGAGGAAATTTTCTTTTGGCTAGGAATTTTTAATTATTTGATTACGTATGGCTGCCACAATAATAAAGGAATGGTAAAATACGAAGTAAAAATTTAAACATAAAATATAAGAAAGATGCATCAATAGTATAATTTATATACAATAATGGAGAGAAGCAGACCACTTTCACCACATTTCTCACAAGTTACAAGATTTAGAAATTCCACCTTAGAAAGTGACCATATACCGCTTGCCTACTAATAAATGGCCAGAAAACAAAGGCAATGAATGGCACTGAACATATTACAACTAAACACTGTGTTCTGAAGCAGGGGCGATCAACAGGCCTGGTTTTTGGAATTTTCGGTAATCTAGTCCTTGACTGTATTATGAAGGCTAGCGGTTCAGTTACCTCACTTTGCTTTTCTTACATGGCATCTCAAAAATTCAGCTGGAAGTGGGAGTTGCCTACCGGAAACAAATGTCTAAACGAACTAACAGTGTAGTGACCCCAGTATACTTGACTACAACTCTTGGCCCTCCTCACCACCTTCCCCTTTGCTTTATTTACCCAGTTCTCCCATATTTCCTAAAAGCTGGCATCCTTCTCCACCAGGAACTAAGCTAAGTCAGGGAAGAGTTGGGATTACAGGGTTAGCTGACGCTGAGGAAGCAAAAAAGCTTTGAGGCTACTCAAAACTCATGTGATGATCATAATCCCAGTTCAGACTTGGCTTCTCCTCTTTCCCATTCCTTTTTTCCTTTTAGTTAAGGCTAAATAAAACCAGAGATTTGTCCTTCTGCACATAATGAGCCTGGCCATGTTTTGGTTTCCTCTAGGACAGAAACCAAAGCAGTTCTAAGGTTGTTTGAGTCCTAAGGTTGGAGAAGTTCAACCATCAGTGCTCCCTTCGGTCTATGCATACACCTCAGATATCTGAAAATGAAACCAAAGAAATCAAGAATATGCGTTGTTGAAAGGAGCTTTCTAAATTCTACAGATAAATGCTACTAAAAGTGTGGTAGCTGGTCTATCAGCAGTAATATTGATTGCTTGCATATTTGTTAAAAATGAAAATTCTCTGACCTTACCAAAATTCTAGTGAAACCTTAATGTGAGTGTGGGATCTAAGTAGATGCATGTTTACTACTTCTGCAGGTCCCAGCAGCGAGAGTGAGAAACTAAAGCACGGTGAGGATATAATTGTTATTAAGAAAGAAAAATGGGGGAAAAGCTGTTATTCTAAGTAAAATATCTAAATAAAACTACATTATTTTTCCATTTCAAGATTTGCAATGTTATACACATAGATCTCTGCATTATCTTGCATTCCTAACTGGTAACCAACACAGAGCAATCCAATGTAGTCTCTAGAGCATGAAGATGCATTTAACTCAAACTACTTTTACAAATCACTGGATTAATAAAATTCATCACACATGGGAGTTCTGGGCTATCAAGTGCATGCAAATCACACCTAATAAGCTCAAGTGCAGACTTCTACCGTAGCTCCCAGAAAATCTGTAGCAAAAACTAGAGTAGGAACCTGGCTAAGTATTAATCTTTTAAAAAGTGCCTTATTTTATTTTCTCAGTCTTTCATCCTCTACAGCCATACAGAATTGAGAAAGGACCTCTGAAACGCAGGCAATTTGGAGACTTATATAAAGCTGGGTTTTCCCCAAGAACATTTCTAAATCATGTGTTTGAAACGTGGACACATTTTCTCCTGAAAACATTACAAATGATCTTAAATATCTAGTTGAATTATATTTACAATAAAATCACTAGGTAGAAACATTCAAGCTCCGATTTAGTTGAAGGGGACCCACTGCACATGGGGTAACAGTAGCAGCTTCTAGTGGGGCAGAAAAGTGGAGCTGGATATCTTTTGTTGTGTTGTATGGTGGTGCGTGCCTGTAATCCTAGAATTCCAGGAGGCTGAGGCAAGGGGATTGCAAGTTCATGTCAGCCTGGGCAACTTAGCAAGACCCTGTCTCAAAATAAAACATCAAGGCCTTTGAGTGTAGTAAAGATATTTCACACTCCTTAGCTCTTGGCCCTTAATCCCTCCATATTCCCAAAACTAGGTAAATACTACTTCCTGGCTCTAACCATTGTGTATCACAGCTATCTATCTATCTATCTATCTATCTATCTATCTATCTATCTGTCTATCTATCTAAAAATAGGGGAAATTTTTTTGAAGTGTTTCCTAGGTGGGATATGCAGACATTACAACCTCAGGAGTAATTTTTTGTTACTGTGTCCTGAAGTTGCAGTTTTCTTAGAAGCACAACTTTAAAAATTATGATTTTCTTCTCGTTTCTACTGATCTTTATTTTTCTATCCTACCTCATAATGAGCCTTTAGTGTTACTGAGGCAGGAGAATAGGGCAAAAGAGGAAGCTAATGTCAACCAGTGGAAATGCTTAAGCAAAGCGGAAGTTCTCTGAAGGGAGGAGATATGCAGTAGGACCAGCATCAAACCATGTACTGCTTCATGGAACCAATCAAGGCCCACATTTCCTGGTATCAGGCCAAAACAATCTAAGGACTAGACAAGCTGCCTTTACGTCCTATCCACATGGAGGATTAGCCAATCAATACCTATCCTGGAGGTGGAAAAGGCCAACAACCCCAAAATGCCCTTTTTCTTTTCTACGTATGTGAACATGCAAGGAATTTGAATTTCTGTTTTAGTATCACAGCAACTAGAGAAAAATGAACTTTCTCTACTGATAAACCTGTGCCATTGTGGCACACTTTAGTGAGTATCCTTTCACTTTTTTCTGCGGGCATTCTATTGTTGTTTGAATCAATAAAGGCTTGGAAAAGGAGGTACAGTGCAGTGTGATGTCTAGAAAATCCCTTGTGGGTTTGGAAGAGTCATGTCACAGCCAGTGGCCTGCCCAATTCTTTGGAAAGACTACAAAGAATCAGAAAAAAGAAGTCCCCAGAACCCTCTTCTGTAACAATATTTCATTATAGTTTTGATTTGCAGTTTACCAATGGATAATGCTAGTATTTTTCATGTGTTTATTGGCTTTTTGTATAATCAACTTAGATCTTTTGCCTTACTATTGGCATCACGGGCTTTCCTCTTATTTTTAGGAATATTACCCATTTGTCTACCGTCAACAATTTTCCCAATTTGTGTTTTCCTTCTTTATTTATGGTGTTTAACATATAAAAAGTCTTCATTTGCACAGACAATCTACTAATCTTTATATTTATTACCTGCCTTTGGTGCCTGTGACAATTGACGAGATTATGTCAACTGGAGAGAATCAGGAACCACGCTTGGATTAGGGTTTGGGAACCACACCTACATTGGGAGTTGAGGACCAGCCTGAATTAAAGTGTGAGTGACTAGCGGGCTGGCCAATGAGGGAAGGGCACCCACCCAGATGTGGGAGGTCCAACTGAAACTCCAACAGTATAAAAACAGGGAAGAAGGAAGATTGTTACAGCTTCTTCCTCTGGGAAAGCTCTCGTCTCCACAATTGTCTACGGACGCCGCAGATCTTCATCACAGATTTGTTCCAGTCTTGACTTGCACATGTCTGCCCGTCGCTGCTCCTCAGTCACCAATCTTCAGGCTCCAGTCTTCACCATTGTTCTTCAAACAACCAAGATCTGCAGCAGACTCTCACCTCACTGGCTGTCCTGCAGTCCCAAGTGAGAGATCTACTTCATGGCTGAGCAGCCATCTTGGACTATCTCTATCCTTGGATTTGTAACCATTCCTAATAAATCCTTTTATCATAAAATCTGTAAATTCTGCCTTCTGAAGGAACCTAAGCTAATACAGTGCCTTTTCTTCTCAAGAATACAGAAAGTGATTAGGTTTTTTTACTCATAACATTTTACATAAAAATGCTTTGGAGACGGTCCTGTGATTTCTTATTGAGAAGGCACGTGCATCACATCAACGCAGAAACTTGGCTTTCCTTCTTCCTCAGCTCAAGTTCATCGCAGCAGCCAGAGTGTTGCTCCTATTTCACTGAAAGCATTTGGAAACTTAAGCTCCACTGTGAGAGAAGATTGCATTAACCCAGTAAACCACATCCACGCATATCCAGGCCTTCCATAATCTCCCCTCCCAGAATGGCAAAGGGAGGGAAGATTCTTAGTGGTGTGACTCCTTGGTAAGCAGAACATCAGCAAATGTTTTGTAAATTGAGGTATGAAGAACACTCACCCATTACTTCTAGAAACTCTCCTACTATGAGGTGAAAAAGTGTGAGCTGGCCTTCTGGAGGATGGGAGAATGTGGAAACCCGTCCCAGTTGAGGCCCAGATACATGAGTGAGCCAGAGTGACAGCATGGGAAGCAGAAATGGGCCATCCCAGCCATCCCAGCTGAGATTAGCCTACAGCGGAGCTCATAGAATTGGGAACAAAGAATTGTCAGTTGCTTTCAGCTGCTCAGTTTGGGAATTAATTGTGATATAGAGACACAATTGGTAGGCGTTCCCATTCCATTGTCCCTTAGAAGTCGTATCTTATAATTCAACTCAATAAAGAGTTATGCAACCAGTATGTTTTTCACACAAACACACACACACACACACACACACACACACACACAAATTCTTGTGCCAGGTTAGAGAAAAAACATGCAGGATACATATTTGTTTGAATGCAGATATATTAAATAGCAGATGGTTTATGCAAATTTTCAAAATTACCAACTGCACTTATTATCTCATGTAATCTTTACAAATTTATAAACTGAAATTCTCTCAGTAAATCAAACTTTAAGATACATTTGCAATTTTTAGTTTGTGGTTTCTACCTCTACCTATATGGCAGAATACACAGACCCCCCCCCCCCAATGTGTTGTCAGGAATGATTCCCTTGAGTCATATGTAAGCAGTGTCTTAGTTACTTTTCATTTCTGTGACTCAATACCTGGCATCCACAAATTTAGGGGAGGAAAGATTTATTTTAGCTCACAGTTTCAGAAGGTCACAGTCTATTCAGGGGCTTCTGGCATCATCAGAAGTACATGGCAGAGGCAGAGGTGGAGGCAGCTTCTCATGATATCACAAACAGAAAGCCAAATCAACGTAAGTTGAGTCCTCCGAGGAAGGCAGGAAGCAGCTTATATATCCTTCCAGGTCTCATCCCAGTGATCAGCCCCTCCTGGATCCAGGTGTGGAAGGTGTGGTAAACCCCACTTCAGGCCTAAAATCCAATTTACATGCCTGTAACCCACTTTACATGCCTGTAATCCACCCCTCCAAATTATGCCCCAATGTACCAATAGCATATGGTTCCACAGACAATCTATAACATTCAAATACATGAGACTTCTGGGGGACATTCCAGATCCAAACCACAATAAGCAGTTTTATATGATCAATAAAACTGAAAAGTGAAGTCAGTTTGTTGGTATGATATGTCCTCTATGGTGTGGACTTCCAAAAAGGAAACATCATAGCTTTTAAGCTGACAACTACAAGTTACTCATTTCAATTTTCCAGGTGTAGTCCTTCATACATACCTCTGTGTTAGGGTATTCATATGAAGCCTCCTTCCTCAAAGGAGACCAACTCAGAGCAGACTTCACTCTGTCTGCTTTTAAAGGGAACTTCAGACTTGTCAACTTAATGTTTGTATAATGCCAGCTGATTCCTTTGATGATGGTACTAATGAGATAACAGTTTGCCTCAAATGGACAATAAACCTATACTAGGAAGATGACAAAACACTACGCCACCATCTTTTAAAAAAGAAAGGAAGGAAGGAAGACAAAGAAAGAAAGAAAGAAAGAAAGAAAGAAAGAAAGAAAGAAAGAAAAGAAGGAAGGAAGGAAGGAAGGAAGGAAGGAAGGAAGAAGAGCATTTGGTTGTAAAGCCACAGTTCATTCCATGCCCTGAGAATGCAATTCCGAATTGCCCATTGAAATTACAAGAAATGCAAAGCAGCTTTCTTGCAAACAAGAAGAAAAAAATCATTTTTAGTTAGAAACTACTATAAGTCTATGACACTTGCTAACTAAGCTGGCAAGAGAAAAGAAGCTTAGAAAACATAGAAATAAAAATAAATTATACTCTCTCAGTCTTCCTATTTATAGGTCATCAAATTGTAAGATTACACTCTTAGCTGGGCTGAACAGACGTGACAGAAACAGTATAATGTCTCTGGAAGTGACAAACAGCTGGCAGAGCTTATGCTCCTCTCTTGCAGACAGAAACAGAACAAAGGGCCAACGAAGAGAATGGCAGCTACTAAGCCCTAACTGCAGTGCTTTTCACAAGTCAGCCTGCCATCTCGGTGCTTGACAAAAATGAAGAAGGAAGAAGAAAGAAGAGGAAGAAGAAAAAGAAAGAGAGAAAGAGGGGGGAAAGAAAGAAAGAAAGAAAGAAAGAAAGAAAGAAAGAAAGAAAGAAAGAAGAAAATAATTAGGTTAGGGCAAAAGGAAAACGAGATCAAGGGAAACTTAAGACCTTTTGTGCATTTAGACTTTCCAGCTGGCTACACAGCTCACCCAAATATCCATTCTCTCCTGCTGTTACTAAAAATATATGGACTAGCTCTTCTGGGAAGAAAATGGCCACATGTCACCAAGAAGACAGGAAGACATTTATGATACCGGTTTTGAAATGACTTGGAAATGCAAACAATGCTCAATTCCTCTCTCTCTGGACCCTGTCAAAAGGGGAACTAAACCTCCTGCTTAAAGAAAGATTTTATTCAGATAGAATTTTGCCTGTTCACATCTGACATGGGGAATCAACTGAAATCTAAAGGGCCTTAAAACTAGCTCATTGTGAAGGCAGACATTCTGGCACAGAAACTAGCAGAGGCTGCCACCAAAATAAATGCACATTGTCCCGCATCGACTGCTACTAGAAAGAGGTTTCAAGGATTCGAATAGTAATGATGATGTAGGATTGACAAGAACTTAAGCACAAGAGATTTAACTTTTATATGTTGGGAGACATGGAAAACAAAATCATTTTCAAATGAAGGCTATTTCTCATGAACTTGGAAGGCAAGGCTTTTTTTCTGTCGTAGGCAAAGTAGAAGAAATAGGGTGCATATTTTTCTCACAAGCCTTGCACAGTGGCTTTTCTTTGCTTCCTTCCTGCTGCTGAGAAAATGTAGGACAAGCTAATGCAAGCGCCACAAAATGGGACTCCACTGAAGCTGATTGCAATTCATCTCCCTATCCCCAATCTTGACTCACTCAAAAAAGGCTATTTGTGCAGTGGTCCCATGATTTTCTCACTGTCGTAGTGACCGTTGTTTTTTTTTTTTTTAAATTCACCATTACTATTCCATTTTGCCCTTGGTCACTTATTCACCTACCCCGCGCAAAGCACAGAGAATTGTTCTGCTTGTGCGTGATTTGTATTTATCAGAGGATAAAGGAGTGGAAGCTCTCTAACATTTCCAACAGGGTTTTTTTTTACAAGCGTGGAGCTTGGGTGAAGAAAATTGGTTAAATTACATTAATTAAAATCCTTGATTCATTGCCGCTTATCTTGCCTTGTTTGTGTCACATCAACACATACTTGAATCCGCTGTCTAACATGGGGACCAGAACGTGGACATTAACTTCCATCTCCCTATACTGTCAACCTTTCCGCTCCCCCTGACTCCCTCGTCCCGCGATAACTACCATCAGGAATCATATATTGGTATTTGTGACATTTTCCTATCATACAATTCTAAGGGACTAACTCCTAATTTATTATCTTAATAAGATTCATCCATAGTGTTGTGTATTGCAATGGTTCATTCACTCCTACTGCTGTATATTAATCACTGTGGATATCAGTGAAAGCAAAAATTAAAATTAGAGCAGGCATGTTTAATGTGTTGTCTGCCGTGTGTGTGTGTGTGTGTGTGTGTGTGTGTGTGTGTGTGTGTGAACTATCTTGGGCCACCTATAAAATACATAACATAGTTAATGTACATATATAGATAATAAACTTCTTTGAAAACAATTTAATACATTATTATATACAATCAAAGGGAAAAAATATTGAGACTCAGTTTGGACATCCCTAACCAAGAGTGTCCATATTTTATTGCATTCATTCTAGGATTTTCACTTCTTAAATAAATGCTACACTAAGAACATTTGTTTGAAAACAATTGGCCATACAAAATGAGTTGCTATTGTTTTAATTGTACTTCACTACTAATTTCTTTTTTCTTTCTTTCCTTTTTTTTTTTTTAAGACACAGTCTTTCTCTGCAGCCCAGGCAGATCCTGAACTCACTATGGAGCCCAGGCTGGCCTTGAACTCACTACAATCCTCCTGCCTCAGCCTCCTGAGTGCTGGAATTACAGACCTGTGGCACCATGTCCTGCTTTTTATGTGGCACTGGGGAACTGAACTTAGAGCCTAGGGCTTGCTAGGCAAGCAGTTTAACTCCTGAGATATTCTTCCAGCACCCATGGCTAATTTCTTTATCCTCAAATTCTTTGACTTTCCAAGACTGAATACTCATTATATATTCCATATTGAGATTCTTTTTCCCAGACTCTTTTATTATTATTATTATTATTATTATTATTATTTATATACAAACTCTATAACACATTAGCAACCTGTGGCTTGGGGAATCGATCACCATCTACCTCAGTTTGGACCTCTTTTTCCTTCCTTCTTCCCCTTGCTCTGTGCTTTTCCCCCTCCCCCACACTCAGCTTATCCCTGTCCTAGCAGTCCATTGACCCTCTTTTTACCCTGTCTCTCATGTTGAGCTTATTTCAAAATCAGTAATGTCACAACCAGTGGAGCTTAGGCTGCTCATACAAAGCCAGTCCGTTGCACAAGACTATTCCTTTATCACAAGGTTCTCACTGACTAATGAAGGACAGTGATGAATGTAAGAATAATCAAACTACAGTAATACAAAAGGTGATTTACAGAGTCATAGCCCAAGAAGCTATTTCCTGGCAGATGAAGAAGACAAGGTGTACCAAGCAGAGGGACAGATGGCACAAAGGCACAGAGGTGGGATAGAGATCAAATGGCCATAGGTCTCCAAGCACAGGAGCATGGAAATCTTCGAGTATCTTGAATGCTAGCCCCAAACAGTTTTGCCTAAGGAAGTCAGAGATTTCACATGGATGAGGGACAGGATCAGATTTGCTGTACTAGAAAATGGTGGAAAATTGGTGCCACTGGAGTGTAAGAGCAGTTGGAACACTTGTCAAGTGCCCAGGCAAAATATGTGAGTGTGGACTCAGGTAGCTATACAGATGATGGGTTCAGGACAGAAGTACACATGTTTCTGTGACATTTAGGGAGCAAAGTCGACTGCAAAAGAACACACACACACACACACACACACACACACACACACACACACACACACATAGATACAACAAAAAAAGAGTCCAACATATAAAATGGCAGTACAAAAGCAAATATGGTACATTTGTCTCTATTGCCACCTACAAAGAATGCCACCTCACCACAGCAGGGCAAAACTTCCTCTGAGAGGGTCTTTAGATCCCAAGAAAGCCTCCACCTATGGAAGCACATTTCTGTAAATCGCCAGATCTTTTTTTTTTGTCTGACATTATTCTCATGAAGTGCAACTAAAATTTTTTTATAACAAGTAAACGATGCTCAGTTAGAATCCTCGTTTCATTTTTTTTATAAACATATGGTTCACTCTCATTATTTGCAGCACTTAGATGCTATAATGTTGCCATGAAAAGTGACTTGACAAGCACCAAACCACTGCTTCTGAAAAGAATATATGGTTAGGTTCCTACAAGCCTCCGGTCACCACATTTTCTTAAGTGATCACTATATGTATTTTTCTGTTTTGTTTAAACATACACTATGCCTGTGTATATACCCACACGGCTGGTTTGTTATTAACTCACAGCTACTACTACTACTACTACTACTACTACTACTACTGTTACTACCACTTTTGCCTGAAGGAAGCTTGTTTGACACATTTTGTATATAAGGCACATGACCACCTTGTGGTGTTTAGAAACATCAACTCACCAGCACTTTGCCACTACTCTTGCAGGCTGTTTAAACAGCAAAATCACCAATAAAAAGCTCAAAAGAGAAGAAAGCCTGGCACTACATAAACTGGGAAACGGATATGTATTATATTATGGGAGCTGAAACAAGATGGACATTGCTTTATTTGAATTTAGCTTAGAATATGCTCATCAGATGGTTCAACATTTTTCATCCCTGTGTGTCTCTGCACATAAGCACCTGGAGGCTTACAGATAGACTCTAGAACGTCAGAAAATTCTCAAGGATACAATCTGTGAATAATGAAGTTTAACTATCATCAAGATACCCTACTGTGCTGCGACGCTTCAGAAGACTTCAATAGATGGGCAGAACAAGCCGGCAACAATTTAAATCTGTATTTGTATGCTTTCCTTGAATGACTGCAAAAGTGGTTCATTTTTTCCAAAATTATTCTTTTTAGTACTATGTATTGGTGGTACACAATCATTACATTAACCGTGAGGGATTGATGCATATACATATTGAATCTTGATCATTTTTACTTCCCCTTCCCCTTTCCATCCTCCATTCTTTCCTTTTTCCCATACCCTCTCCCCCTCTCCACAAAATCTATCTCTTTTTTCCAACTGTCACTCTTTTATTTTGTTCCTTTACTTATTTATATTTTGGGTTTCTCATACTAGAAAAATCATGCAATATTTAACCTTCCATTTCTAATGTATTTTGCTAAGCATAATGGACTCAAGGAACATTTGCTTTCTTACAAATGCATTAAATTTATCTTTCTTTATGGTAGAGTAGTACTCCATTGTGCACATACACCACATTTTCCTTATCCATTCATTTATTGATTGGCATACTGGCTACTTCCAAGACTTAGCTATCAAAATGAGCACTTTGTTCATCTCCCACAAGCCTAGAAAAACTCCATTTTAAATCAGTCTTTAAATATGAGAAAAATCAAAGCTTTAGAAAATCAAGAAAACTATTCTGTTTTCAGGAAAAAAATATATATAGAAGCAGCATGAAATTCTAGACTCCTTCCTTCCTGAACAAATTTTCCATCTTCCATGGTAGTACTTTTCAAATTTTGTTTGTTGCGTTCAGGAATCCCCTTAGGGATACTGTAAATAGTGCAACCTTGGAATTCAGGAGGTCTGAAGCGAGGCCTGCGGACCCTGCCTTTCTACCTGGCTCCCACGTAATGCTGACACTGTGCATATTTTGAGTAGCCAGAGTGTTAATCACAAGTTCTCTCAAGAAATTCATCAGCCCCAACATGAACCTATGTCCAACATACAAGAATTTCTCAGACTAAAAAATGAAATAAGCATTTCGTATTAGATATTTTGAAATAACTAAGCTTTCAGAGTATCAACAGAGAGACATGTAAAATAGTCTAATGTCGGCAATGCTATTCATTTTTCTTCAATCTCTCAGTATTGTAAGAAAAATAAAACAAAGTATCAGTACTGTTACTTTTGAAATAGGATCTTAGATTTGGGAGTCCTTTTCCTTTTCTAGCAACAGACCTTTCATGGCATTAAGGGAGTAGGAAAACGATCACCCAAAAAGTACAAAATCCTTCATTGGCACACAAATGGGCAAAACACCATTTGTCCATTTTAACATGCAGGTAAGGGCTAAGGTTATTAAGAAACCGCTATCTATAGATAATGGCATTTACTTCCTGGTGTCTCCCTGTCCTTAAACCCAGATACAAACAATAAATCAAAGATCATGAAATAAAGGGCAGTAAAAACGCAGATCAGGCAACTTGCCCAACTTGTCACTTTGGAAAGTAATCTGGCACAGGGGAGCCTGGGAGAAGATCAGTTTGATACAAATGCTCTAGTGGAAGCTTGATTGTGAAGGTATAATTCAGAAGAGCATTAGTCTCCCACACAGATTTGCAGAGCTACAAAAATAACCACAAAGCTGATGAAAAGAAGAGTGTGTTTAAAGGTGCTTCCGAGAGGGCAGACATGCAAGGAAGGTGCCGGTAAGAAAGGGTTTCGGGACAGTCAACACCCATCGTTTCACACAACTGATTCCAACTTGATAGTTGTCTTTAAGAATTTAAAAATTCAAAGTTCCGTTTGAGCTGGAGCATAGGCCTCTCCTCCACTTAAGCCGGGCTGATTTTCCATGCTACTTGAGAACTCTCCACAGCTGTCTTTTTTGCTTAGACCAAGTTTTGTTTTGTTTTTTATTCTAGCACACATGATAGCAGTTGCAGTTAAGAAGGAAAAAAACCATGTAGTTGGTTACATGTTCACTAATGTAATATTGGTTTTGCTGTTTTTAATTTGACAACACAAAAACGTAGATAATTATACTTCAATGAGTAAATCTCAGGTCAGGCTAGAATGGAGAACATTTCAGAATTTAAAACAGTTCTTTAAAAAGAAAGGGGGGGGGGGTGACTGTAGAAATATAATGCTTAAAGGATGAAAGTTAAAATGTCAGGAATGTACCTCAGTATCAGAAAAACTCTCATCTATATTCCTGTATAAATTTGCTCAAGATCATAGGAGAAAGGAAATGTGAAGAAAACTGATTTTCTGATACAGATGAGAAATTCTTCAAGAAAACAGAGCTGCAAAAGGGCTATTTGTCACGGGTACCCCAGTGTTACAAAGCCACCTAAGACAACAACTGCATTACACGTGCACACACAGATCAGCTTATTCATTGAAAATCGTTAGCATTTACAAAATATTGGAACATGCCCATAAAAAGAATGGAGTGAGGAAGATCTGTGTGAACTAAAATGAAATGGTTTCCAGGATAACCTCTTAAGTGAAGAAAGAAAATGCATGTTTTAAGTGTCCTCATTCCACACACACACAGACACACACACACACACACACACACACACACACACAAAACGGTTAACTATGGGTAGTGACAGATGTGTTAATTAATGAGATTACGGTAATCATTGCACAGTGACATATCTATCAAATCATCACGTTGTATGCCTTGAATATGTAGGTTTTGTCAAACCTACATATTGAAATAACAAAGTATAAAAAGTATCTATATTATGCTACTATAAAAGTATGTATATTATTCATGTTAGAAAGGCATTAGGAAAACATTCGTGGGTTTTTTTTCCATTTTTCAAAACAAATAAAGCAATACAGTAAGGATAAACCAGAAACTAATACAATTCATTGTTTTTTTAAGGCAGTAGGGGAGAAGTAATAGGACAAAGGGGAAATGGAAACAGGTGTTGGGAATGAGGGCTACCATGTCTGAATACATGCTTTTATATAGCCCTGGCTCTACAAAGCACAGTAATGTTAACATACTCAAAATACAAACAGGTTATAATATAAACAAGGATATGTGTCTTACGGTAATGGGAACAAAATTCAATGGAAACACTAGCAAAAACACTTAACTGCAGCTAGTGTGAATGAATAACGTAGTCACTCTGAATTGGGTGGAGAAGAAAAGAAGTAACCCAAGTAACTGTGTACACAGATGCTTGACTGGCAACTATAAAAGTAGACATATGCCTGCACCTTGCACTGTACTTCATCTACAAAATGTATTTCTAACAAGGGTAGAGGTTAAGAGTTCTAAAACTAGTTCAATGTATACAAAGATTAAAGAGATACAGACACATGTTCTATATATTGTAGATAATGAGAGTCAGGTTTCTCACCCTCAGGGAAAGAAAGCTAGGATGAATGACGTGGCATTCGATTACCAACCACTGAGGGTACCAGCAAGAGCTCACAGTTTTATAGACTGAGCATCACTCTATCTGAATGGGTGGATCAGAAAGGAACAAAGGAAGAGTAAACAAGAGAACAACAGAGTGAAAAAGAGAAGGAAAGAAAAAAGTCTTTGGTGTTACTTAGAATACTTGAGATTGGGGAATTCATGAAGAGCAGAAATGTTTTTTCTCACACTTGGTTAGTCTTAAGATCGAAGTGCTGGTACCTGGTGGGCACCCTCTCATTCTGTCATTCCATGGTGGAAGAGCAAGAAAGAGGGCAAGTTGCAGAGCGAAAGAGTCAAAAAGGATGCCAGTTTTGTCTTTCTAGAGGACACGTATTTCTGGAATAATAATCCCCCCTCCCACAATAATGGTATTAATCCATCCTCATGAACTTGTTACCTCTTAAAATCTCCATCTCTTAATCTTGTTATACTCACATCTAAATTTCAACATGAGGTTGGGAGGGGACAGACATTCAAGCCATGGTCTGGGAGACACAGACATGTGGCTGCATGATTAATATCAATGTATCTATATATCTACATTTTTCCTAGGTTCTGGTAGGGATGAGATGCAGTGATGCTCCACTCCAACAAATATGCCTACCACCCAGGACCTAGTTTCGAAACATCATTTTGTCATTAAAAGGAGCTAAGTATGGGGAAAGAAAAAAAAAGTTACAGAAATAATGCGCATAGTTTTCTAATATTTGTGCAAACAATAAGCCTACATATTCAGGAAGCTCAATAAATCCCAAGGAAAACATGAAGAAAAGTAAACAAAGTATACAATAATGAAATTGCCCAAAATCACTAGTAAAGAAATAAATCTTAAAAAACCATCTGGGAAAAATTTTACATATACAGAGAAACAATGATGTCATGCTTATTTCAAGTAATACAAGAATGAAGACATTGAAGCAACAACTTTTAAATGCACAAAGAAAAAATGAAATCACCAACCTAAAATTCAATATTAATGGAAGTATTTTTCAAAAGGTGAAATATCTTTGCAGCTCAGAGAATTCATCACCAGTAAATATACATCATAAAAGATGTTAAATATAAGTCCTTCAAAAAGAAAGTAAATGAAATGTGATGGAAATAAGAGTCTATATAAAACAATAAAGGGCTTCAGAAATTACAACATGGGTAAGTTTGTTTTTTATTTTTACATTTTGTTATCCTTAATAAAAAAAAATCCCAAATCTTCCCTAAATCTAAAATCTTTTGAGCTGAAATGAAAGTTAAAAAGTTTTGGTTTATGGAGGATTTTCAATTTAGGATTTACAGATTAAAGATATTCAACCTGGGGCTGGAGGAATGGCACAGTGGTTAAAGCACTTGCCTTTCAAGTGCAGGGCCCTATGTTAATTCCCCAATGCCACATAAAGCTGGTCGTAGAGGTGCATGCCTGTAATCTCAGCATTCAGGAGGCTGAGGGAGGAGGATTGCTGTGAGTCTAAGGACAGCCTGGGCAACAGAGTGAGACCCTGTCTAAAAAAAAAAGATATGCAACCAATAAAGTCTATAAAATATATTTCAAAATCTGAAAAAAAAAATCCAAAACCTGAAATCTCTTCTGGTCCCAAGTATTTCAGCTAAGGGCTAATCAACCTATTTTTAAATCTCTTTAAAAGAGATAGGTTGATTAATCGAAAATAATAACAAATATAGTGTGGTGTTTAAAACATACATAGAACAAAATGTATTAAAATAGGAAAAGGCTAGCGATGGAGAACTGGATGGACTATACACTATTGCAAGGCTCTTAAACTGTAACTCGAGTGTTACAGATTTTTTGATCATGGTCCTTCATAAGTTAAAGGTATATGTTATATTCCCTAAAGCAACCAATAAAATCACAAAACAAAGAAAGGTAGTTATTACGGCCACAAATGGGAGAAAATAGAATCATTAAAACATTCAATCAAAATAAGGCAGAAAAAGAAAATAAAAGCAAAATGGAGCAATTCTGAAAAGCAAGATAACTTCTTGAGCCTAGGCATATCAGCAATTATATTAAATGTAAGTGGATCGAATATCCTTATTAAAAACAGATATTGTCAAATGGAATTAAATAAAATTTAGCTATATATCATCTATAAGAAGCGCACTTTACATATATAAAAGCACAAATACGTTGAGAGTAAAAGGATGGGAAAAGATAACATATTAACATTTGTCAAAAGAGAGCTAAATTGGCTATATCGATATTAGAGTATATTTCAGAGCAAGGAATATTACCAGAGATACAGAAGATCATTTCATAAAGATAAAATGCTCAATTTATCAAGAACATAATAATCTTAAACATTTATGCATTTCAGAGCACAGCTTGAAAAATACATGAAACAAAACTAATAGAACTATGAGAAAATGAAAAGACAACTTAACAAAAATTGGCTATGCAACTTGTTATACAGCAAGTCGTCGGAGCTATTTGAGGGAGATCAGAAGCTTGTGAGACTCAGGAGATAAACAAATCACCACAGTGTGTACGGGAGGAGCTCTCAGGGTGGGAGCCCCACCCATGCCGAAACCATTGGGTGGATTCACAGCTGCAGCTCTTGGTGTGAACCCTCCAGCCTGCAAGGGGGCACTGTGCCTTGGGTGTTTCAGGGCACTGGGGCCACAGGGTAGATAGAAGAACTGCAGAAGAATCCAAAAGAACAGCAGTACTGTCCCTGATGGTGGGTCCCAGTAGGCAGTGTGCGGTTTCCATGAGTGGTCATCTATGTTGGGGTGGACTTTTGGGGGATGCAACCATCTTTGAGTCACCCATGCTCCTGGGGTAAACCTCCATAAACTCACTGATTCACCAAGTTGGATTCTGTTTCTGTTTTTATTTTTCCTTTTTTTTTTTTTTTGAGACAAGGTCTCACTCTGTAGTCCAAGCTAGTCCTGAACTCACTATATAGCCCACTAGCCCCTGACTTCAACACACAGCAATCCTCCTGCCTCAGCCTCTAAAATGCAAGGATTAAAGGCATGTACTACCACACCTGGTTTACATAGTCCTAGGGAATCAAACATAGGGCCTTGGATTTGCTAGCTAAGCACTCTAACCACTCAAGTATGCCCGCAGCCCTGGACTTCAGTGTAACTGTTACTTTAGTCTATTGGCTGTGCCCTGCATGGGTGCAGAGATATTTGTCCATGTTTCCCCAGGAAAAGTTTCACGCAGCACAGCTATTATAAATCAGTTTTAAGAAAAATTTATACATTGACATTGAATGTTTACATGCATAAAGAAGGTCTCTAATAAATTAGTTCAAGGTTCTACCTACAGAGATCAGAAAAATTAGAGAAAACTGACCCCAAAGTAAGTAGAAGAAAGAAGATCAAAGTTTAACTCTATTAAATAATTAAATAATAATAGAGATAGACCAATGACACCAAAATCTTGTTGGAAAATTGATAAACCTCTAGGTAGACTGATCGGAGAAACAAGAGCACAAATTACTAATGTGAAGACTGAGAAAGGTAACATCATCACAAATTCTACAGATAGTGCAAGCATAATTGTAGAATGTTGTTTAAAAATTTATGCCAATAAATTCAATGGCCTACCTAAAATAAAGAAATTAATTGAAAGACACAAACTATCACAGCTCATTCTGAGAAAAATATATAATATGGTGACTTGAGTGAAATGACTTAGGTGCGGAAGATTAATATGTTAAACACCATATGGTTTCTCAGACTTGGAAAACCCAGAACACAGACATTCTTTGGAACCATATGAAGTGATAGCCGGAGCCGGGGGGAGGGACAGGGAGGGGGTGGGAGGGTAGAAGAGGGGAAGGGATTGTGAAGTCGATGTGATACATAGATGTACGAAACACCCAAATTCATTGTAAATACTATGTATTACATTTGCATATTAATAAAAATAGTGGGGAAAATATATAATATGAATTGATCTATATCTATTAATGAAGTTAAATTTATAGTTTAAAAACTTTCCACAGGATGGCTTAAGCAGTGAAATTTATCAAACATTTAAGAAAGAATATCAATTCTGCAAATCACTTCCAGAAAATATAGGAAAAAGAAATATTTACCAACTCAGTTTATGAGGCCAGCATAATGTTCTTATGAAGACTAAACACATTAGAAATAATACAAAACAACTCTCACGAACATGGATATATATATTCCATCGCATTTTAACAAACTGAATCCCATAATCTGTAAAAAAAAAAAAAAGTAATAGATCATTACCAAGTTGTTTTATGTAGAAATGTGGGAGAAGGGTAATAAAAATGTTATAGAAAAGTAGAATCCAGACCAGACCAGAATTGCAAGTCCCACTGTCTCAGAATTATGCCTGGTTAGGTCTTTATAATGTAATGGACATTAACCTAATGTTAATGGACATTAGTATCAACTTACCTATAGCATTAGAGCTACGTATAAATTTATGTCTTGTGGAGTTTTTTGAGACAGTGTCTAGCTCTGTAACCCAGCCTGGAATTTATGTCTTGCCTTACCCAATTCATAATGTGCATAGCTCCTATACCATAAATTAAAAGAAATATCAATTTTGATAATCTTCAACAAAAAACAGATCGCTAAATTCAACTTATACTGTCAAAAAACAAGTAATATTAACAAAAATTGAGCAAGCATAGATGATTCTAATATAAAATAGATTTTATTATACCTTATAAATAAAAAAGTATAATTAATCAATTTTTAAATCTTGAATTTTAAATTTTAAAAAGTTTTTGTCAATATCAAGAATGTGTTATTACTGGCATTTTCTTACACAATTAACAGGAGGATAGTGGTAAGCAACTTTTTGGAAAGCTCTTCTAGCTACGGTTTTCAATATTTAAAGCATATTTAACTTGCCTCAAGGAAGTTAACACAAGCAAATATCGAAATGTAAAGGCATAGATTTAAGCACTACTATTCATAAACTTATATTAGTGAAAAAACTAGATACAACTTACATATGCAAAAACAGGAAACACACTAAATAAGTGAACCACCAGATGAATAAATATATTGCCATGTAATAGTATTTCTTAAACAATGTTTAAGATATGGGAAAATTCTGCTAAACTGAAAATATTATGACACAAATCTATTCAGTAAAGCATGATTCCAAAGCTGTCTCACTCCCCCAGATTTTCAAAGTTCTGCACTGCTCCTGAAGCACTGTCACCAAATTGTGACTTGTTAGTGGCTCCTTGCCAATCAACTGACTTGCTAATACAGCCCTCAGCACTATCAAACAGAAGTTCTGAACTCTAAAATCAAATCCATCCTTCTAATGCTAAATAGTCCTCAGCGGGAGATGAAATAACCTAAATACTATAGCAAAAGAGCTTCCATGTCAAGAGAGACACTAAGAGTAGATGGTAGAAAAAAAGACTGGAGACAATGATGAAAATGTAGGGGCAAGTGGGAAATTGGCTGATATTTTAGTCCATATCTTACTTCATAATTAATAATAAGCTGGGACCATTCTATTAATGCTCTCTTTCGAAAAAAAAGCTAAGGCTATTTAAAATATCTCTGCTTCCGAATAAAAATTCATTCTTGGAACTCAAGCGCCAATGGATAAAGTTGTCACCTTGGGGTAACACCCCAAGGAAGAAGGAACTGAGGACATTCTCCCCAAAATGTTATTTCTTAACCTGTGAAATACTGTCTCAAAAGAGCTCTGGTTTTCTAAGGTTCTAAAATACTAAGAGTTACCATGTGTTGTGACACAAATAATCCCAAGATTACATTGTAAATTTGGCAGGATTACTCAAACATGACTTGTTTCTCCAGGAGTTCCTAAGGGTTGGGGGAAGGAAACAGCAAACACAGCATTTTAAGCTAATAAACATATACTTTTTTTCCTTTTCACAGAGTATCATTTCAGTATGGTTGATAGTTTGCCTATGATAAACCCACAAATGAAACCAGCAAAATTCTTATGGTTATTCTGAGCCACACCCTGCAGGATTGGGATGTAGTCAAACAACTCTAAATGTTCCAGCACTCCAGTGCATACCTCATTTTTTCCATCACGTGAGAATTGGAGCATTCTCTTTATACTTCAATGATAGGAGCATAAATCAAGAGTAACTGTGGACCACTTTTCCATTTAACTTTTGTGTTTATCCTGGAGACACTTTAGCGAACTTCCTATGAAAGCCTGAATGGGAATTCCACCTTGCCTGCAAAGGGAGGAAAAACACCTGCCAAGTAGTCAGAGTCACTTATTTCTAAGCTCATCTCAAACTGTCTCCTAGGCTCCTATTTCAGCAACTAGTGGTCAGGGCAAACCTCTCACTCTGAGAAGGTGGCTCAGCTCTGGAAGCGTGGGTTTCCATCCATTTCACCACATGTATGATAGCTGCTACCACTTACCAAGGTTAAATTCAACCACCCAAGCAGCCAACATTCTAAAGCTGTACCATTTAGGAGAGAAGTACATATCCTGGTTTTTGCTTCAGACACACAGTTTTGTTTATACCTACAGGAAGAAATTAAATCCCAACAAAAGACAAGGGAAACCTAGAACTTTAAAAAAAAACCAACTTACTATTTTATGTGAGAGGCTAATATAGACTGCTGGTTTTATAATGTGGAAACTATTATTCCAGCTAATAAACATGACTCTCCAAATAAAATAAAGCATCATCAGTTTAATATGACAACAGAGTAAAATTAAGAACTTACCTCAAGGATGTTATCTTTCATTAATGGCCTGACATCATCTACATATTCATCACAAGCTACCCATCTGTACCTGAATTACTTCAACTTTCCCTTTTTTCCTAGAATATAATAGCATTTAACAATGCATATTTGAAATTAAAGAATTAAAATATAAACATATTTTATTTTTCACACAACTATTCATTCGACACTGTAACTGTTAATCATGATTGTCGACTGAATTAAGAAACAGCCAGTAGATTAATAAAGTACATCCCTGGCTGTGTCTAGGTGAGTTACAGGGTGTGACCTTGGGGACTATATCCAGTCCCTGGCCTCTTCCTCCCAGTTGCTGTCCCTCTGTTCTGTTTCTCCTAAACCATGAGATGAACAGCTCTGCTTCAACGTCTTCCTCAATCCTTATCATTTGGCCTTGCAGCCAACAAACCATCAACTGAAACCTCTAAAGCATTGAGCCAACTGGAGCCTGTCCTTTAAGTGGCAGGTATTTGGTCCTAGCAACAGGAAAACTGACTAATAGTCAAAATTGATCAAATTAAATACTTAAACTGCAAATTTTATTGCACATGTGAGTATGCATACATGCATAAAATCTCTATATCAAAGCTAATTAAACAATATTAATCACATTAGAGCCTGTGGAACATGAATGTAAACTGATGATTAACTCATAAAACATGGAAATAACAGTTCTCCATCTCAACACTATGGCATTTGGACCAGATAATTTTCTGGTCGTGAAGGCTGCCTCGGCCATTACCAGATATTTACAGCATCCCTGAGCTCTACCCAGTCATATCTTCCCCTTTCAATTGTGACAAATAAAATATGTCTGGATTTTGACAAATGTCTTTTGGGGATAGGGTGGGTATGAAACTCTCCAGTTAACACCCTCTGCATTAGACGCTTAAATAAGATACATTGTGCAAATTCAGCTAAAGATTGTGGTAAAAAGTCACAATCCCAGAGAACAGACAAAAAATGAAGAATGTTGGCAGCTTAAAGGTCATTTGCAACACCTTCAAATATAGGTGATCAATCCAGTCAATGGTTTCCTCTCTAGTTAATCAGCATGTATGAATTTAGAGAAATCTTGAGTATACTTTTCTAGTGGTCATTAAATCCATGTGTTAAGTTTCCTAGCCATGAATCACTGCATTGATCAAGTTTCAGTAACTTCATAAATTGGTCATTTGTTCAAGTAGAGCATAGAGGAATTAATGAATTAATCATATATTTTGAGGACAGAATGAAAATATCCATTTGACTTTTACTAAATGATTTTTTAAGGAACTGACTTTTTAAAACCCAAATTCATAAATTCAACACTTAGTAACAAAAAGATCTTTACTACTCCTGCCTGCTCATTAAAATGGCAAAATGTATATGAATAAGGTCCCATGAGAGGCAGACTTGGGGTAAATAGCTAATTTGATCTTTTCATCTTCTAGCATATGACTCACCAGGCTAAAAGAAATTGTTTTATTTTCCTCCATTTTTGATATGCATATATGCAGTATGTAATGTTTACATTGATCTTGAGTTTTTGTGCATATACATACCGTGGCAAAATTATACATCCTTCCCCTCTCCCTTTTTGACTCTCCCATCCCCTCCCCCTTCTCTCTAGTTCCCATTGTTCCCCCAGTTAGTTCCATGAAATGATTGTGATTTGGGTTTCCCATATTACAGAAACCACTTGATATTTAACCTTCTGTGTCCAACTCAAACTGTTTTATAATTCTATATTTGGAAATATCATCACGGAAACAACTCCCCCAAAATTAGATAAAAATATTCAAATCATTCTTGACACCAAATAACCCATAACTCCCAATTCTGCAGTATGAGGCAAAGCAACAACCATAAAGCCTATTAGACAAACTGATGTCCACTAATGGGTCTCTGAAACAATGAAGGGGACTGAAGGTAGCAGAGGGAGCCCAGCTGACATTTTCTGGAACTAAAAATAAAAGTACCTAGGCCAAGGCTCCAGGTAGTGGTGCTAAGCTGCGTGGTTCAGAGAAAAAAAGGAGCAGCAGCAGTCAGGTGCATAAGAACCCAAACAACAGTTATGTACTTTTGTATTGTATATGAATATAAACTATCTTTTTTCTGAAAAGTGCAATTTATTAATAAATTTCTTTCAAATCACAGCACTTAAGGTAAAAAACTAAGATGTTTCATAGATCCAACTGAAACAGGCCTTCAAAATTAATAAAATAACGGTCAACAAACAAATGAAAATATGTGCTTCCTCATTATTAACCAAGAGGATTCAAATTAAAAGCACAGCAATACATTCATCAGACTGGGAAAATATTGTAGAGTTGAACAAAAGCAAATGCTTAAGGAGATGTGGAGCAACTAGAATTCTTTCCATGCATAATCATTGTCAAAACCAGTTTAGCTGGATCCATTACATTAAAGATGCACCTCTATGTTCATATATGGTTGATAGAGAACATATCCAATGAACATTGTTCCTAAAAGCAAAGTGAGTGCTACCCAAATGTTCAATACAGAGTGTAGAATCTGAAGTATAGTCACACAATGAAATACTACACAGCAATGAAAAACAAGGGGTACAGCCTAAGCAGCAACATGAATGGATCCTACACAACAGTAAGTGAAAGAAGTCACAAAATACAGATTATCATTCAATTTATGTAATTTTAAAAATAAGTTCAAAAGACCTAGGAGGTACATTTAAAAAGAAAGTTGAAAGACAGGTAAATAAGCCTGTATAGAGTTTGCTGGGATACAGCAGAGGGAAAAGAGGAAGATAGAACAGAGGGGAGGTGGTGGACATTCTTGGGGATACTTAAATTTTTTTAGTTCTTAACTAGGGAAGTTAGCTACATTATTAGTTGATTTTTAATTATTTTCAAGCTATATATAAATATTTTTCAGTCCTTATGTTTCTCTCACAACATGAAGACCTGATTTTTAAAATATAAGACACAGAACCATGTATAAAGATGTAAGTTCACATCTTAATTACAAACGGCAAATGACAAGTGACAAAAACCACAGGATACTTGCGAGAGGTGTGCCAAACTCATGCTTGTCAGGTAGTTTTTCTGTAGCAGTCACGTAACAGATTAAGTCTAGAGCTAGTGGTGTCCGAACCATCAATACACAAAGAGAAGTCCTGCTATGGATGGGTCTGGAACAAGAACAAGTCTATGAATCGACATCGATAGGCACTGTCTGATGGCGAACTCTCAGAGGTGTGCTTGAGAGACTTAAAATTGTGTGTGTGGATGTGGGCTCAATCTACTACACCTGAAATTTATTAGCCACGGATGATTTCTTACTGACAATCGTATTTCCTGGCAAAGTGTTTTTATTGCTATTACACAGCAGGGTGCTAAGTTTTTTTTTAAATTAGTGGCAATCATCATCAAAACAAAGGTAGCCATTATTTCTGTCAATAAGCCAGGCAGCCACATCAATCTGGATAAGAAATGAGAGGAGAACTTTTCAAGGTCAGATGTACGGCAGATGAGTGAACGGAAGTACCATGCACACTTCAGGGCATGGCAGAATGGCCTACGCTAATATTTTATTAATTCATCCCCATCACAAGTACATTTAACCACGAAGTGCTTTAAGTCATAGCCGTTTCTTAATTGCTTGTGTATATATTATCCCAGACAATCCTTTCCACTTCCATTTGTATGCTTCCTGTAAATAAATTAAGCTCTTTTTCATGCTAAAAGAATTAATAATTAAGAGGGCAAATCTGGCACTGCCGTCAACAGGTAGAAAGTGATAGCCATTCAAATCGCAAATTGATTTCTAAATTACCCGCTTCAGCTCCTGTGGATAACTACAATAACCAGGCTAACAGTGGCAAGCAAATAGTAAAGCAAGCAAAACACTGATTTCTGAATCATTTCCATCCTATACTTTGGAACTTCTTCGGGTCCCACCTCAAAGATTGCCTCCTCAGAGAGGCCTTATGTTGTATCTCTGTCAAGTAGGCCCTAGGCCCCCACCTCACAGCACCTAGCACTGCCTGAAATCATCATATTCATTTTTGTTTATTGTCTATTTTTCTCCCTAACACATCACCTTGCTCATTCTGGTCAAAGGTAAATCTTAGCGACTGGCATTCAGCAGGCACTCAACATTCCGAGTATATTCCTTGAGTAAACATGATGAGTAAATGGGAAGGGCTGTCAGGTAAGCAAGTAAATGATTACATGCACGGGAAGTACAATAATAGACGGGCAAAGTTCAGAGGAGACAGGAAGAAAGACGACAGGCTCTAAACCTTGGAACAGAGAGTTTCCTACAGAATGTGACAGTTGAGTAAGATCTTGATGACAAGGGAGATTCACCAATCAGAGGAACCAGTGACCGGAATGGAAGCTACACATGAGGAAAGGGAGGGTGCCATGAGGATTATAAAAGGATCTTTTCTCAGTTTATTTAAATTTAGGCTTACAGGTAACATGAAGCAACTGGTGTGCTTTTTTTCAGATTGGCTCATTTGGACTATTTTAACAGAAGAGGCGGGATTAAATGGAGAGGCTCGGAGTAGGAGAAATAGGAAACTGTTACTCTGATCCAAGTGAGACACACGTTAACATACCATGTACACACATCACATTATTACACTGAACTCTGAATTTGTACAGCTAAAATGATAATTTTTTAAAAAAAATTTAAATGACAAATTTGAACGACTGAATACAACAGATGCAAGGAAGATGGGGTGAGCTAGGAGGGAGAGGAAACAAAAGACATCCCTTTTTAACTATTGGATGTGGCTATTTGGGGCTGTCTTACATACAATAGAACACATTTTTGCATTTCTGCTCAATTTAGGCCTAATATGAAAGCAGCTTTCTGTCTCTCTGCTCACTATTTCCATGTAGAAATAGATTTTTTTTTCAAACACAAATCTTCCAAACAATCCCCATTAGTGAAACCTTTACAAGTATAGAGACCTGATACACAGGGACGTCAGAAGTCCCAAACAAAGGAGAGTTAGAAAAATATTGCCACAGTTACACAGGAACATTGAATTTGAACCAGATATTTTGAAGGTAGGCCTCAAGTTGACAGACTCCAAAGTTCAAAATAGATTTTTTTTTCTGCCACCTGCCAGATATAGGGCAGGAGAACAATATCCTCCATTTGATGTGATGGTGGAGTGACACATACGCATATGTTGTAACTAATATAAGTTAATAAGAAACAGTTTATCTCAGTGAGCTTTGCATTTGTAACATATGATAAATTAGTAACATTGCTATGCTGCATGGTTGGTCTTAGTAGCAGAAAGAGAAGCCTCTGTAGAGACCTCAGTTTTTGACTAAAATGAGACTCTAACAGCCCGGGGAAATGTTAATTTTTAAAACTAGACTTTCTCCAGTGCTCTCTAATGCCTTCAATTATTCGAATCAGAGATAATAAGTTAATTGCCTTGATACAGGTAAGAATGCCTTGCCATTCATAGGGGGTGCAAATGACTGCTTGGTTTTTTATTTTTCCAGAGAGCAGGTTCGGGCAGAGGAAGCAAGATCCCCCCAAATGCTGATGAGCCTTATCTGTGTGTCCATGTGTGGGCTAGCCAACTGTTAAGCCAGTGTCAGTTTCATAGGAAAATGCTTGATGATTCCCACTGCTTTCACCTTTGTTTCTTTAGAGGCAAGAAAGGGGGGGGGCGGTGGAGTTGGGCTGCATCTACAGCAGCTTCTAATGCCTTGGCTTCTGGTTTGTTCAAAGTGGTTGGGGGCTTATTGCCATAAGAACTAAATTCCCATCCTTCCCATATTTCACAGCAGTGGAATATTTAATAGTCATGCAGTTTGGACCAGCAATTTCAGATCACGTAGGCACAAGATAATTCTGTTTTAAGTGACAGGATGGAAAGGCTGTATCTATTTGAGAATTTTCAGAAATTCTTGTTCTACCCACTCTAGCCATTAACTGAAGAGGAGGAAGATGTGTTTATAGGCTCAAACCTTTGCAAGTGAATGAGCTGTTGCCCAGCTGGTAACAAGAGGTCTGTCCCTGACTTCAGAGTCCCTCGGATTGTCTTCAGCATCTACTACCTGTAGCATCTTAATCCTCACTTGGGAACTGAAGCTTTGCACTCAAGAGACAGAAAAAAATGTGACAAGACAGCCCTGGCCTCAGATTCCTACGAAGGAATCGTGTGGGATGATGACTTCCATTACAGCTGTACATTTTGATCATTTTGGCAAACTGAGGCCTCTTCCCTGGACGTGGACCTCAGCTAGATTATAGACACCAAGGCTGTGGTTGTTGAACAGTTGTGCCTACTGGCAAAGCTTAACCATGGAGGAATATTCTCTTGGACCCCAGTGGGGGTGAAGAAGCCAAAACTAAAATGTCACTTTAGATGTGATCTCAAACCACACTCTGGACCTCAGTTGTGCCCTGTCAAAATGAAGAGCTGTTAATTACTACTGCAGTAGGTCATTATGGGGATTAAATAAAGTAAAGCACACGAGGTGCTTCATATTATCCTTGGCCTTTACTACATGCTCTATAATCACACTGTTGTAGTTAGCTATTGATAGTAATAACAACACCGACTTAATCTAATTCAGTGAACTGCACACAGTAGGTACTCCTTTGTTGCTGACACACTCACTTTGCTCCACATGGACAACAAATTATTTTGTCTCTTCGTGCAGCAAAAAGCCACTTTGAGAATAAGTGTTTAAACCAAGAATAAGACTATTCTATCCATCCAAAACCACTAACTGGGAGGCAAGTCTGCAGCAGGGTCCATATCTGCCTGGGATGTCTTTATTTTTGCTAACAATGAAAAGCAAGACCAAAACATTCAAAAGCTGGATTGTTTGATGCTCACTATGTTACACTGGAGACCCTCTTACTCATGTGGTAAGGAGATATACAAACACTAATGTTCACTGAAGCATCACTTCTTACAAATAAACAAGAAATAGTGTAGTGTCTATGGGCCGGAAATTGAACAAATGATACATTTGGACTAGAATTTAGCCAACTTCTTCTGCAAAGGACCACATAGTAAGTATTTTGGGCTTTCTGGGTCATGCAGCATATGAATGCCACTCCAAAACATGCAGAGTTGTTATACTGATTATTTCCAGCTGAAAACATCTCAGAAGCCGTAGGTTGCAGAAAGGGCTCTCTGAACTGCTTTTTCTCCTACTTGGAAGTCATAAAGATTTCATTGGAAGGGGGGTGCCTTCCCCATATTAGGATAAGAAATAACTAACCCGTAATCACCATACTGGTAACTATTACTATAATGGACTTGCACAAATATACTTACTGGAATAACCTTTATTATCCACTAGTTTTCACCCCACATATACCTTCATGGCACCACTAGAGTTATTTCTCAGTCCTGACCTCTTTTCTCTGTCACTTAATTACATATTCATTGCTTTTTATCTAAAAGCGGCCATGTCTTTAGGTCTCCTCTTTCTTGCAAAGGATCCTATTACTGGATGTAAAGTAAATGAAACATACACATTTCTTTGGGTAACCTGTCTTGTGTCAGTTTGGTTCCTAGACCAAGCCAAAGGTTCCACTTAAGAAGGAGGATGGGGAGAGATGTTCTTAAACCTCCCTTGTAATGGTCTTTACTGAAACTGCTATTTTAGTATAAAAACAGCCTCAGACAATACATAATTTATATGCAAGAAATAAATGGCTGGATTTGGCCCATGGGACACAGTTTGCCTACCCTGTCAATCTGAAAAAAAATAAGCAAAAACACAAGTTCTAAACAATATACATAGCATGATTCACTTACACAGAGCTCAAAAATATGAAAGCAATACTTTATAATAATCATGAATATGTAAATTGTATACATATAATATACAGTTTCAATTGATAAACTTAGCTTATGACACAGAGGAGATATTGAGGCATCAACTAGAAATTGTCATTTTTACTGTTTTCCCCATAACTATTACTTTCATATTATTGTATGCTTGCAATACATAAAATTATAGTCACCTTGGGGAACAAAAGTGCATATGCATACTTTATATTAATCACTTTCACTTCTCTTTCCTGCCCCGCCCTCCTTTCTCCTCATCCTTATATCCTTCATTTTTTTCTTTTTCATTACAAACTTATTATCTAAGCCCAAGATCTGATAAGGCTGGCTAATACATAGGTATCTATCATATTATTAACTTGGTATTATATTTAAAATACACCACACAGTTTTCAATGCCCAGTATAAACAGGCATTACCTTTATTTTGAAGAAATAAATCTCAAAAATCAAGTAAAATGTGGTTTTGCTCTATATGAATTCAACCCAATTACTACAAGGGACTAGGTCAATAAAATCCTGCATTATCAATAAAAAAGGCATTCCAACTTTGAGAAATTAAAAAAAACATATACTACAAAATTTCCAGAGTAATTATTTTAAAAAGCATTACTGCTTTGTTTATTACAGAAGTAATACATTCCATATATAAGGAAAGAAAAAAAATCCTTGGAAAATGACATGAAATACACAAAAAAAGAGTTACTCACTTAATCACCTAACAATAACCATTAGTCTTTTTATGTTGCTCCTTTCCAGTATTTGTTGCACATATAACCATTACATACCTATATGCACATATGAGGCGGGGTGGGAAGATGTGGTTTGTAGACAGCTTATTTGAGCAGGTTTTTAGTAGAATATTCATTTATGTGCCTCTCCTTTCCTATATTTTTATTTCAAAATAAGAGGCATATTATATGCCCAGAGTTTAGTTCTAATGTCTTAGTTTAAAAGACTGATCTGCGTTCCCAACCAAATGCATTTCGCCTGTCATCCTACAGTAAAGCCCCAAAGCATTCTTTGAGGCACCACACACAGAGCTGCCTGTTCAAGAATCTAAGTTGTTTAGAAAATTGCCAGACTAGTTCCCACCTCTATATACCAGAACTTTATCTTTTGAAAAAATACAACATACAAATCAGTTGCTTGTCCTCTAAACATCTCTGAAGAACATAAACTAAGATAACTTCCAGTCTCACTTCCCAAACACAGCAGTTGCTCTTAAAGGTTAATAAGTAACTTTCTCAAATAATTTGCTCCTACCCTGTAGGAGAACCTTTATCCCTTAGACAAGACTTACTGGAAATGCAGGCTTCCATTAAGACTACTGGCCAAATGTGTCACTCTACCTACTATCAGCAAGCAACTTAGTACTAACTGCATTTAGATCTCTGGGAAAACTATGCAGTTGAAAAGGATACCTACCATTCACTGTCTCACAGCTTGGCCTCTTGATCCCAACTTCCTCATAATTCTAATCCTGCCCTCCCAAGCACTTCAAACATGCTCCTCTCACCCTTCTTGGCTAGGGAAGGAAGTTCAAAAGAGTAGAAAATAAGAAAGATGGGAGTCAACCATGTGGCCAGGCCTCCACAGAGCATGACAATTCACTTTTCCAGGACAGAAGGAAAAGGCCTGGCTGCTCCCGAACTGGCGTTCACTGGTCCCACCCCAGCTCTGGATCACCGACACGTTCTCTTTGACAAGCACATGTCTTCTACTGTGAGTTCAAAAGCTTGGAAAAGAACTGCTCTGTTCAGGTCACACAAGTGCGATCATTTCAAGTTCCACCATTAGACAACAAATATCTGAAAGTCAGATTCTGTCCCCAGGCCACCAACTGTGACCTGGGGAGAGGTGGGCTCGTCAGCAAAACATGTTATTGGTCTGTATGAAGTGGGAGTTTGTATCAGAAAATATATAGTTTTTTTGTATGACTGCCTGAAGAACAAAGTAGCATAGTAAAAGTCTGAAACACGCTTCCTTTTCTCATCATAGGTTTTAATTGACCTTACTATGTTTTTTGTCACAATTTTTAAAGTTTTGATAATCAAACACTTTGATATTTTACTGAATTGTTTCTTAGTCTCTAGGTTATTACGTAGTTTCTCTGACTCCTCTATTGTCTATGCAGTCTATATGTTTTCTAATGTTACTTCATTTTGTTTTCTATTTGAACCCTGAAAGGAACTGGAAGTTTTCGTATGACTTAAGTAACTACTCTAATTTTATTTTCTCCTACAGATATATCAATGAGAGCCAGTATCATTTGTAACCTAGCTTTCTCTCAATGAATAGAATGATCCTTAACACTTTTTAAATAATTTTTCTATACTCTTTTCTCTTTACCTTTTTTTCCATACTCTTTAATGCTCCGCTAGTATATTTCTAAGCTGATGTCCTATTGAATTGACTAGGGATCTTATAGTTACATTAATTATAATTTGCCACATAATCATTGTGCCAAAAATACAAAAGCTAAAACCAAAACATATTGTTCCACCATTTTTGTGGAGTGAGGAATCCAGGCACAGTTTAGCTGGAGCTTCTGTTTCAAGGTCTTCTTTTTTTCCCCACTATTTTTATTAACATACAAATGTAATACGTAGTATTTACAATGAATTTGTGTTTCGTACATCTACGTATCACATCGACTTCACAATCCCTTCCCATCTTCTACCCTCCCACCCCCTCCCTGTCCCCTTCCACCGGCTCCGGCTATCACTTCGTATGGTTCCAAAGAATGTCTGTGTTTTGGGTTTTCCAAGTCCACGAAACGATACAGTGTTTAACATATTAATCTTCCACGCCTAAGTCATTTCACTCAAGTCACCACTCTACCTCAGCTTCCTATTCCTCTAATGGGTTCGCAGCAGTCAAATCTTGATATCTCCTCTCTGAATCCAACCAATCCCTTCATTGGGATACTCTTATAAGGCTTCTGTTGAAGTGTCAGATGAAGCTTCGTTATTGTGGGAAAAAATCAAACAAATCCAAACTGAGGAACATTCTACAACAAACCTGACTAGTACCATTCAAAACTGTTAAGAATGCCGAAAAATGAGGAATGTCTGAAAAACTGTCACATCTAAGAGGAGCCCAAGAGGACATGACTATAAAACCTAATGTGGTAGCTGACTGGGATCTTCAAACAGAAAAAGAATATTGAAAGAAAAAACCCTAAGGAAAAATGAACTTTCATTAATAAAAAAGTATCAATAATGGTTAACTGCAACAAATATGCCACATTAAGCAATTAATGTAAGATGTTAATAATACAGGAAATTATGATATCTAAGGTCTGATCAAAATATATGGCGACCACTTAAATTTTAAAAATGTATTACAGTATAAGACACATTGCCATTAATCCTCCTCAAAATAATCCCTCTCACTTTTAACACATTTAGCTCATCATAAGAGTCCCTTTTTAAATCACTTCTGGAAGACCTCTTTTGTGTTTTTATGAGGTATGATCAAGGATACAAGGAATGCTTCTGCTGAGTGCCACAAAAGGGAAAAACAGGCTCATAAAAACATTATGGTTTGTCCTCATTCACGTTAATCACCAGATCTGGCACCATGTTACTTCTAGTTCTTCCCTAAAGCCATAATCACCATGAAATGTAAACATTTTTAATCAAATGAAGACATGAAGATAGTCACAACAGTACAACTAAAGACACTCATGAGAGAGAAGTTCCAGAACTGCTTCAGAAACTAGCAAGAACAATGGGATGAGTATGTTCAGAACCAGGGGAATATTTTGAGAAGGACCAATTGTAACACGCCTTTTACTGTAGTAGTTTTTAAAAACTTCACCATATTTTTCAATCATACCTCATAACTCTAGATGCTATCTCCACATTTTTCCTGTAAGCTTGAAACTGTTCTAAAATTAAAAGTTTAGTTTACTTCTAAAATAGTCAAAATTATTAATTTTTCATATGTTTTAAATATCAGGCTGATACTCATTCAAAATAGGAATATTCTTATGTCAATGACAGGACTGAATTTAGTGGGTAAAACTCCACTGAAATCTCAGATCACTTCACTAACAAACTAGAGAAGTCCCAGAAAGTGAGTCATTCTTAATTTCCAGAAAGGGGAGTATTCTTATTAATTTACTAATTTAACAAATAGTGATAGGATCTCCCATGTTTTTTTCTACAGGAACTAGGAAAAAAAGCAATATCCTATATTCTAATGAAAGCTATTGCCAAAAGTATCACACAGTAGAGTATTAAGTGCTTGAATGTCATTTGACTGTCAACATTTGACTGAGGTGGGTAAATACACATATTCTAAATTCTAAAAAGAAAACTAAGGTCAGAGAGACTGATTTGTCCACACTTATACAACAAATGTCCAAGTCAAGTCATCAAATAGGTCTAATTTCAAATCCTCTATGACAAAAGGTAATAGTCAAAAGACTACATGAGACAAAAAAAAAAATCTACAAGTGAGAAGTCTTCAAAAGCTTCATCAGACATAGGACTGGAGTCCAAGGAGAGGTAGATATGCTGAAGAGATATTTAGGAACAGTTCCTACCCAGCCTTATTTTATCAATCTGAGCAAACTATTCCTTTTCAACCCAAAAAAGTCCACCTTCAGGAAAACCTAATCTAATCCATGGAAATCAATAAATCCTCAATTAACTTTTACAGGATGGGCATAATAAAGTGACCTACAAGTTCTACACATCATTGTGTGTTTGGACAATGAGAAGTGAGGCACAGGAACAACTTCATTTCACCAAGACATAAGAATTGGCAACTTGAGGCAAGAAAAAAAGTCTTCACGCTCCCAGAATGGAGAGGAACAATTGATCATTCAATAGTCATGATAAGTACTGACCATCAGAATCTACTTTTCAAACTATTTGACTAATGAAATTTTACCTCAGTCTAATCAATGATAACTCAACTTGTTTCAAAGAACACACTGATGAAGGCAAATTACAATGACAGCCTCATGCAATTCAATATCAACTGATCAACTACATACTCAGTTAGCACGCTTTTAAGAGTCAATCAAGAAAAGTCTCACCCCAATAGCCACATTTCTAAGGTCAAGGTCAGCCAGTCATGTCTCTGTAACCAGAACAACCTCCAGACATCATCATTCTTTCTAAAAATATCAGTAATTTGCTTTACTTATAGAGTGTGCTCGACTAACACAGATCTCCCTTACTTTGGTAGGTAATGAGTTCAGCTTTTTGAAAATAGCTTTAGCTGTTGACAGGGGGTGAACCAAGACTCTTCTGAAATTTTCAGAGCAACTGTAAGTAAAAATAGATTCTCCCTAAGAAATGGAAACTACTCCAAGCTCAAAGAGTTTACTTGGAAACCCTGGCAAAAAAAAAAAAAAAAAAAAAAAAAAAAAACAGATTGGTGGGCACAGAACAACATACAATTGGCCATATCCTGCTTTGTAGTACATGCCTCAAACTAGTTTTAAGGTACTACAGATCAGATCATTCATTAGCTAAGAATCTATAACAAACTCTGTCATAAACTACAGAGCCACATCCCAGGAATCAGAATCATATTGTGAATGGCTTTATAAAAATGTACAGATTCCAACCCAACTTCATGAGATAGGGCTGAACATTTATGTTTATAAAAGGCTCTACATGCCCTGGGTGCTGAACATAAGGCTTCAGATTCTAATGTTTGCCCTACTGAATTTCAGTCTTGCTTTAGTCCTACTTCTTTTTACTCCCACATTTCTCCCTTTGGGAATGGGAATGCTTACTCTATGTCATTGTCCTGGAAAAACTTAACTTCCTTTTTGATTTGTACAGGGTCTCACAGCTAAAAGTTTGTCTTGAGTTTTAGAGACTTTGGTCTTGAATTTTCAGTACTGCCGGAACTGATAAGATTTTTGGTGACTCTTGAGATGGACTAAATGCATCTTGCATAATAGACAGATATGAGCATTTGGCCCCAGGGTTAGGTCTATGCTATAACTTAAATACTATGATCTATATCTAAAGTATACCCCAGGAGTCTTGTGTATGGAGTCAGAGGTGTGGAACAATGGGGGTGTGACCCTCAAGGATATATTCTTACCTCAGTTCTCCCTTTTATCTCTCTCTGCTTCATGGTCACTGTGTGGTGAACATCTTTCTTCTGCCATGTTGCTCTGCTACAGTGTTTTACCATGCTATTTCTGCCTTAGAGCCAGTGAACTATGGACTGAATGCACTAAAACTGTGAGCCAAAATAAATTTTTCCTCCTTTAAGTTGAAAGCATTGTATATTTTGTCCCAGTGACAGGGAAATGACTAATACAAATTTCCTGAGAGAATCTAGAGACCTGCCCCCCACCTTAGGCAAAAAACCCCCTAATTGATAGGCCAAAACTAGGCAGTCTCTGCCTACTATCAGATCTAGGAGTCAAAATAAACTAGGACTGGTATTATTTAGTGAATTTTCTCTATTCAATGAATCTCAATACTAACTGTACAGCTCAACCATCTGGGAGTTTATTTCAAAAATAGCATTGCTGGTACTCATTTGTACCAATCAAATCTGTATGTCTGAGGCTGGGGTGTAAGCATCGTTTTAGGGCATCCTGGACATCATCATGAACAGATGAATTGAGAATCACTGTTCTATGCTGTTCAAATGATATAACTTTGCCGTACTATTGTGGTGTGGATCTGGAATGCCCCCCCCCCACCAAAGTCTCATGTATTTGAATGTTACAAATTATCTATGGAACCATGTGCTGTTGGGAGACTGGGGCCTAGTGTGGAAGGGTGGATTACAGGCATGTAAACTAGATTGCAGGCATATCCATTGGATTACAGGCAAGTAGTGGAGGATTACCACAACTTCCACACCTGGATCCAGGAGGGGCTGATCACTGGGATGAGACCTGGAAGGATATATAAGCTGCTTCCTGCCCCCCGTAGAGGACTAGTCTCAACTTGCCTTGACTTGGCTTCCTGTCTGTGATGTCTTGAGGAGCTACCTCCACCTCTGCCTCTGCCATGTACTTCCATTGCTGCCAGCTGCCCCTGAATGGACTGCGACCTTCTGAAACTGTGAGCTAAAATAAACCTTTCCTCCCCTAAATTTGTGCATGTCAGGTATTGAGTCACAGCAACAAAAAAGTAACTAGAACACTTACCCACCCTGTCATCCTCTGGTTTTAAGTACATAAAATTTCTTGTAAAACAAATGATGATGGAAAAAGCCCATTATACAACTGCTGAAACACTTAAAAAAAAAACCTATAAGAGAATTGTAATTTTTAATTCCATAATAATTAGGCTGCTTAAAATGCTTACAAGTTCAACAGACCAAAGAACTAATTAAGGATATAAGATAAAGAAAAATTATCTTTCACCTCTATATCTTATTTTGATGAATACAGGGGCACCATATAAAACAGGACAAAAGTGAACAGCATTTTTTCACAGAAAGGAAGAAATTTGTGTGCAAGAAACCACTAAACTACTTGCCACCATGATAAGATAAATCAAGAGCTGCGGTAATGTGACTAAAGAAAACAACATAAAATACTATTTTCAAAGTACATTTCAGATTGGTTCAACAGTACATTAGTCATTTATGTCAAGATCTATGTCAAGAGTTTAGCATGCTTAAACAGAGAAACTTAGTCACAGATGAGTTTGAATTTTCTCACTGCCTCTGAGTTAGTTACTTAAAGCAGTGAACGGTGCTGAACAGTCAATGAATCATCACAGTGTAGCTCATGGTAAGGTCAAATCAAGAACTCTTGCTTCGACTAAAATGGAGAGAAGCGTTTCGTTCTGTTTGGACAAAAATTCAGCTAGTTTCTAAGCAACTATTAAGTGAAAAAGCATAATGTTCTCCAAATGCTATAAAAGGTAGTGCACACATTCTAATTGCATGTGGGAAGTAAAAGTGATTGAGAAAAGGCCCCAGATTATAATATTAAGTACCATGATAAACAGGAAAAGTTACCATCGCAGTCTCAGAAACACAGCAGTGTAATAACCAGTTAAACGTCAAGTACCATCTCCCTTGCCAAAACACATACTATACTATAAACTCTGCCACTTCCACATTAAATTAATACAGCAAGGTAGAAGTTGGGGGTGGGGGATGAATTGGGGCCTCACTTGGTGAGAAGTAAAGGAAAAGCACCTGCTATGTTCCGAGCTTCATTCCCATCCGTCCAGTCAGTCTCGACAACCAGAAGACCTTACACGGGATGTGCCTTAGTAGGCCTGTTTCAACCTAGAACACTTCTCTTGACATCTAGATTATTTTTAAAAATTAAAAAGTGATACCAGTATTTACTAGGGTAGCCCAACTAGTGCCATTTTAGATGATCTATTCAATCTCTCACAATGAACTGCTTATTTCATTAGTACCATGTAATGCAAAGACATAGATATAAAGGACTTCCAGTTAAAATGATGGATTGGACACTTCCATTTACCTTGGCTATCTCCCAAAACTCCACTGAAATGACACTAAAAGGATATTTTAAAACCCACAACAACAAAGAAAATGGAAGACATAACCACAATGATATCGTAGAAGCTAACAAAAGTCAAGGCTTATAACAGCTACAAGAAAAGCTCAGAATAAATTATATGCCCCCAAGGTACCCCAAGACTTTGAATATAGCAGCTCCGTGTCCATCTAGAATTAGGGGAGTGAAGAGAGCCGAAAATAAAGAGAATCCAGTGAAAAGGTTTTTGAGCATCAATTAGGTCCCCTCCATCTCTGTCTCTGGTTTCTTTCTCAATCTATCATGTTTTGCTATTTGTTTGTTGGAGGAAAAAACAGAGGTTCTTAACTGGGAACACAAGTACAGGGGACAAAGAGTGTGCAATGAAAACAGCAAAGTAGCAGGGCTTCTCTACTGTTGGAGAAACTCCCATATTCCTGACCTTACTTATGCACAGAGAAATTAAGAGATCCTTCTGCAGGAAATCTGATGAAACCAAGAGAAAAGACCTTGAAGATACAACCTGGTTCCAAAATGCAACTGTCCAGCCGAATTGCCTAAGTTAACGTGGTCTTGGGCTCATGTTCACAGCTTCCTGTCTCCTTTTTAGGGACCTCTCTTAACTATGTACAAAGCCATGGGCCAAACAATGCCAGAAATTTCAGATAAGATTACAATACACAGAGAAAGAGAGCAATTTGGAAGAAACTACGCAGAAAGAAGCAAACATTTTTAAATCCCTAATATTGTCAGTGGGATTTTTAAAAAATTCACACTCAGGAAACAAGAGCAGGATGCTAGAGAAAATTGGATCTCAAAAAAGTGCTCCTGGGAGGAAACATCTATAACAAACAAACAAACAAACAAATGCAATAGCAGTACAATAAAGAGGGAGATCGCAACCAGAGACTATGGCAAAAAGACAAATATAGGCACAGAACAGAGCAGGAAACTAAAGGCTCGGTGTCAACATCCAAGCAGAACAGAGAAAACACAGGCAAACACAAATGTATAAGCCAAGAAAACTTCTCCGAATCCAAGGACCTGAGTTTCCAGATTGAATGAGTGCACAGGAAAGAGATTGAAAATAGACATACTCCAAGTCACACTTTTGGGAAATTTCAGAGCACTGGAAATAGGCAAGAAATTTCAAAAACTCTGAGGAGAAAAGCAAGATGCAGTAAGAATCAGAATAATATCTGATTGCTCAACACTAACACAAAAGCAAGATACTTGGACTGGAGGGCATTGCAATCAGAATTTGGAGGGGAAATGACTTCCAAACCACAATTCTTAATTCAGTCAAATTAATTAATTAAATGAAGTATTAAAAAATTCACACCTATAAAGGCCTCAGAAAATTAATCTCCCCTGTATTACTCTTTATCAGAAAGTTACTAGAAAATTTGATCCATCAAAATAAAGGAAACAAGAAAAAGAAACATAAAACATCTAGGAAACTAGACACCCAAAATTGAAGGGGAAAGAATTTACTAGGATGATTGGTAAGATAATTATACCAATGTTTGCTCTTTCAAAAACCCAACAATCACCAGTTCAGGTTGAAGGACAGAAAGCACTAGGAAAAATGTTTTCAAGAGTAAGAAACTCAGACAACACATGAAATGCTTGAACATATTGAGTAGCAATTCTTAATTTTTTGAAAAGAGTATGGGGATAAATTAGTAAAGGGTATAGGAAACTAATAAGCAAAAGATTAAAAAGGCAATTCCCAAACATAGGAAAAACAAAAGCCTGTGCTAGTAATTTTAAAATTACATTTTAAAAAATTTCAGAAAAGCTAAATTCTCACTTTCCATAGTAGAATGATAACATACAGCACCCAAAACTGGAAAGTATAGATACAATAGAAAAATAAGCAGGAAAAAATATTAAAAACAAGCTAACAAATTTGTAAACATTTTAATGAATATTCAATATCTGGCATATATTAGGCACTCAATGCAAAAGAATAACTACAGGTTTCAATATGTGCCCAAATTCATTCTGCACAATGCTAGGGACTTCTCTTTTACATGTTTTCTACTTCTGTTTAACCCAAGTACCTAAGCTTTACAGATACCAAAATTTTAGAAATTATTTTTACAATTAGTTCTTAAAATTCCCCCCCCCACACACACACACACAATAAAACGATTAGTGAGGCTTCTCTCAAAAATGAAATAAAAATCCCTGATAGGGGCCTGGGGAATAGCACAGCAGTTAGTAAGTGCAAGGCCTTGATTCCCCAGTACCACATAAGCCAGGCATGGTGATGCACACCTGTAATCATAGCATTTGGGAGGCTGTGGTAGAAGCAACGCTGGCTGTGGGTTCACGGCCAGCCTGGGCTAGATATGAGTTGAGAACCAGCCTGGCTACAGTGAGACCCTATCTCAAAAAAAAAGGACTTTTTTTTTTTACCATAAGTAATCTGAACAGCACTACTGATAAGCTAATTGCCTCGTTAGATAATCAAAGATGAAATCAAAACCAATAAACACTGGAATGAAGGAAAACATATTTCTATTCATGGTATTTATTTGTTTAGATGTAATGGATTTATATCTTAAACTCTGATGAATATTTAACATACACAAAATTTACAGGTCAAAGAAAGCTTATCTGGTCTCACTCTGTAGTCCAGGCTGGTCCTGAGCTCACTATGGAGCGCAGGCTGGCCTTGGATTCAGAGCAGTCCTCCTGTCTGAGCCTCCTGATGCACCACCACTCTCAGCTTATGTGGTGCTGGGGAAATCGAACTCGGGTACTTTGCGCTTGATAGGCAAGCATTTTAACCACTGAGCCATTCCTCCAGCCCTCTGATTGCTCTTGAATTGTATTTGTCATGAAAAAGAAATATAGAGTAAGGTCAATATCTTTTTTATTCAAGGTTAACATGCGAGATAATAATTAAAAACCTAGATGATTAAGTGGCTGGAAAACCAATCACAAAAATACAGTGATTGGCCTATTGTTAGGATAAACAAGGTCTTGTAAACAACTTGGAATATAATTATTCCATCTTTATATGTGTTAACCAGAGGAGCACCTTTAAGTCACCACAGGCTGACTTCAAATAACTCTCTCAGAAAGTTGTGCTGCCACACTTACTCTAGCTGTAACGTGCTGCTCTGTCATAGGCCCAAAACCAAAGTGCCAACTCTTCATGGATGCGTACTGCCAAAACTAAGAGACAGTCAAGATCGAGATGGGCATGTTTCAGAAGATGGTAGGCTGGAGTCAGCCTGTATGCACCAATTGCTCCAGAATATTCTTGCAAAACAATAGGTCCAGGACTCTGAGGAGATAGGGTACTATAGGAAATTGTAGAACTGCAATTTGAAAGAGCTACCACCTCTGCAATATTAGTATTTAGGAAGAGAAGCAAATCAACTGAACAACGCTCTTCGGGCACTGAACCAACTGCAGCTCAGTGTGAAGAGGGGGGATCGTCCCCTCCCAGATAGCAGTAAAAAGAAAACTTCAGCATGATGTTGTGAGTACTGACTCTGCTACCAGGCAGAGATACAGCCTGAGCAGATGGGCGATCTGAGTACAGCCATATGAACACAGATAGGAGTGCTAATTCCCAACTTCTCTCTCCAGACTTAGGGACGAAGTGGGAAGGGAAGCCATCTTAGCAGCTCCCTGTCTCCTCCAACAGTAGAACAAGCAGGAGAAGGGTTTGCGCATAAATAGGATAGAATCTGGCTAGAGCAACTCCTTTACCCTAAATGCAAACAAGCCCCACATTTTCTATAATGTGAAGTAATTGCCACCATGCTAGGGGGAGGACGTGGATCCAGGAAAAAGATGACTGTGACACAGTAAAATTAAAATTGCCAAGATAAGGAGAAAGAGTCCAGCTTCCAGGTCGCAGCAGGTCAAATTCTGGTGTGCAGAATTTGGGTGGGGTAAACAGCATGAAACAGTAGCAGTTTGAGCGTAAAAGGAGGCAATGAGGTCAGCTGTTCAGGAGGAGTTTTATACTGGGCAAGGGGTCTGAGTTTGCAGGCATCCGTGAAGAGACTGGCAGAAGGCAGGGCACCCACACTCCCTATTGTAAACATAGACCCTGTGTGCCCATGCCCCTTCCGATCTTCTCAAAGGCATTCAAAGTCAATACAAACGTGTGCAGGCACTGGCCAGCCACACCTCTAGAAGTGCACTGTGGGAATTTACAGAGCTTTGGCTCACACTGTGGACCTGCCCACAGATGATGCAAGTGACAGGTTTTGCAGACAGTCGGGGTTCTCTTGCTCCCTCATTGACAGGTACACAAGAGTTTAAGTCAGTAGGTAGGAGCTAGTCATGCCACTGGCAGACCTATCCAAGTACCTGTCCACCTCACAGAGTGGCAGGGCTTATATCCCTGCCTGCTCTAAAGAGCCTTTCCTCTCCGTCTAGTGACAGAGAACTCTGGACTAAAACCAAACCAAAACAAACAAACAAACAAAAAAAGATTTTCATGCACATACACACTTCTTATTAACAGGCAGCGTCCAAGAATTGACTCCAGGATAAATATCAACAGAAGGAGGAATATTGGACTTAGTGTCTTGTTCCTTTTTCTGTGAGGAGTGTTTCTTCGTGTGTGTGTGTGTGTGTGTGTGTTTACAGGTGCTAGTCACTGTTCTGCTTATCACATAATGCTTTCCCACACCAAGGACTGTTTCTCAGGATTTATTACATTTAAGCTTAGTTACTTCATTAATTGAATTCAATCTCTTTATATCTCTTCTCCCTTTCCATTTAGATTCCCTCCTGCCATTTCTTTCTCACCTGCTCTTCTCACATCTTTTCAAATCTCCCTTTTCCCCTTATTTTCTTGTATTTCAACATTACCATTAAAGCTTCTTTCTGTCTTCTCTTGTGTATATGTCACTTTGTACAAATATTAACCGTTGCTTCGTCCCTATAGGGTCTTACTTTGTTTTGTCATGTTCTCCCCCATCTTCTGTGGTTTCTTGGGTCTTCTAACTTTGTGTCATTTCTAGCTTATTTATTAGACTCAATATCCCTATGTATATTCTATCCATATTCCCTGTCTCACTTTTATTTCTAATCTTCCTCCTAATACTTCTTGAATTTCCCCTTCATCCTTCTTTCTTGGTATGTAAATATTACCACTGATCTTTCTCTTTCTTTTTTTCTTCTTTTGTCTCTTTTTTAGCCTCTCCTACATTATTACTATTCCTTTATCTTGCTGGGTTAGTAAAATAGTAGAGAAGGTTCTAACAAGTTTTAAGTCCTATGTTGACATCTTGTTGGTTCTTTCTATGTTGATAATACTATAGTTCTTCCCACCTTGCAGTACAGAACTAGGGATCAAACCTAGTACTTTGAATAAGTTCAGTGAGTGCTTTCTCACCGAGGTACACTCAAAGTCAAGGGCATATCACAGGCAGAAAGCCAACTACTAAAGATATCACCACAGCAATGGTACACATTTCTACTACACATCTGCTATACCAGAATCATGAGAAAAAAGATAAAACGATGTTTCTAAAAATGCATAACTACCTCAAAGCTGATCTCACAGGTACTGAATTGAATGCCATCTCAAGGAACTTTTAAAATTGATAGGTAAAAGAAAAGACAAATACAGAACTGAATTAATCTATTACCAAATGATCAATAAACTTAAAGAAGATGCAATAAGTAGCTGGATGAATTAAAGAAGGCAATACAAAATATAAAAAGCCACTTCAGTAAAGAGAAAAGTGATGAAAATGAACCAAGCAGAAATCTTGGAAATGAAAATCTCAATAAGTCAAATAAAAACTCAATTGGAAGTTTTGGCAATAGGTAACACAGGAAGAAGGATCATTGGGATGTGAAGACAAGGTAGGCACATAAGAATATTCATTCAGTAAAGACAAAAGAAGAAGAAGAAGAAGAAGAAGAAACAATGAAAAGATTATCCAAGAACTCCTTAACCTAGATAATCCTAAGAGAACAAACAAGAATGACTGGTCTTGAGGAGGGTGTTGAGGAGGATATTGGAGTAGAGGCTAATGGGATAAAAATTCATTCACTGAAATTATTGTAGAAAAATATCCCAAATCTGGGAAATGAGATGGGCATCTAGGTAAAAGGGGCACATTGAACCCCAAATCAACATGACCAGAAAAGAACCTCTCCATGACACATATTAATCAAATAACCAGCAACTCAAAACAAAGGAAGAACATTAAAAACTGTTAGAGAGAAGAGCCAAATCGTTTGTGAGGGCGAATCCATCAAAATAATAGGCGACTTCGCAACATAAACCTTCAAGATCAAGAGGGATCAGAGTGAAGTTTTTCAAGCCTTGAAAAAAAAAATAATAGTGATGGTAGATTACTGTAACCTGCAAGGCTACCATTCAGAATTGAAGGAGAAATACAAACAGTTCATGATGAAGACAAACTAAAGAAATTCATGGCCACTAATCCAGCATTGATGAAAACATGTAAGAAAATTCTAAATAGAGACAATGAAGACAACAGTATGACACCAATAGGAAGCATAAACTTTACTGGGAGAGTAGTTAAAAGAGTGAGAAACATAAATTAATTAAATACTAAAAAAATAACAAAATGACAAGAATTAGTATATACCATCAATAATAACATCTCGTTTAAATGATTTTAATTCTCCAATTAAAAACCAAAGATTGGCATCCATGTATATGTTGCCTGCAAGAAACACATCTCATCTTCAAACACACACACACAAACTGAAAGTAAAAGGATTTAAAGTCAGGGTCTTGGGAGCAAAGAGGAGTAGATATACTTTATCCAACAAAGTTGACTTCAAACCAAAGCTGATCAGAAAAGACACAGAAATCCACTACATGTTAGAAAAGGGAACGATACACTAAGGAAGAGTAATAATTTTAAACATACATGCACCAATCTATGCACCCAATCTCATAAAACGAACACTACTTGACATAAAAAGATACAATCTTAGTGGAAGACTTCAATATCTCACTCTCAAAAATAGACAGGTCCACCAGACCCCCCCCCCAAATCAATAAAGAAATATCACAGTTAAACTATAGTATAGATCAAATAGATTTAATAGATACTTAGAGATTCTTCTCACAGCAGAATACCAATTCTTTTCAGCAGTCTGTGGAATTTAGCCCAGAGTAGGCTATATTTAGGGCCTTAAAGCAAATCTCAGTAAACATGAAAGAACTGAAAAAGTTCTCATCCTATCAAATCACAATAAAATAAAAGTAGAAATCGAAAGCAAAGGAAACCATAGAAAGGTACAAAAACATGCAGAATGGAAAATTCATTCTTTCTGAAGAAATCAGGGGGAAGAAATTTAAAGATTTCTTGAATCAGCTGGGCCAGTGTCACAGGCCTATATAATCCCAGCACTTTAGGAAACCAAGATAGGGGGATCACAAGTTCAAGCCCAGCCTGATCAATTTAGTAACTTAGTGATACTCTGTCTCAAAATCAGAAATAAAGTAGGCCAAGGAGGTAGTTTAGAGTAGAGACTCTGAGCATGATTCAAAAAAAACCTTCCTAGAATTAAATGATAATAAATATGTATCATAATGTATAGGAAAAATAAAAGCAATTCGAAGAGGAAAGTCGATAGCTATGAGTACCTACATTAGAAAAACAGAGTGATCTGAAATAAGTAACCTAATGATGCATCTCAAATACCTAGAAATAACAAGAAAAAAACCAATGCCAAAGCCAATAGAAGGAAATATGCAACAAAGATATGAATAGAAATTAATGCAGTGGAAACTAAGAGAAAAATATAAAGCATCAATGAATCAAAGAGTTTGTTCTTTGAAAAGAGAAACAAGATCAATAAACCCTTACATGAACTTACCCAAACAAGGAGAAAGAAGGTCAGATTAACAAAATTACAAATGGAAAGGATGAAATCACAACAGACATCAATGAAATCCAGAAGATTACTAGAAATTACTTTGAAAATATACCCCAATAAATTGAAGAATCTTAAAGAAATGTATCAACCCCTGGACACATGACCTACCAAAATGAAACAAAAAGTTGTAAAAAAAAAAATCTAAGCAGATCAATAACAATCAGTAAGACTGATGTGGTAATAAAATTCTACAAGCAAAGAAAAGCGCAGAACCCAGTGGATTTACTTCTGAATTTTACCATACCTTTAGAGAATAACTAACACGAATGGTTCTCAAACTTCTCCATGTAATAGAAAGGGAAGAAAGGCCCCCAAAACCACTCTATGAAGCCAGCAGTATTCTAAAACCAAAACCACCAAAACATAAGAAGAACTCAACACCATCATCAAAAAAATCTACAAACTAAATTGCTTGATGAGCATAAATGCAAAATCCTCAACAAGATTCTTACAAACAGAATTCGACAACTTAATAAAAGACCACGTATCAGGACCAAGTTGTTTTCATTCTAGGGGTAAAAGAACAGTTCAACATATGTGAGTAAATAGATTTAATATAACCTATATAAAATGAAGGATAAAAAGAAGTGGCAATGATTACCTCAATAGGTGCAAAAAAGCTTTTGACAAAATCCAATACTTCATAACAAAAACTCCACTCCAAATAGGCTTGAAAGGACCTTACATCAAACTGACAAAAGCCACTTATAAAAACCATAGTCAACATCATACTGAAATAAGAAAAAGCCAAAAAAGCATCTCCCCTAAAATCAAGGAATTAAATTAAAAACCTTTTGCACATCAAATGGACACTACCATCACTCCCATTCAATATAGCAATGGAAACTTTTGGCAGAGGAACCAGACTAGAGAAAGCAACTAAAGGTTTATCGATAGAAAAGAATGCAGTCAAATTATCCCAATTTGCATATGATATGAAGCTTTTTATAGAAGTCCCAGAAAGCTCTACCAAAAGACTTTAGATTTGATAAATTCACCAGTGTTGCAGGACGCAAAATCAACAATGTTCCAATACATCAAGAATGAACCCAACAAGAAAGAAATCAGGAAAAGATTCCATCACAATAGCTTCAAGAAAATAAAAATCCAGAAATTAACCTAACCAAGGATAAGAAAGATCCTTATAATGAAAATTATGAGAATTCTGAATAAAAAATTGAAGAAGACATTAGAAAATGGAAAAATGTCCCTTATTATTGGTTTGGAAAAATTAATATTTTGCAAATGCAATGGTACCCAAAGAAAATTAAAGATTTAATTCATTCCCTATAAAAACACCAAGAACATTCTGTGAAGAATGTTGAAGTCTATATGAAATCAGAAGAGATCCAGAATATCCAAAACAATTCTATCAAAAAAGAGCAATGCCCAAATCATCATAATACCAGATTTCAATCTATATTGCAAAGCCATAGTAACAAAACCAACATGGCACAGTCATAAAAACAGGCATGCAGAGCAACAAACTAGAGTAGAAGATAAAGTCACAACCCAACTCAGCTACAGACATATGAGTTTTGACAAAGGGACAAAAACATAAAATGGAGAAAAGACAGTTTTTTAAACAAATGGTACTGGGAAAACTGGACATGCACTTGCGGAAGTTTGAAACTAGATCCCATCTATCATCCTGCACTAAAATCAAATAAAAATGGACCAAAGATCTTGATATGAAAACTAAAACTGCTGCAAGATAACACAATGTAAACACTTGAAGACATAGGCACAGGCAAAGACTTCGTGAATAGAACTCCACTAGCACAAGCAATAGCAAGAATCAATGACTGAGATTACATTAAATTAAAAACCCTCTGCACATCAAAGGAAACACTCAACAGTATGATAAGGCAATATATGGAACAGGAGCAAATTTTTGCTAGCTACTCTTCTGGAGGGTTAATATCTACAGTGTATGAAGAAATAAAAATAACCTTCCCTCAAATAAATGACCAAATCAAAAAATATGGACAACTGAACTGAACAGTCTTCAAAAGTGCAAATGGCCAATAAGTATATAAAAAGTTCAACATTAAAGATATGTAAGTAAAAACTACTCTGAGATTCTATTTTATCCTAGCCAGAAAGGCGATCCCCCACATTGTTGGTAGGAACATAAACAAGCCGCAACTAGGAAATCAGCTTGGAGATTCCTCAAAAAAAAAAAAAAAAAAAAAAAAAAAAAAAAAAAAAAAAAAAAAAAAAAAAAAAAAAAAAAAAAAAAAAAAAAAAAAAAAAAAAAAAAAAAAAAAAAAAAAAAAAAAAAAAAAAAAAAAAAAAAAGACATATGTACACAATGAACTATTATTCAGCCATAAAGTAGAATGAACTCAAATCATTTATAAGAAAATGGATGAAACTGGAGATCATGACAAGCAGATTAATTAGACTCAGTTAAACACCATGTATGTTGCATGAGGAACCGAAAATATAAATAAAAGATATAAAATATAGACAATGTGGAACAAGAAGGTAGACTCTTGGATATAGTGAAGGGTCTCCAGGGGAGTGGGGAGGGAAGGAAGTGGTGGATAAAATGATTGAAATGTTCAAGATATGTTATATGCATGTACCAATGCCCCCAAAAGAACATTACTATTATAACATTACAAATATACACTAATAAAAAATACACTGAGGAAGGCAAAATAAAAGCTTCCTCACATCAAGATGAGTTAAAATGCACAACTGAACTCAAGAGTACTCAATACAGTTTCATTATTCACTTATTCATACCTTAAGTAAATATTCCCTGAGTAAACCTATTATGTGCCAGGCACCTTTTACTAGTTTTTAAAGCACAAGATGTAACTTACTCTTACGTTGGTTTCCCCTCCTTTTCTCTAATCCTGAAAATGAAGCACACAAAAATCAAGCAAAGCGAAACCTCTGTTCATTTAACATTCAGGTGATGTTATGTAACTAGAAAACACACCATCCTAGCCATTCCGATACAATTATATGAAGAGTCACCTACCTTTTGTCTTCAAGTAAAGAATTATGATATACCATGAAGAATGTTTTTCCTCCTATTTGTGAGTAGGTTGATCATGTTCTGGTATGGTAGTTCCAAATACCAGTTAATATAGTGATTTTGACATAAGATTCCATTTTTCTTCATAGGACTTACTATGATGGAAGTCCAATAGAGCAGAGTTTCTGGCACCGTGAAACTCTGAGCCAGATAATTCTTTGTTGCAACAAGTCATCCTGAACACTGTAGAATGGTTAACAGCATCTATAACTTTTACCCACTAGGTGCCAATGGCACCTTCCCAGCCATGACCAAAAATAATTTCTTCAGACATTGATAAGCTTGGAGCAACTGACTTTGTTGAGAACCACCACTTTAGAGAAACAGCTCAGAGAAAGACAGTTACTGTATGTAGACAAAGGAGGCTAGTTAAAATGATCTCTCTTTCATAACTACAGATTTGTGCTTTAGTATATGCCAAAAGTACATTTACTTTCTTGATGCTACTGGCCTACCATCATATTAACATTAAATGTCTTTTAGTCCTAAATCTAAATTTATGTAAGGGAAAGAGAAATCCAATTAAAACAACTTGAAAACACATAAAGGAAATAATCCTGCCTAATCTATCCTCCATCTTTCATTTAAAAAATGTGAAAGTCATCTTCATATTAATTACTTAACATAATTTGAGAAGTTTTGACAAATATTTGATACTTACCACATGCCAGACACAGTTCTGGGTGCTGAAGAAAGATTAATGTATACTGTATAATCTGAATTTTGCTGAACTGAAAAAAACTTTGAAGTACTGGGACGTGAACTCAGGGTCTTTGCACTAAGCTACATTCTCAGTTCTTTTTTTATTTTTACTCTTTGAGTCAGGGTCTCGTGAAATCACTAGGTATTCTAGAGTGAGTTTGAATTTGTGATTCTCGTACCTCAGCACAAACTGTTGAGATTACAGGCATGTGCCGTCGCACCCAAGAAGAAATCACTTTTATAAACAGCTTTTGAATCTTTGGCAAAGAACTCTTAGTTATGACATATATATATATATAACTTTGTTCTTTAAGGGATACAATTAGGAAGTAAAAAGACAACACAGAAATAGGAAAAATATTTGCACATCACATATCTAATAAAGGATTGCATTTAGAATATATAAAGCACTCTTATAGTTTAAAAATAAAAGTACAAGTAACTCAAAAAAGTTGAAGGGTTACGAATAAACACGTCTTCAACAAAAAATATATCAATAACCAAAAAGCATGTCAAAAGATGCTCAACATCAATACTGATGAGGGAAATTCATACTATAACTACAATGAGCTGTGACTTCATACCTACAAGGATAGATACAAGTAAACCATCAGACAATAACAAATGTTGGCAAAGACATGGATAAACTGGAACCTTCATGTCAGTTTCTTTCTCGTTACTGGGACAGAACATCTGACATGCACAACTTTAGGAAGGATTTATTTTAGCTCAGTTTCAGAAAGTCCCAGTACATTCACAGGCAGGCAGCTGGAAATGCTGGGATGGAGCAAAAGCTGGAGAGAAAGCTCCTCACAGCACGGCAGAACAAAGCCAAGTCAGGGAGGAAGGGCAGAACCAGCACATGCCCCTCCAGGTCAAACCCCAAGCATCTACTCCTTACAGCCAGATCCTATCATCCAACAGTATACAGTACCTATAGGTACATGAGGCTTTTGGGGGACATTCTAGATCCAAACCACAACACTTCACTTTAGGATGGAATGTAAAATGATAGTTGCTTTGGAAGACAGTTTGGGAGTTCCTCTATTAAACAACTACTACGAGACTCAGCAATTTCACTCTGCGGTATACACCCAAAATGAATGAAAACACGTTACTACAAAAACTGGTACATTAATATTTATAGTACCATTATGCATAATAGCCAAAAGTCCAATCAATCCAAATGTCTACCAATGAGCAAACAGGTAGACAAAATGTAATATATCCATACGATAGAATAGTATTCAGCCAGAAAAGGAATGAAGTACTGATATATAGTACCTCGTGCTGAACCTTCAAAACTCTATGTTAAGTGAAAAACGCCAATCATAAAAGAACAAATATTTCACGATTCCATTTATATGAAATGTACAGAATAGGGAAACCTATAGAGACATAAAGTAGATTAATGGTTGCCTAATGCTGGCAGTGGGTGGGAGTCAGGGTGTGATGGAGAGGACTGAGGAAAGGGACAGAAAAGAGTATTTTTTGAGGTAATGGGACATTTTAAAATTGACTGTGGTGGTGTCGGTATCTGTGAATACCAAATACACTAAAATATATACTATTTATATATGCCAATTCCATTTTTGTATATTGCATACTTTAAACGAGTGACTTAGAGCATATGAATCATTTCACAGTTATTTGTAATTTTATGGCATATGAATTATTTGGGTTAAGAGCGGCAAACAAGGTAGGATGGAAAACACAGTGTTTGGACCACTGCTTGTTCTAAAGCATGTCGTTCAAAATATTCTCACATCTGGAGATAGTTCATGTTTGTTGTGAGGCAGGAAATGATCATTGAATGCCATTTAAACTATGGAAAACGTTCCAATATTTATATTTCACTTAAGAGTATGGGAATCTTTAAAGTTCAATAAAATAAAATAAAATGCCAGAATCTGGGAACTTCTGCAGGATATAAAGTACAGTGATTCTTTAAGATGTATTAGGGAGCCTTAAGCAATTACATTTGCAGCATGGAGAGAGAGGTATAAATCGAAGTCAAAGCCAGGAAGGCCCTCTTCATCACCAGCCTTCAGGGACAGTGACACACAACCTTCCATCACCTACACTGTAAACCTGGTTTTTCAGGCCACTAAAAATAACTCCCCATATAATTTACTTCAGCAACAAATAGGAAGTCAAAGAAATAATAAAGGGCCAAACAAAAACAGACGAGAAAATATATAAAAAGGTGAACCAGTTCCCAGCAACAGCTACTGGGAAGTTTGAACCACCAGCAGGCCTTGTTGCTTTTCAAGGGAGACAGAAGATTCTGTGGTCCTTGCTTGCAGGGCTCTCGATCCACTACTGCGATGTTACAACCTGCGTTCTTCTCAGTCCGACTCTGTCTTTCCTATGCTATAAACTGCATTACCCAATCTCATCTTATCTCAAAACTCTCCGTATGGCTACTCTCCAGACTCCCTGGTCTCCCAGACCCCAAGAATCACCAATGTCAATGACAAGAAAATGCCCAGAGGCACTAGGTTTTTTTTTTTTTTTTTAATCCTCAATAAATCTCAGCTCCTGCCTTGGCCACTGCAAACAGCCCAGTTCACCACCAAGACCAGCCTGGGTACCTCACAGAGCACGGTGCTCCAGTTTCACAGCAAAATTAGGGCTGAAATGGGGGCGAGGGACAAGGAGAAAAACAACGGAAGGCGGAACTGGTTATTCCTACAGAGCCTCAGGTTTCAAAATGCCTGCCTCAGAAGCTGAAATGACCCAGATTGGTGGGGGGCAGACATGTATTCCCCCGCGGGGTGTCAGTGGCTTGATGTGGAATGGGAAACCAGGGGAGAAAGAGAAGGCTCCTGGAACGGGAATGGTCTTTAGGTACCACCCACCTCTCCGAGTGAATCACTGCAGTGTCAGCCCTGCACTGATTCCACGAATTGCCAGACAGGATGAGGTAAGGCAAAAGCCTGAAGCCCCCTCTCCCTCCCCCATCCTCCCGCGCGCAGAAGGGCGCATCCCTCCGCGAGGTGCACCACAGCCCCTCGCGGCCCCAGCTGAGGGGCTGACGTCACCCTTCTGCATTGAGCTTCAAGGTCTGGTCGCAGCACCAGTTCGATGGGGAAGAGTTGGGGCGCCACCGCTGCCAAGTGGCGGGTGTCCTCCCCCAGGGCGCTGCGGATTGAGTTCACGTGAACAGAGGGAACAGATGGGGACGGTACGGGTGGAAGGGAGTGGGAAAGGCGTCCCAAGACCCATCTCCCGGGTCGCCGAAAGAGCTCAAAGATGCCCCTGGCTTATGTAAGACCCTCTCTCCGTCGCACGCCTGCAGGCGGTGGGGGCGCCTGGCCCCCGCGAGCGCTCCGGACGGACTGATTCTCCAGGCTGAGGCAGGCAGGGGGCTTCCTGCGCCTCTCCTGCAGCCCGAAGGGCAGGGGGACCTGGGAATGCGGGGTCACCCCGCGCCCCCGCGCCCGCTCCTAGCCCGCCACAGGTTAGTTCCAAAAGGCGCTAAAACAAGCGTCTGAGGCAGGGCAGGAGGGGAGTCCAGAGAGGAAACCACGCAAATAACCCCGCAACTTTCCCCAGGGGCTGATCCTGTCCCGAGAGCTTAAAAAAGAAAAATCAATGCAAGAAAACAAAAATGTTTGAAAGGTCGACAACCTGCAGTCCGCCACGCAGCCGGCGCAGCCCACGCCGGCACAGGCAAGGTTGGCGAAGCCCGGACCCGCACCCCGCCACGGCAGCCCCGGCCGAGCCGCGCGGCTGGCTCCTCGAGGGGGGGCTAAGATTTGGGGTTTTGCTTTGGGTCTCCCCTCCTTCCCTTCTAAGAACATCATCTTACGGACGGGTAGACGACGGCCCGGCCACTGGCCAGGCGGGGGCACTCACCCAGAAGACGAAGGAGTAGATGATGAGGAGGGTTTTGAGGCAGGTTATCACAGGTTTGGTCTCCATTCTCCTCGATGCCATACTACAGAGCTCCGGCGGCGGCGGCGGCGGCGGCGGGCGGCGGGCGGGCACTCGGGAGGGGGAGGAGGCGGAGCGGGGCGGGGCGCGGCGGAGGCGCGTGCCACGGGAGGCCCCGTGCCCGTGCAGACGAGGCCGCGTACTGCGGGAGCGCGCACCCCGCAGGGGCCGCCGCGGAAGGAGCAGGCCCGACTGCGACTGCGCGCGTTCGGTAGCTGGCCCGCGCAGGCTCAGACCCCCGGCTGAGCCCAGGGGAGTGAGGGTATTGGAATGCCTCGAGGTCAGAGGTCAGAGGTCAGAGGCGCCTCTCCTACGCCGGCTGGGTATTTAGTTGTAGGGTTGCAAAAATGTCTGCACTTGGCTACATGAACTTTAGGAGTTTCCCCAAAGATCAGTCAGGTTTCTGCAAGTACATACCAAGTGGGCCCTCTCTAGATGCAAAGGGCCCAATGGTCATGTCTTTGGCAAAAAGCCTGCCTTGTCTGTAGCAAGAACAGACTGTGATAGGTGGCCAGAGATACACTTAGAAGAATCGAGACACAGAGATTGAGAGACCCCGCAAATCCTCCTACCACAGGTATCCACAGGCTCCCCAGGAACTCTGTTTTTTTTTTTTTTTTTTTTTTTTCTCTCTTCACATTTGGAAATGATTAAGCCAAGTGAAAAGAACATTCCTTATGAAACATCATTCTTCCAGCATACAAAGACATTTACCAACAACAAAAAAGAATATAAGAATTCCACTCCTAGGTATCTACATAAATGAAATGAAGACACATGCCCACGTGAAAATTGTACACAAATATTTATGGCATCGTTATTTATAATAGTCACAAAGCAGAAACAAAAATGCCCATCAACTGACAAATGGATGAAATCTTTGTACAATGCAAAATCATTCACCCAAAAGAGGAATGAAACACTACTGATACATGCAACAGCATGCATAAACCTTGAAAGTACACTAGTGAAAAAAGCCAGGCACGAAAGACCACACATTTATAGGAAACGTCTACAACAGACAAACCCACAGAAGCAGAAAATAGGTAAGTGGTCTGAGGGGGGTAGGAATGAGGAGTCACTTTTGAGGGGAAGGGGGTTGCATTTTTGAAGTGGTAAGATTGTTCTGAACTTAGATAAAGGTGATAGTTACACAATTTTGAAGATATACTAAAAACCACTGAATTGCATCCTTTAAAAGAATGACTTTAATAGCTCGTGTATGCTTACTTTATGCTTACCTAAATTTCCCATGACTGATTTGTAAAGAAGCACTGAGTATAGACCCTGTGAGTAATTCAGCTTATTCCTGAGAGAATCTACAGTGAAGACAGAGATTCTGTGAAAGAGTGAATAAAAGTTGGCAAAAGCCTTCTAAGATAGGTTGTTGCGGTAGTGATTATTACCGCTGATGAGCTAGACATGGTCTCAGGTCAAGAGGTCATTGTATGAATAGAACACAAATATGGGGAAGAGGAAAACATGGTTAAGGAAGTTTAGATCATAAGAAAGGCTATGTGGGTATAGAGGGGAGTGGAGAGGAATATGGGCGCGGGTGAAAATTGTTAGGGGCAGATTGAGGGAGGTGTTTCTTATACCGAGATACACTGTACAGTGGCTATCAATACTTATTGCTCATTTCCATCACAGAGAGCTTAGAATATCTGAATGCCTGCACCCAGTCTCAGCTATTCTGAGTTATTTGGTAGGGGGGGGGGGGTGAGGGCTCACTTTTTTTTCTGCTACTACGGATTAAACCCAGGATCTTCACATTAAGCTACATTTCTCTCTCTCTTTCTTTCTTTCTTTCTTTCTTTGAGACAGGGTCTCATTATAATAAGTTGCCCATGCTGGGTTCAAAATTACAATCCTCTTGCCCCAGACTCCCAGAATGCTGGGACTAATGGTGTGCATCACTATGCCAGCTTCAGCAAATTTTAAAGCTCTTCAAGTGGTTCTGCTACAAAGCAAGTGTTGAGGGCCACTGCCACTACTGTGATTAATTTAAGCCCGACTTCAGAAAAGAGTACTTTCTTTTTGACTTTTGCGGTCTCCAAGCTGATTCCTACTGCTGCAAGAACAGGAAAAAGATTCTGAAGACTTCAAACCCAGTCAATACCTTTAGCCTCAAAAGGTCTTGATCGTGTATAATTACTCTGTAAAAGGTTCAGACATCAAAATATCCAGCCCAACAGGGACACTGCTAAGCATAATAGATAATTTGTTAAGTTAATATAGGATATTCACAGCTGGCATCCACCAGCTTAAATTAACTCACCAAGTCATAGTTTTTCTGGAGCATTTTTGGGAGTATCTAATTAAGTCGAGATTCTTAAAATTTTATGCTGTTTTAGCAAAAATAAATTAGTTAAATGTACAGATAAATATAAATATTAACTAATATAATTAACATACAAAATAGAATATCTCAAAACTAAATGCTTCCTACTCAAAGTGTGGTTGTGATATAGGGTAACAAAGCATTCCATTTCGCCAAGGACCGAGGACACTCACTATAGTCAGGATTTTCATTGCTAAAACTGGAAGTTTGGGCAAACCAGGATAGCCGATTACCCAATTCCTGGCCTAGTGGCACTGACATCCACTAGGAGAGATTGTTGAAAATGTAAAACCCCATTCCCACATGAAGCCCATGTTAACAAGATCCCTAGGGGATGCAGTTGCATAAAGCCTATCAGGAGGTTACTGATTGGAATTTTGTTACCCCTAAAGACACAATGACATCCTACCCCCAGTCCCTCAGAATGTGACCTTACTTAGAAATAATGCTGCTACACACATATTTATTTAACACGAGATCATACTGGGATAGTATAATCCTTTAGTAAAATACGGTGACATGAAGCCAGAGTCACACAGGGAGAAGGCCATGTGGCATCAGAAGCTGAGATCAGAATGATGGAACTAGAAGCCAAAGAATAGGAAAGATCACTGGCCACCTCCAGAAGATGGGATTACACAAGGGAAGATTCAAGAGAAACATGACTTTGTTGACATTTTCGCTTCAGAATCTTCACCTCCAGAATTGTGAGAAAATGCATTTCTCTAGTTTTAATCTAACCAATCTATGGTACTTTGTTATAATGGCCACAGAAAATGAATCCATGTCTTAGATTCACTGATCTACAGTTCAACAAAATATCACCATAGCTAAAATATCACATGTCTTAGTTACTTATTCATTGTGGGGACAAAAAATCCAACATCTACAATTTCAGGGAGGAAAGATTTATTTAGCACACAGTTTCAGTAAGTCTCACATTGTCCATTCGTAGGCAGCAGCCAGCAATTATGAAGGCACATGGCAGAGAGCTGAGCACTGCCGACAGAAACCAAATGAGGCAGCAGACAAGTGAGTTTGGAGACTCAGGCAATCCTGGAGCTTTCCCAGGAAGAAACCCAGCAATATTTCTTCTTCCTTCTTTTACTTAGTTCAAGTAGTCAGTTGGACACTCCATATCCAGGCTGGGTGGCCCACCCTCACTTCCTGGCCCACAAGTCAATAAAAAAAAACACCTGAGCTCTGCCCTGGTCATCCCCCAGTTTCAACAAGTTGACACGATATGTCCAGGTCAAATCCCAAGCACCTGCCCCTTCAAGCTAGGCTCTACCTCCCCATAACACACAGTTCCACTGTTATCCCACTATATCCAAATTCATGAGGCTCTTGCTGGACACTCTATCACCCAACAATTCCACTCTTCGGTATATAGCCTGAAGATTTGAAAACAAATATTCACACAAATACTTACATGAGGATATTCACAATAACACTATTCACAATAAACAAAAACATAGAAACAACCTAAATAAATGTCTAACAGGTCATGAATAGATAAACATAATGCTGTGTATTATTCAGACCTAAAAAGCAATGAGACACTCATACATGCTAAAACAAGGATGCAGCTTGAAAATATTACGCTAAATGAAAGAAGCCAAACACAAATGCCACATACTACATTGTTCAGTTCATATGAATGATCCAAAACAGGAAAATCTATAGAGTCTGAAAGCAGGTTAGTGGTTTGGGGGTCTAGAAAAAAGGAAGAATAGAGACTCAGCATGCATGAGATTTCCTCTGCATATGATGAATGTTTTCTGAAGCTAGGTAGTGGTGATGGTTTTACCACATTGTGACTTCACTTACTGACTCTGAATTGATCACTGTAAAATGAGTAAGTTATAAATGTTATATGTTTTGTCACACACAGAAACAGTATATAAGCACAGCCAGTCCAACGGTCCTGCAGCCCATAGGAAGGATGCATTATGGGGACTGTAAGGTCAGCAAGACTCAGTAGAAAGAAGCAAAGAAAGCTGGAGAGAGGTCAGCCCATCCAGGTCACTTTGGGTGACAGTAAAATTTTGACTAAAGCAAAGAAATCATGCTTTTTGTTTGCTTTTAGTTGAGCAAGTGCTTCAAGGAGAACTGAACTACCTATTGGCTCCAATTCCTGCCGACACTCCCTCAATCTGTTGCTCACACAGCATCCAGAGTAATTTCACTCACGTACAAATTCTGCTGTCGCTCTCTTGCTTAACTCCCCCAACCCCCAATGGCGTTCCATCATTGCATTCAGATCCAGGTTTCAACTCTCTACCCCAGCTTACGGGACACACATGAGTGGACTCCAACTTTCTCTGCCACTACTCTTCCTTGGCCCTATGCTTCACGTGCTTTAGCCTGAACAAGTGGACTTTGTTCCCCGGAGGGTCCATTGCACTGGCCAGGCCTCTCTTTGGCAAGGTTTTCCACTTAAACTCTCATCATTCAAATCTCAGTATGGACGTTATCTCTTTACAGAGGCCACATGAAATGAAAATAGCCACCCAGCCACTGTTCGAATTCTCATATGCCCGTTTTTTGTTTCCCTTTTCTGCCCAGGTTTCCTTCGAAAATGTAAACTCTAACAGGGAAAGGAGTTTTGCCTGTTCTCTTCCCTGTTGTAGCCTCAGCACATACATAGGGTAGGAACTGAAAGATACGTGCTGAACAAACAAATGGTGCATAGTGGTGACTCGATAGATAATTGTTGGCTGGCTGAGTAAGGTTGAGGTATTTGAAATGGGCCTTGAAGTATGAACAGGATAATGGTGGTCTTTAAGGAAGAAGACAGTCAGGACAGGCTAGAAACAGCACAAACAAGGGCAGCTTGAACAGAAGCTTATCCAGCAAAGTGTAAGGCACACTAGAAGGCCAAGAGGAGAAAAGGAGAAAAAATTGTCTGTTGGACTGTTGTGCACGAGGACCTCATTCAGGCTAATGCCATTAGTCTCTCTAACATAGACAGTAGGAGCAGTAGAGGATTTCTTAGTAGGGGAGTAATATCAGCTGACTTATGGTCTAGGAAAGTAATTTGAGAAGCAGCGTGAAGGATTACAAGTTACCAAAAGAAAAGACTAGAAACAGGAAAAGAATTGAGAGGTAATCACAATAGCCTCACTGGGAGTAGAGGAGCCTTGGACCAAGGGAATCTGGCAAGGCGGGTAGAGATGAGGGGCTGGAGCCCTGATCTTCAGCTCTGGCTGCATTTAGGTTTATGAGTACCTCAGATCCTTCTGCCAAATTAGTCTGTGGTGGGAACTCAGCATCAGTATTTTTTAAAGCTCTGTAGTTACTTCACCTAAGGATGAAACCCCTGGACTAGTTAAAAGAAATTTTTCTGATGCTGAATAATAGACAATTCTCAGGACTGAGAAGATTTGGGTCATGAAAAAAAAAAAAACATAACTGACTTCTAGTCTGAGTTAAGTTGGAGGATAACCTTTAAAACACACAACTGTATTGATGCATATCACTCAGGAACCCCGCTAGTATAGTGTGAGCTTTTACCCCTATGTCCTTTGTTTCTAAATAAAGATGTGCTCTACCTACTCCACAAAAAAACCCACACACAACTGTAGCTATCATATATTCAAACAATGGACTAGCATAGGCTCACCAAGACATAGGTGTATGAAGAACTTGTTTAGCCTCAAAGGAAAATTGTTGGAATGATATTAATAAAAAGCCCGATAATATAAATATATATGTGCAATATGACTGTAGCTATGTAAGGACATTGTCTCAGTCACTTTCTTGTCTGCGGACCCAATACCCAACACTAAGGCCTTGAGGAGGAGAGATTTGCTTTAACTCCAAGTTTCAGAGGTCTCAGTCCATGTACGGTCAGCTGTCCCTGGCAGATGGGCCTGGTGTACAGGAAAGCCACTCATGACATGATGGCTAGGAAGTAGAGAGAGGAAGAACAATGGGCAAGAATATATCTCCCAGGTCACGCCCTAGTTGGCCCATCCCTCCAACCCAGCCCCACCCCCTAACAGCTGATGAAATCATCAATGGATTAATCTACTAACCATTGTAGTGCTCCCATGATCCAATCACCTCCCAAACACATGAGATTTTTTTGGAGATGTTTTAGATTTAAACAATAGCAGACTTATAGAAAGGAGATGAGAAGAAAATATATATATAACATTTTCAGTGGGTGGTAAATTTGTTGGTGGCTTTCTTTTCTTTAAATTGACTCTATTTCCCAAAATTTCTAAGGGATAATATATTACATTTATAATTAGAATTATAAAGGAGTCCCTCTACCCAAAAGAATAAAATATTAAATTTTAAGACTTAAGAGGAAAAAATCTGAACTATGTTTCAAAGCATGCTTATATAAAATTTGAACATATGTTCATTTATATGTACTTCTACATCTATGTGTTTAAAGGGCCCCTACCTGAATATCGAAAATGATTTTTACTTTGGTTTCCGAAATATCTGTAGGACTAAGACTGCTGAAGCCATGCTTACAAAAGATACTTAGAAAAGCACTCAACCAAAAATGAGAAAAAACTAAGCTCAGCAAACTTTGTTTAAGGGGTCTTGGTAAATAGCAATCAGTTAGGGTTGTTTAAATGATGGCTGAATATAGACGTAAATGAATGATGCAGGTTTTAACCTTTCTTCCGCAGGCTCCACTGAGCCTTCAGAACTAAAGAATTATTTTATAAAAAAGACTAGAATAGAAAAAAATTCATAAAGATATTGTGAAAAGAAAAGGTTTTGTGGCCAATATAGCCTGCTTAACAAAAAATACAGGAACAAGAGGTACTGTTCTCATTTAAGAGACTGACAATAGAATGGTTCAGAACAAAGTGGAAACCTAAGAGGCACAACTTCGTCAAAACAGAACAAGCCAAAAAAGAAGAAGACAAAGGCCAAAGCCACTTAGCAACAGGACTATATTTGGGAGAATGATGACGAGAGCACTCGCTGATAGCTAGGAAGACTGGGCTATAAATACAAATATCAACTTGCCTCACATTGGGGACTTCCAGTAGGATATTGAGAGGAGTTGGGATTCTTCAATTTTGTTTTCTTTTATCAAATAATTCTTCTCTTAAATTCTCCTTGCAGAAATAAATACGTGTACAGATTATATCTGTGAAACGTATCTAGAGGCTGGATCTGCAGATGTCCAGTGAGTAACTTAAGCTTGGCATCTCTGCTTTCATCTGTCTCTGTCATGGTTTGGATCTGGAATGGTCCCCAAAAGCTTCATGTATTTGGATACTGTGGAATTCCTATGGAACCAAGTGGTATTCAGAGATGGGCCTGGTTAGAAGGTTGGAAAACTGGGGCTTGACCCAAAGGAGTAGATCACTAGGGCTTGACATGCAACGAGTAAAGCACTTAGGCTTGACCGGAAGGGCTAGTTCAGCCCTTCCTTGCTTCCTGTTTTCCGTTCTGTAACCAGCTTCCTCTAGCCGTGCCTCTGCCATGTGCTTCTGCTGTTGCCAGCCACCGTGGATGGACTGAGACTTTCTGAAACGATGAGCTAAAAAAATCTTTCATCTCTTATGTTGTGGGTGATGAGTACTCTATCCCAGCAACAAAAAAGGCAACTATGACAGAAACTGGTATCAGAGAAGTGAGGTTATAGCTGTGATTTCACTTGACCAAGTACTTTAAAAGCCTTTAGAACTGGTTTGCTGGAGGAGTTTGGAAAGGCCTGATGATGCTGGCTAGAGAAGCCTTGGAATACTGTGAGCCAAGCTCGGTGGGAGATTCTGGTCAGAGCTCAGAAGACCAGAATACTGACAGAAATGTGGATTCTAGAGGCTAGACTCAAGAAATTTCAGACAGAAAAGGAGATTTTCATTGGTAATTGGTATAGAAATCATGCATCCTACTATGGTAAAAAGCATGTTGGTATTTTGTCCTTGTCGGGATATTTTGCCTGAAACTGGGATTAAAAGTGGCAGACTGCTTAATCCGGTGAAGGACATTTCAAAGCACTCCAATGATCAAGCTGTCAAATGGGTACTATTTGGGGCTTTTAGCTAGCTCTACACTGAGGAGGAGGAGAAAACGGCACGGAAAAGTTGTGAAATGCTGGCAGTTTTGATCAAAAGAGATCATGGCTGTTAAAGAGATTAACATTAAAAAGTAGCCGAGTGCTTAGAATCAGAACTATAAAAGATGCCCTGAGGATGTCTCAGGAATCAATCACTAAGACCTCACCCTTTACCAATTAAAAAGTGGTAAGGCAAAAACTTTAATTTGCAAACAGACCTCCAGGGCATTCTTTAGGGAACTCTACGAAAGTGAATCCCCAAGAATTTGAGCCATATAAGAATTCAGAGGCTGCTATGGCTACCATGTTCTTCGGGACCAGGCTATGGCTCAATCCCGTGGTAGACCTTAGCATTCTCTACATGGTGCCTGCTTCACAGGTACTCAGAATGTAAGAGCTGCTGGTTCAAGGAGGCTTTGAGCAGATTCCAGAAGAAGGCCTTGGAGGTCAGACAGTGTACCTCTGGGGGGCAGCTGATGAAGCTATGAAGAAGTCTAAAATGCAGTGGAGATCGCAGAAATCAGGAGATGTCAGAAAAACATGATTTGGTGAGGAAGGCCACAGGCTGTGAGTGGAGTCAGCCCAAAAGAGAAGCCACGGAGGTTGTAACCAGAGGCAACACTGCAGTTATGGGGCCACCCCACACCCTTTGGAGCTCAAATCTAGCCACAGTTTACCACACGTGCTAGATAGAGAACTACAGGATTCAATGGAATTATAGAACTTAACCCTTGCCCTGCTGGGTTTATAACCTCTTTTGGCCCATTGCTTTCTATCCTCTTTTCCTCTCTTGAAATGGGAGAATGTTTGCCCTGTGCTCTACTATGTCAGAAATATTTAACTTTTCTTTGATTTTCACAGGGTCTCACATTACAAGTTTGCCTTGAGCCTCAGAGGTGACTTTGGACTTGGACTTTTTAGAAGTACTGGAAATGTTAAGATTTTGACAATTCTTAGGGAGAGCCTAAGTGCACTTTGCATTAGAAGGTGGACCTGAGTCTCGAGTGGTCCAAGGACAGAATGCTATGGTTTGGATCTGGAATGTCCTTTATTTTTTTTAACTTCTCTCTTTTTTTCAATAATTGTATGGTGGTAAAAAAAATTCATATGACATAAAATTTAACATTTATTTGTAAATACATGAATTCCAAATTCTGTAACACATTAGAACCTTGGAGTTTGGGGAATCATTGAGCTTGTATGTCCACCCCTTTTTCAGAGGTTCACCCCTTTCCTATCTGGCAACTGCCTTTCTTTCTATCTTATCATTCATACTGTAGCCTTTATATGTCATTATTTTTGTGCATTTCAAAAGAGGGACACCCATAAATCGTCAGTCTTGTGTGCTTGGTCCATTTCACCGAGCATTACTGACTCTAGGAGGCTTCGTATCTTCTTCCATATCTCTCTTTCTTTATGACTGTATAGTATTCCATTGTATATAGGTATCACGTCATCCTTAACCATTCCTCTACGGATGGACAGGTAGGTTGTTTCCAAAATTTGGCTATTACAAATTGTGCTGCTATAAACATGGATATGCATGTGTCTTTTTGGCATGTTGGTTTTATTTCTTTTGGGAACAAGCCCAGTAGAACAGTAGCTGGATCAAATAGAATTTCTATTCTCAGCTTTCTCATGAATCTCCAGACTGCTTTCCATAATGGTTGTACCCACCAGCAGTGGAGTAGAGTTCCTTTTTTTTCCTGCATCCTCACTAACAATTGGTGTTTTTTGAGTTCTTGGTGTAGGCCATTCTCATGGGAGTGATGTGAAACCTCAACATTGTTTTTAGTTGCATTTCTCTGAGGGCCAGTGATGAAGAGCACTTTTTTCATATGCTTGTTGGCCATGTGTGCTTCTTCTTCTGAGAACTTTCTTTTTATTTCAGCTGCCCACTTCTTGATGGAATGTCCTTTAAAAACCTCGTGTATTTGGGTATTGTAGAGTTCCTATGTAACCATGTGCTGTAATAGGTAGGACCTGATGAGAAGGACTGGATCACTAGGGCTTGGTTGAGGAGGGATGGATCACTAGGGCTTGACCTGGAAGGGGTGGAACACTGGGGCTTAACCTGGAAGGATATATGCTAGTTCCGCCCTTCCTTGCTCTCTTGGCTTCCTGTCTGCCATGCCATAACATCTTCCTCCAGCTAGGCCTCTGCCATCTGCTTCCCCCATTGCCAGCTGCCCATAAATGGTCTGAGACCTTCTGTAATTGGGAGCTAAATAAGTCTTTCCTTCCTCATGTTGTGGACGTCAGGTATTCTGTCCCAGCAACAACAACAACAACAACAACAACAACAACAACAACAACAACAACAACAACAAATGACTAAGAGTCTTCTTCATCACCTTTAAATTTGGGATCAGATCCATGCTCTGCTTTGCACATAGACATGTTAATCCTTTAAGAAAAGTCTGTCTAAAATTGAAATACAAGTTTCCTTAGTCCTAAATTTACCTAGCCTATCACTTTCCCCTTCAAGACTTAAAATACCAACGTAAGAGTAACTAAAGTAATTTTCAGGATTTTCAGAAACATCCAGTTACTAGCTTTTACAATGACCTGTTCCAGACTGTTTATAACAGTGCCTAGAAGTCTCCAGTCATTGTCCTAAACCCGCAGTCATCTGATATTCCCAGACAAGTGAAGCCATGCTGACTACTGTGTGATAAGGTCATTTCCCAAGCAAGAGAACCAAGGCTAACCTCCTAAGCAAGAGCCATCATCTCATCATGGGAACCGAATACCTTACCATCAAGCAATGATGGCTCTCTCTCCTAGAACCTTGCAGAACCAGTCCTGAGATACTGGATCAACCAGACCAGGATTTGAGCAGGATTACCTATATTGCCAGCTGTGCAAACACTCAGCTATGCAAAACTGCAACCTTTTTTCCTTGCTCCTTTTTTCTATAATACTCGGAAGATTCTGTTAGCCTTTTGAAGGCAGGTCTGAAATTTCTTTATCTTTGCTTTCCAACATGGTCATGGTGATTAAAATGCCTATTCTTCACCACTAGTTATCTCCTTGATTGATGTGCTGGGATGAGTGGCTCAGCCTGGTCTGATTGGACCCTTGGAACCTGGGCCTTTGCCACAAAAGGGTGGTAACATTATATATATATATATATATATATATATATATATATATATATATGAATAGTAGGTGCACAATTTATTTTTGGAATGATAAAATTGAAACAATTTAAATATTCATCAGTGGTGATTGGCCTTACATCCATTCTACAAAATTATCCGGTACCTACTATTTGCCAGACACTTTTCTAAGAGCTATAAATGCATCTCTGAGCAAACAGGAACAAGGTCCCTGTCCTCAAGGAGCTTGCACTCCACATGGGAGGCGAAATGATGAAATAAACTTTAGCATATGAATTCTATGATACCTTGTTTAAATATTTGATAGATACAACTTTATTAAAACAAAAGGTACATCAATCTAAAATATTATGCATAATTTTTATGTAAGGTACAGAAGGCAATTACAATATCCTATGATTATAATCACAACATTTATTTAAGTGTTCATGGAAACAATGCATTTACATGGTATTGGGGAGTAGTTTCACCTCTGAAAACATTCATTTGGGTTTTTTTCAAGCAATTTTACATTTATACTAAAAATTATTTTTTCAATCTTGTGTGTAGAGGCTAAACACTAGAAATTCTTCTTGAAAAAATGTTCCTGAGACCTAGTCTTTGTAGTATGGCTTTGGGGATTTAGAGAAGGGTAGGTACATTTTTTGTAGTTTAGAATACAAACAAATGACTAAAAAACCATCCTCAAAGATCTCAACCAGATGGGATTATAATAGGAAGACAGTAGTTTTTAAGGTAAACTGTGTGATTACAGTTCGACATAGACAGAACTCTGATGTTCTTCCCTTCACAATGAAAGTAATTCATGGGAGGATGATGCAGAGGTAGATATTTAGAGCCACTCTGCTTTATATATTACTTGTCTCTTGCTGATCTTAAGGAGAATGTGTTCATTTTAAGTACTTTCCTTAGAAATTAAATATTATTGTCTATTTGATTTTGAAACAATCGCACTGATAGTTTTGCTTTTTACAATTATATTGTGCCACAAAAGAAATAATCTGTATAGCCAGCAACAGGGGATTAGTTTTAAAAGTGACATGATTTTGCAGTAAATGTTCACCTAGCTGTAGCATCACAGGGATGTAGGAACAAATCCATAAACTACACTTTTCAGAGTTCCTTCTTACCTTGCCTTCTGTTAGATTAGTCAATGGAAAGTAATGATGGGGAAACTATAACGTGGGGAAAAAATGGAAGCCTTTTTCTGTTTCTGTGGATCCCTTCAAGAGCAGGGGGGAGTACCAACCGGGCTTTAGGTAACTATTTGTTCTCTACACCATCTGTGGCTGTTTTAACAGCATCAGTAAAACTACAGACTCCAGGATTCCTACTTAGTGGCATCAGCACCTCTAAAATGGCTGGTGGATGCACGCAAGGACTAAAGGTCTCCATAAAATGCAGGCTTGTGGACTCCAGCCCAGGAATTATAGAACTTTCTGGTGTCTAGGTAACACACACTGTGACCAACTGTTTTCAAAACTAGGCAGAAATTCTTTCTGTTCCTTTTTGTGCCTTTTTAGCTCATAGTGTTACAGCTCTTCCTATAAAAATGGACCTTATTTCTTTTTTCTTTGAATTTGGTCTGGCCTTGTTCCTTAGTCTGAATGAGAGAATGAATTAAAAATGATATTATGTCAAGCTTAAGCTTCGCTGGCTTCTGCTCACCTTCTTGGAGCCTTGTGAATGCCATGGGAATAAGCCCAGACTAGCTTGCCGAAGGGATGCCAGGTGCATCAGAGTCTAGCCAGCCCTTCTGTCCCAGCTGATGCCTCAAACATGTAAGGGAACCCAGCCAAGATCAGCAAATCCAACCTATATCCAACCACAGATGCATGAGGGAGCTGAACAGCCACTAGAGAACTGCCCAGAAAAACTCAGCCTAAAGAGCTGGCCAATAGCATTGATTCTTAAATAACATCACTGATTTTAAAAAGTTTATTACACCCTGGTAAATTTAGGGTGGCTTATTACAGAATAAAGACAATAATTTTTGAGGTAAAGTACACAATTAGAGTTCCACATCGAATTCTAATGTTCCTCCCTTCAAAATGAACATAATCCATGGGAGGATAGTACAGAGATATTTAGAGCTGCTCTGCTTTCTGTATTATCTCTGTCTTGCTGAGCTTAAAGAGAACATCCTAGTAGACATACACCTTCTCCTTTTGGCTTATTCAGCACTTTGTATACACTTGTGGCAAGTTACCTAGTAGTAAGTCCTTTCATGCATGAAATATATACAGTGTTTTCTGTTGGCTATTCACAAATGCTATGCCCATAGAATGGAATTCTATACAGCCATCAAATTAATGTCAAAGTAGAACGTTTTTGACACAGAAAATTTCTACATTATTGTTGTGTGAAATTTTTCTGGGGAAATATTAACAAATACCTTCACCCCAAGAAGAGTATAGCTGATAGACTAAAGTAACAATTACACCAAAGTCCAACTCGGTGAACCAGTGAGTTTATTAGGGTTACCTACAGGAGTATGGGTGGGAGGTTACAGGGACAGAGATGAGGGCATACTTACAGAAAAGTGAGAGAGGGCTCACCCACGGGAGTATGGGTAACTCAAAAGGCAGTTGCATCACCAAATGCTCACCCCAGTCAAGATGACGCTTCAAGGACACTGTGTATTGCCTCCCAGGACAGCGCTTCCTGGTCAACTAGTACTGATCTTTTCTCCAGACTCACCTGCAGCTCTTTTCTTAGGACTTGCTTCTCTCTCTTGGCACTTGATGTTCCATTTAACTTCTTTACTCTGCACCCCCCATCTCTCTGTCAGGACTTCCTTCATTTCCCTGTGTGTCCGATGACAGAATTATGTCAACTTGATGGAATTAGGACCCACACCTCCGTTAGAATTAGAATCTGTCAGACACCCTAGATTGGGGATCAAGAACTGGTCTGGAGTAGTGTGAGTCATTTGTAGGCTGGCCAATAAGAGAAGAGCACCCACCCAGATGTGGGAGAGTCAACTCGAACTCCAAGGGTACGAAAGGGAGGAAGAGGGAGTATCTTTACAGCTTCTTCCTCTGGGAAAGCTCTCGCCTTCGCAATAGCCTACGGATGCCGACTTTGTACACATCGCAGATCCTCAGCACAGATTCGCTCCAGTCTCGACTTGTACCTGTCTGCCTGTTGCTGCTCTTCAGTCACCGATCTTCATGCTTCGGACTTCACCTGAGATCTGCAGCAGACTCTGACCTCAGCGGCTGTTCTGCAGTCCCGGACAGGAGATCTACTTCACGCTGAGCAGCCATCTTGGACCACCTCTATCCTTGGATTTGTAAGCCTTCCTAATAGACCTTTTTGTGATAAAATCTGTAAGTTCTGTCTTTTGAAAGAACCCAAATTAATACACCCTGTGTCCTCAGTGCCCTTAAATATGCAAGGTACAATGTCTCCATGCAGGCCCTAGAGCACACACCATGTGCAAATGCCATGAGCTGCAGGGCATGCGTAGCACTAGAAGTCTCAATGCAGAGGAAGCTGTAGCACAACAATTATGTTTATAAATGAACAAATAAACTAAAACATATTGTATTTGTCAGTTTTCCTGTTTCTGGGACAAAGTACCTGACACAACTAAAATGAGGAACAGTTTAATTTGGCTCAAAGTTTCAGAGGTTTCAGTCCCTGATTTGCAGGCTCCGAGGTAGAAACATCATGGTGAGAGGGCACAGTAAAGCAATACTGCTCACTTTCTGCTGGCCAGGAAGCAAAGAACAGGAGAAAAGGATCAGGGATTACAGAGAGACCCTAAGAAGTGTGATTCCCAAGCCAATCAAGTTGACAATCAAGATTAACCACCACAAGTATGTATACTGTAATGTCAATTTGGATGTATATAAATACTTATTCCACATGATTCAACAACTCATCATTTTCTGATTTTTTTGTACTCTAATTTTTTGCATCTACTAAAAGTTCTTAAAAGCATGCATTTATTTTTTATAATTAGAAGAGTTTTTATTTTGAATTGCTCATTTTTTTCAGGACATATGGTTTGGGAGAATTGTGACACCCTATATAACTCCCCTTTAAGCAACCTGTTCAAAATGACTTTTTCCTCTCCAAAATAGATGAAACAAGAAGATGGAATTATTCCTGCTCACAGCATCCCGAGCTAGACTGCAGCCACACTTCTTTCCCTACAGTGCATAGTCACACAGTCATGCAGTGTCATCTGAAGTGGGCCTTACATTCCCTTTCTGTTCCTTTATGCCCTCTTTCTAGACTCCATGTAAGTTTACCCCACGGCAGCTTCTGAAGTGTCCTCCTGTTGTGTCGCCCCTAAATATATCCAGCTGCAGATAATTCCTTCTGGCGGCATATAAATCTCTGATTACTGAAAATCTGTTATTAAAAGGATGTTATGCTTTTCCAGGCTCCAATATCTTATAAATACCATATGTCTGTGCCTTGAAAGATAGAATTGATGGAGACTTGGTCTAGAAGAATTAAGCCTTAAGAATGACAGTTTGTGGTATCCTGGTGTTGCACACAGATTTTTATCATTTGTAGTCACCTATATCATATCTATTAACCTTACTGTTTAATCAAGAGGTGAGCTAATGTTCACTCACTTAGGTAATCTGTCTTTTCTTCCTTCCTTCCTTCTTTCCTTTTCTTTCTTTCTTTCTTTCTTTCTTTCTTTCTTTCTTTCTTTCTTTCTCTTTTTTCTTTTTTTCCTCCCTCTGTATTGGGAATTGAACCCAGGGCCTTTGCACTAAACTACACTGCCAGCCCCTTCCCCACATCTATTTTTTGACACAGTCTCACTAGGTTGCTGAGTGCCCAGGATAGGCTGGTAGATGTGATCCTTCTAACTCAGCCTCACAGAGCACTGAGGTTACATTGTGTTCTACCACACCTAACTTAATATTTTTCTACATAATATATTTAAGTTAGTTTTCTTTGTTAGAGAAGTATCTTTAGCTGGACTTCAATTAATAAACTAATACATATGAAAGAATATGTTAAAACTCCTTCTATCTTGTAACAGTGAAATGTGCTCTAAATATTAAAACATATAGATGTTACGTAACATAGGCCAGAGGCCCTTCTGAGTGAAGGTAAAGACTAGGGCATCATGGCCAAAGCAGAGCAGAGCACTACGTTGATTGCAAATGAGTTAATTGCTAAATTCAGTCAATGTTGATGTATATATTCCTGGCCCTAAACTTCTTTTTGTTAGAATTAATAACCCCATATGTGAGATGATAGCGTCCATTGATTGATGTGTATCATCATAATAGCTAGAAACATTTACACATGAAATTTTGTCATTGGGACTTGAACCCAAACAACCTGATATAGGAATGTGTACTCTTAACAAGAAATTTTGGAGTCAGATACATGAATTCCTTCCTGGTCTTGGCACTTACCAGTTTTAACATTAGTAAAACGCGAATATGATAGTATCTCCCTCATTGTGTTCATGTGAGAAAGTATATGTGAAATGTTTGGAACAATTCTGGAATAGTAGATGCTCGATAGTGACGATAGTGTTAGGTATCACTATAACAGCACCGTGCAAGCTCCTAATTACTGCAGTTTAGTTCTAAAAGGGACCTTAAAGATGACAAAGTTCAATGGTTTCAACTTCAGATGAAATCAACTTAAGGGCTTTCAACATTTAACAAAGCAAATGAGAACAAAATAGAAAATGTTAAAGTGTATTGTATATGGTAAGATTATATATTGGTTCATGAAATGTCAGTTTTAGGGGAACAGCAGATACAATTGATGCTCTGCCTACATCACTTCAAGTCTCTTCTGTTTCTGTCCATCCCTCCAGCATCTTTGTGCTTCTTTCCTAAGGCATCTTCTTCCAGTTTTTTTGAGAACTACCCTTCTGCTATTAGAGCCATATTAACCTAATATATTATTATTATTAATATGTTACTGCATAATATTTTCATTTAAAGCAGTGTTTATTATGGCACAGTTTTTGAGAGTCAGGGATCCCGGGACGACTTAGGTAAGTGGTTCTGGCCCTGGTTCTTATGACATTTTAGTCAAGGGCTCAACTGGTACTACAGACATCTCAAGGCTTGACTGGAGCCAGAGGATCTGCTATGAAGTTCATTTAGTAATTGACAGTAGTTGACTCCCTGTCACAAGAGTCCATGTCATGGGCCTCTTCGTAAGATTGTTCATAAAATAGAACCTTACTCCTAACATGGGTATCATAGTCACTTATGTACTGATGTCAAAAGTGACATACCATTTCTTCTTCTGTATTTTATTGGTCATACAAACCATCTGTGGCACACTGTAGGAAGTAACTACACAAAATGGGAGTACTACAAAGCAGAGGCCGTTGGGTCTGCTCTGAGACATCCCATGAGTGCCTGGTGGAGTGGCACCCTTATGTGACAGCATATACACAGTGATCAGGGATGAAGTATGAAAACATAGCTTTCTTGCCTTAAAGTGGGTCAAATTCTGTGAAGTAGTTTATCCTCCACATCTCCATGACTCAGGCTGAGGTTGGGATTTCTCTTTGGGAAGGTATCTTTGATAAATAATTTGCACTCAAATTTTTAGATTAAGGTCCATATCTGGGAAACTTAATCTAGGGCAAGCTGTGGTGGTGGTAGTGCTGCTGCTTGGGAGTGTGTGTGTGTGTGTGTGTGTGTGTGTGTGTACCGGTTCAATATAAAACATTTTTATTCCAAATCATGATCAAAACATTGAACTAAAAAAACCCGGATCTTTATCAGTCCTTTCACTTTACAACTGAGTAAACTGAGGTCCAGACAAATGAAGTGACATTCAACGCTCGGTGATTAGATGGCCCCTTGGGTTTATCTTGAGTCTTCCTATTTTAAGCCTCTGGTTACAAAATCACTTCAATTACATTCACTCCAACTCCGCCTCTTGATTGCTGTGTGACTTATATCAATTTGGTTCCACAGGGCTTTAGTACCCTCATCTATAATGTAGGATTAATTAATTGTTAAATAGAAAGAAATGTTAAACATGTGACTGAGGGCATAGCCCACCAGGTAAAGTGATTGCCAAGAATGCACAAGGCCCTGGGTTCCATTTCCCAGCATGATATGAAAATTAGCCAGATGTGGTGGTGTATGTCTATAATCCCAGTACTCGAAGGCTGACAGAGGAGGATTGCTGCGAGTTTGACGTTAGCTTAGGCCAAATAGTGAGCCCAGGATCAGCCTGGACTGTACAGCTAGACCATAAAAGTTGGATCAACCATTTATTGGATTTTCCTCCATTTTAAAAAATTGTACTAAGATACACATAAAATTTACTATGTTTACCATGTTTAAGGGTTCAGTGCCATTAAGCATATTTATATTACTTTGAAGCCATCAGTACCATTCATCTCCAGACGTCTTTTCATCTTCCCAGACTTAACGTCAGTACCCGCAGAAACTCCCCCATTCTCCTCTCTCCACAGCCTCTATCAACCAGCTTTTTACTTTATTTTTCTATAATTTACCATCTACTGTTTTATACTTAAGCTAATATTTCTTCTTTACTTTCATCTTGGGCTAAACAGAACAAATTCTTTCTGACATACAGTTTATCACAATACCTGGTATATGCAACAATGGCCGCTGGAAATGTCATGTACATGGAAGTGTCCTGTAAGCTAGAAAGCACCAGAACAATGTGAGTTGTCATAGTAATAACACTGCATCTGAAAAGGACCCCAAATCCTGCCTGTTTATGTGAGGTTGTACATCAATATGCATTTTTGATCAACATCACACCATAATTCAACAATAAAATGTGCTAATTATATAACAATGTTTATCTTCCTCTGAAAAAGCAAAACATTTTTCCTTTATGAAAAAAAATGTCTAAAATTTTCTTTCTAAATGGTTTTACATTTTAGGCAATTTTTAGTTACATGTCAAAGCATAAAAAGATAAACTGCAAATGTGTGAGGGTTTTTCATTTTTTGCATTTCACGAATTGGTAATATTGCCGAAAGTAGGGTCAAATATGGTGAGCTGTGTTAACGTGAGCCTGTCGGTCCACCGCCGCTCTGTCTTGACATATGAAATATTTCACATTTTTGAGAAGCTAAAAGTCATGGAAACAGAAATGTTAACAGAAGCTAGAAGAAAAGACGTTTTTAATGTAATAATTTAAGCCTTGTGATTTTTTAAAACCTATTTGTATACACTTAGCCTGTCTACAGATTGGAAGAATGGACTTGTCTAGCTGGGGGAAAAAACACTGACTCTGGTTGAAGGACTAAAATCTTTGGGTTTTTGTTTGTTTGATCGATGTTGATTTATATTTCTTTCTATGTTTCTAGTTAAAAATAGTACTCCTGAGTACATCAAAAATGATAGCCCTTGTTATGAAACAAGCATCTGTATACATTTTCAGTGCACAATAATATCATCTCCTATAAATAGCAATATTCATCAAAACTTTACCTGCAATTTAAACTCAGGAATTTTATTGGCTAAGACATGCATTCACATGCACACACATACATGTATGAATATATATATGTATATATATTCATGGTCATTTCTTATAGTAATCTTTCTTTTTTGATAATAGTAAAAGTTTAGAAGCCATTGAATGTCCATCAACTGGAAACTGATTTTAAAAATCATGATGCTATGCAACTATGAAAATAATTAGGATGCCTTCATATTCTGACATGCTCCAAACTATATTCTAATATATTCTAATACATTCTAATATATTATTAGGTAAAAACATTGAGATTACGTATAGTGTATATGCTAACTTTAGTGGAAAAATGATACACAAACACTTATCTTCAAACACTGGTAAGATAAAAACAGAAACAAAAACATACTCTTTTGAAACTGGAAGCAAACTAATAATGCAATCCTTTTCTTTGCATAAAGCAATGTACTAATTATTAATGTTTCCCAAAGCCTATTGCTATATTGTCTCGTCTGACAACATTTAAGCAAGATGTGATGAAAGTCAGGATGCAAATGCAAATGAGTCACATAGACATCTATGTGTAGCAGTGTCAAATTTGAGTCATTATTCTTTAGGATACAGATTTGCTTGATGATGATAACATGAAATCAATCAACTTCTGGAAATAAGCAATGCCAAAGCTAAAGGCAACAGGGTCTGAGTGCTGGAGAAGAAAAATATCCATCTGGTCTGTGTGAAGCAGAAAACTTGAAACAATGGCAGGCCCATTGCTTGGACTTTGGAGACGTGTGTGGAAAGGCTAAGAATAAGCTTATAGCAGAAGCAAATCCTTGCAAGCAGAGTTTAAACTCCATTCTGCCGTTGGCTCACGAGAAAACTTGAACACTTCTGTCATAAAGTAATTATGGCCCAACACACTGTGCCATGAAGGGGAAAGGACATCTCACTCTACTGTCACGTAGGGTCAAATTCAACCGTATTTCTTTCCCTTTGGTTTTCTCTCCAAAAATGTCGCCTACAGCTCTCCCATATCTGAGGATCACAGGAAGCTGACTGGCCACGTTGAAGCTAATTACACATCTTGAGGTAGATGATGTGCTAAAAAACATCGACTTCGCTCCATCCTCTTTGCAAGTACTGCATAGGCACTCCAGTGCCTCAGTCTGGTAGCTTTTTATTGGGCACGGTGTGATCAAAATATATGGCAAATGATTAATATTCTAAAAAAATATTGCACTAAAGGACACATTGCCACTAATCCTTCTCAAAACACTTTCCCTTGCTTTGAATAGACTTATCCCATCATTTTGCAGCATTCTGAAGGAGTCCTGGAAGTTCTCTTTTATGAATATTTTCACCAGGTGTGATCAAAAACTATGGCGAATGCGGCTGCCCAGTGCCGTCAATAGAAAGACAGCCTCGTGAAAACATTACTGTGTGTCCTCATCCACCTTATACACTGATTCTGGCACCTTGTGACCTCTGCCTCTGCCACAAAGTCCAAATGACCATTAATGGTAAACTTTATGAATCAGTTCAGGACATCAAGCTAGCCACACAGTGCAACCAAAGACACCCATTGGAAGGACTTCCAGAATTGCTTCAAAAAGTGGCAAGAATGACAGGGCAAGTGTATTTGAAGTGAGAAGAAATATTTTGAGGGCAATGCTTTTTCTTACTGTAATGATTTTCTTAAAATTTAATTATGTGTTGTGATCATACCTTATATTTGGAATTAGCTTTTATCACCCACCATTGAGAAATCAATCAACTGGACACAGACAGAAAATAACTTCCATTCTCTCCCGCCCCCAAATTACTCTTTTTATTTAGCATGTTTTTGTGATATGTAACAATTACATTCAGCTTGGGAAATTGTCCCATATACCCGTCTCCTGTTGATCATTTTTACATCCCTTTCCCCTTCTTGTATCCTCTTACATATTCTTTTTTCTTTTTTCTTTCTTTTTTTTTTTTTGCTGTCATAATGTGGAATTGATGTCAGCAATCTCTTAGTAGCAACTCTTATAAAGTTACTCTGCACGTCTCACCACTTAAGTTATTGATAATTCACTTAGACCCGGATGAGCAATTATTCTCATCTCTATATTCCTTGCTATACCTCGGACAAACGTTCATTTAATAGACATTCACAAAAGCTTGCTAAATTGAGCCACCTACTTTATTTTGCACTGATGAAATCTGCTGGTTGGAGATAAATTTTGAAATGATTTACATTTCAGTTGTAAAATTAAAGTTTAGAATGCCTACCTTCCTATTGAAATCAGAAATTCTCATCTCAAAAAAACCTTCAGTTTATCATTCTGGAAAACAGGTTTTGATTTTGAACTCTAAGGTATTCGGGGCAAACTAATTTTCAGTGCTATTGGAATTTAAGCTGGTGGCGATATACATGTATTAAATGTATTGTTTTGGCTTTTTGGAATGGTACTTAGTCATTTTGTATATTACTTATTTTTTCAGATACAAGTGGATAGTCAAGATGTAATTTTGTAAGCTTTCTGAAATAAAACATCTCTAGCTATTTGAAAACTGAAACTGTCCTTTCGATTTCAAACCTTAAGAACAAAACTCTAACAATACAGACCTTCTTATTAATTCCAATTTGCCTCAAATTTGGTATGTGTCACGAATAAAATAATACAATTGGTGATAGCTATAACATTGAAACTAACATTACAGATGGGGAAAAGATTTAGGCTAGGTGAAAATGCTTGCAAATTACATATCTGATAAAAGGCTTATAGCCAGAATAAAAATTGGTAGAACTCGATAACCAGACAAGGAATGCAATTAAAAACAATGAAAAGCTAAGGCTGAGGCTGAGGCGGTATCTCAGTATTAGACCACATTCTTCAGATGCTGGAGGTCCCAAGCTGGATGCCCAGTGCTAAAAGCAAACCAAAATAAAGACAGTATTTGAGTAGATATTTCACCAAATATAACAAACAGACTATATCATAGACAACAATAGTGTATAGCATACTTCAAAATGCCAGAAGGAAAGATTTTAAATTTTTTTATAAAGGGAATATTACATATTTGAGAAGATGTATATGTTCATAGTAATTTAAACATTGCACAATATATGTATGTATCAAAAAGTCACGAGAAATTGAACGTGGTGGCACGGGCCCATAATTTTAGCACACTGGGTGGCTGAGGCAGGAGGATCTCAAGTTGGAGCCATGGCTAAGAAACTTAGCAACTTAGATTGTGTCTCAAAACATCAACAAATTCATAAATAAATAAATAAATAAATGGTATTCTATCTCAGTATGATGGCCCTGGGTTCAATCTTCAATACCACAGAAAAAAAAATACCACAGTATTGTATGCATGATTTTTATGTTTTGATGAATCCAGTGAAAATTCTCAATTTTCCCCATGGAAAGGTAATATCTCTTCTTCTTCCTTGAACATAGGTGAGCACCTGCACTTACCTTAATGACTGTAACGTGGCAGAAAGGATGCTGTGTGGTGTTTGATCCTGGGTTAGAAAAGGGCTGTGCTTTGCTGTGTATAACCCTCTTTTCACCCTTGAAACCTAATCACTATGTTTCCAGGACGCCAAAGACATGTGGCGTGACAGGCTGGCTACCCCAATATTGCTGGAACAATGACTAAGCTTATTGCTTGAAGTGACACCTCTCAGAGTCTGAGAGTCTCAGAGGGGAAGGACAAGGTCTGATGTTGTATTGAGAGTTGAACATTTGGTTTATTGTAGGTCTTTCAACGTGGATGCTTTATTAGGATTAAATAAAGGAATTGGCATTGATGGACAATTATAAAAGTGAACATTTTAAGGCTACTGCCTCAAAGAATCTCAGGATGTAGAAATTCTTTCTTTCTTTTTTTGGGGTACAGTTTTGGGTTTTGAGCCTTCACACTGAGCTACATTCTTAAGCATGTTATTTATTTATTTTGAAACAGTGTCTCATAAATTATTAAGTTGCCCAAGCTGGACTTGAATTTGCCCTCATCTTCCCTGAACGTCCCAGAGTGCTGCAATTGCAAGACATAGGGCCCAGATGCAAGAAAGTGTGATAGAACTTGGAGTTCCTGAGAAGAACAATAATTCTATTTGTACCTCTTATTTGCCTAGGAAGCAACCTACTGGAATACTGGCAACCATTTTGTATCACAAATATAACTAATAAAAATGGAGAAAAGTTCATAACCAAACAAGGAAATCCACATTTCTGACTTTGATTTCCTAAAATAGGAGAAAAACCCAAGTTCACATCCCTGCTTGCAGCTGCTGTGCAGAGATGTGTCCCAGACTCCATGTATGAGACGGACCCATGTGAGACTATGGCTTAAAAGCAAACAATATACAGTGCCTTCATTTCTTTTGAAGATGTGTCTAGCATTTAGTCATGTCAATGACAGTGGCTTCCTCATGGTTGCAAAGCAGAGTTCTTGCTACAGCTCTGGCACCAGGATAATGTCAATGTGGGCTTCCTCCAGTGGTCAGTGGCAGTAGCTCATCAACTGTGTTTTGCAGGATGGTTCCAAGTTTTGTTCCTGGAAGTTCAGCTTGAAGCCCAGACATCATCTTTCTGAGCAAGAATAAAATTTATTTCGGAATGGCTTTCTCCTTAATGACCAACCTGAACAAGAAATATGTGCCAGAAGAGGTTCTGCAACACATCCTGAGGCAAACAGGAGGGGAGTGTCAGACTGAGGATGTCTTCTATCGGTTGCTGATGTCTGCTGTCGAGCCAGTCCAAGACATGTATCAACTAAACAAACAGCTAATTAAACTATTATCTAGGCTACTTAAAAATAACATGCTTGTTTCAGGCAAGGTTCTGAAGGATCTAGTGGCAGTTGTCACAGAATAATATGAAAGGCTTAAGGAATCGAAAATTTTGGAGTAGAAGTTAGTTGCTTCTAGCTGAATTTGACAGCTTAAAGAAAAGGGCACCTCAAACTCTTAGTACTTTGTATCAAGATAAAAACAAAAATATGTGATACTTTTACGATTTTATTCAAAGAATCTCATCACGTGTAGCCATTGGGCTGGCATAGTTGAAATAAACCTCAAATTTTGATTCTTAAATGCTGCATAAAAACTATTGAACATAAAAGAGGCTACCTTTTTCCAGTATATGTTTTTGGCCCCTTTATCAAAGATCAGGTTGCTGAAGGTATTTGAGGTGCACTTAGATCAATAGAGAATGGGTTCCTAAAAATTGGAATGGGGCCATATCTTAGTATTGAGATCGCCCAGTGCCCCAGCTACCACAGGACATATCCTCCTCTCCAGGTTGGTGAGGCTGTTCTTTGCTGAGACTGTCGCCTTGTGAAAGGGGCAGAATTTTCCTGAATTCTTTGCTTGCTACTTCTGCTTATTGCCACTCCTAAACTAGAATTAGAACATAACAGGCTCCAGTCTGTAGATTACAAATGCATGAATGAATATTGGCAAGAATTAGAGTGAGCGCGGTGGGTGCCATAGCAGAGAAAGCAGAACACAATACTAGACCAGGATAAATCCATTGCTAAGAAGACGCTTACCAGGAGATTCTGACTTCACTGTGCCACCTTAAAATGCTTGGACTGGCCCCAGTTGTTTGTTCAATTAGACTCAATAAGGGGCCAGGATTAAAGACGTTAGATGCTAAAAGTTTCTTGGTATAGTATACTGAAGGAATCCAAAGATTTAGGAAGATAGAAATTCGGTAATGAATTCAATATATATTATCTATTTACCTGGATAAACCTCCTCTTTATACTTGACACATCTGCCATAATATCCTGCAGCCATGTGTAAGATATACAGGCACAGAACGAAGTTCTCACTTTAACTGATAGATGAATCTAAAAAAAATGATTAGCAGTAGCCAATTACTCATTTCCTGACAATTTCCAGACACAAAGCAACTAGCACAATTTTCCAAGGACAAAATGCAGGGCAGTCAATGGTTTGACGATGCGTGGCTCATCAATCATGAGAGACAGTCAGTGCTCAGAGGTCTGGGAAGCAGGCAGGAGGGGTATTCCACACTGCTTTGTCCCTGCTCGTCACTTTGAGTACCAACCAGCTCCGCTGTTTATTAAGTTAGAGCCTCAACATCTCAGCCACTTTTTTGTTGCTGGATGTAATACGTGACACCCACAGGCTAAAGAGAGAAAGCATTCATTTTGGCTCGCATTTCAGAAATCTCAGTTTGTACATGATCTACCATCAATGGTGGGAAGACCTGGAAGGGAGGAAAATTGCTTACTACAAGGTGGCTAGAGAGCAGAGACAGAACGGGGAGCTGGAAAGGGAGATACCCGCTTCCAGGTCCCACCGCTAGTGATCTTCCATTCTAGCAAGACTCTACTCCGAATGAAACAGGACAGCATCCATTGGTGAGTATGGCACCTCCATGATCCAGTCATCTTCCAACTTGAGTCTTTTGAGGTACATTTGAACTCTAAACCATGACACTCTAGTTTCATGGAATTAATATTTCCCAGTATGTAATATCAGTGAGAAGTTTTACGTTATATCAGTGGTTCTCAGCAGGAGGCAGTTTTGCCCACATTTGGCAAGGTCTTTAGGCACTTTTGGTTGCCACAAGTGAGACAGTGAAACTGGTACCTGGTAAGTAGAGGCCCTAGATGCTGCTACTCATCCCACAATGCACGGGTCAATCACCGCGATAAAAGAGAATTGTCGAGCCCAAAATGTCAGTAATACCAAAGGGGAAAAATTCTAATTAGTTGTGTGTAAAACATGTACTGAAAATACAGGCTGACCAGCTTGCTATGTTCCATCTAGAGCAAGGATTAGTAAATATTTTCTTTAAAGTGCCAGATAGTAAGTATTTCAACAACATTTCAGAACTTGTGGGTCATGTGGCTTCTAATTCAATAAAAGACAATACTCACATATAAAAGAAAGTGTTTGAGTTCCAACCAAATTATTTACAAAAGCAGGTGGGGTTGAATTTAGCCTGCTGGCGGTAGTTTGCCAACACTGATGGCGTTTAGCTTCAGTGCTCTGTAGTTCTGTTGTTTAATGAATGATGCTGACCCATAATAATTTTGTTTGATGATGGTTTCATTTTGCCATAAACCCTTTCAAATAAATGGACTGAAATGATGTACATGATTATTAATGACAAACTTCTAAATTTCCATTTGTCAAGAAAGTTGGTTATGGATATGCAATTAGCAAAATATTTTGGAGATATTTACCATCCACCTTGGGAGCCAAACTAATATAATCACCTACCTAAATAAAATTCAAAGAGGTAAGTCTGTGAGAGACACATAAATACCTATTATGAAACTTAGGAGTTAACTTAAGAAGCCTGGGACTAAGGGAAACAGTTTAATAACTAAATCTTCACAAGAAGTATTTGCATAGAACTCAGTTGAACATGGTTTTTAGTGTAAATTTTCATTTTCAAAAATGAATGCCATTCATTTTATTCCAAGCTTTCAGGCACGTATATTATAAATGCAATGATAGATGTTATTGTGTTTGATCCATTAGAAAAAATTCACAAGGGACAGATGAGACCAATTTTATATATGTGATATTGAATGCTTTAAATGAAAAAAAAACCTGTTCATTTTAAGGATGTTCAATTTTATTTTCACCCAAATTGTATTATCAACAGAAAGATTTTCAGGAATCTCATTTTTCGACAAAAAAATAGCAAATTATTACTAATTCTATTGAAATTTCGTTTTAAATTTCAATATTGAGCATACTGTTATTTGGTGATACAATATAACAATTTTTGTGACACACAGTATCATGGCCAAAAAGGTTGTTTGTTTTATGTTTTACTAAGTGAAGATGACAATGGAGCAGATGTAGACTTGGGATTCATTGAGTGGCACATAAGTGAAAAGTTGTACCAAACTGTTATGATATCTTTTCAATCAAAATAGAAAAGGTAGTTGTCAAAATGTACAAAGACTTTATGTCACTGGATGGGAGGTCCTCTAAAAAGTAGACTGGGACCTCAAATCACCCTACCCATGGCATTGGTTGTAGCTTCACTGACTTATGAAAGAAAGAATTACAAGACACATCAGTACAAGGTATTAGAAAATTGATTAGGTAGGATTGAAGAAGTACATACTTAGAGACAATGGAGTACAGAACCTCAAGAAAGAGAGAGGGTTGGGGTTTTAATGCGACCTTGGGAGTACCCTCAAGATGGGTGGTCTAGGATGTGTACTGCTGCGTTCACCCAGCCACACATTTGGTGAGCTAGGGTAGCATGCAAACTCTTTGCACCTGTTTGAAGTTTAGAAGTATGCTACCCAGTTAATAGTGTTGCTTCCTTGAAAGAGGACATTTATGAGAGGAGAAGCATTCTCAGTAAGTAGGTGAAAAGCACAGGCCCTCAATTTCCAGGGTTATTGTATCTTTAAGACCGTTAAGACTTTTTTCTGGAGTGAATTTCCTGGAAGGGAAAGAGGAGGGTATAATCTTGGGTAACTTTGTGTCATGAAGATGTAGTTTTTCTTAAAAGCGCAATTTAAAAATTTTGTTTTCCTTGTCTCCTCTTTACCTTTTCTATTTTCTTTATCCTACCTCATTTACACACACACACACACACACACACAGATTGAGAGAGAGAGAGAGACAAAGAAGAGAGATCAACTAAAGAACTAAAGTAAAAATATCTTTCAGGATAAAGTTGACGTTGAATACAGAAAATATTTTCACATAACTGTATATGTGTCTCTTGAACTGAGGAAAAATGTATGTAGGAAATACTAGAGAATTTTTAAAATAAATTTTAGGTACATTACAATTTTCAGATTTGTATTTTTGTCTCCTTTCCTAGAAGACTATTACCAGGGTGATAGCCCCATAAAAGTAACATATTTATTCTAAAAAATTTTTAAATGAGTGAAATTTCAAATTTAATTTTCTCTGTATTTCAGTGTTCTATTGATTACTGTGTATGTCTTGTTAGTACAGTTGATCCAGTGGTCTGTTCAAGAAGTCATCCTTATCTTCAGGTTTTTCATATGTGAATAAACACACCACTAGAAGACGTTCTTACACACTTGCTCTAGGCCTCTTGGTCACCTCCATGAAAAGCACTGAGACTATTAAGAAATACACTGAGAGACAGAACAGGTCACTAATAAAGAAATAAATTGATAGTCTCTCTCTGTTGCTTTGAGATGTTTTTTGAGATAAATTTAATAATGAGATCATTGAAAATGTCATTGTGCTCCAAATACAAAGTTACCCAAGAACCTGATAAAAAGAAAGGGGTATTTTCTAACCATCTAACACTATGTTCTCTCTGGTATATATAGATAGATAGATATAGATATAGATATAGATATATTTGTCCCAATTTACCCTGGAGGAGGGGAGATATTGCCCTCTCATTAGGGTAGACTTGACATAAGGTGATCCCAGGTCTCTGTCTCAGTCTTTGGAAACTAAACACACTCAATTCTTTCTTGCTTTGCCAATTTGGAAAGCCAGAATGAGGAAGCTGACCTGAACTTGACTAATTTGCTGTTTAGATACTTGAGCAATCGATGCAAAGGAACATTTGGAAGAGAGGCTGTAAGTCATTACTTCCAGCTTTAAATTGGCGGGCATGACTCCATAACCTAGACCTGTAGTTAGTTTGGATTCTATAGATTACTAAGCCTAATTTTCCAACTTCGTTGTCAGTTTAGCAAGGCTTTCTCTTCAGTAATTTGCAAGTAAACTACCCTGTAACCTGCCCATCTTGCTGGCCTTTGAGGAAATCCTTTCTTGCTAAAGGCAATTTACACTAAGGTGTTAAAAACTCAGTGCATTACTCCTCCCAGGAGTCCTTGAATATTGAAAAGATTTTTAAAGGGAAAGCGATATTTGAGCTTTGAAAGGTGGTTGTTCAGATAATTGGTTTCTACTTGACTGTGGAGTAAAGTGCTACCATTTATTGAATACGATGCTTTATGGTTTTAACCCCATATTTATTACTGTACATATGTGATGCACAGTGGTTACATTGAGTTGAGGAGTTTGTGCACATATGTATCACAAAAACCTTGTACACCTCATTGTCTTTCCTGCTCCTTCCCTCATACTCCCCAACCCCTATGAGCAAACCCATTTGGTTCTATAAAATGCCTGTATTCTGGATTTCCACCCCCCCCCCCATTTTATGAGTATATATGTGTGATACACAATGTTTACACTGAGTACATTTGAGTGTTTTGTACACATATAGATTGCTTCAAAAATACAGTTTGTTCCCCTTCCCCCTTTTGACTTTCCCACCCCTGCTTCCTCCCCCAGCTCTCCTTATCACCCCCATATTCTTCTAAAAAAATCAGACAGATTTGAGATATTTGTAGATAAATGGAGGCAACCTGAGACCCTCAAGCTCAGCGAAATGAATCAGACACAGAGGTTAAATTATCAAACGGCTTCTCTAATATGAAAACTTCAATGGGTTTTACCACACCAAGTACTTTACAATCTCCACAACACCTCAAAAAAAGGTGTAACCATTTACATTTTTCCCCCTGGCCAACCCCTTCACTCAGGCCTCACCCACCAATCTCAGGCCTAGTCAGGACGACTCGTACCCCTTTTACAGATGAGCCGTAGAAGGCTTAAAAGAGTAAAGGAATTTGCTTCTTCACCCACCTAATATTTGAGGGAGCCAGAATCCGAATCCATGCTGTTTTTCTGCAGAGTCAGTTCCTTCACCTTCATCATGTACAGTCTTTTTATTTGGTGGGAATCTTGTGGGGAAAGGATTTTTCCCTCTCGGTCACTCTGTGTGCGTGATTGCCCATCTCTGTGTGGAACTGGCCCAGAACCTACACCCAAACTGAGCATGCTGAATGGGATGCTTACATTTCTTCTATGTATGAACGCATAGTTTAGTAGGACCAGGCCAAGCAGAGCCCTTGTCCAGTTATTCCCTGCTAAGAATCAGCAATTATTTTATACATATGATGACATCCACAGAGCTTAGCGTACAAATTGGAGAATGCTAACTAATATATATGCTATGTAATCATGAGGTAGTTTAAGATATAGAATATTTTTATCTCCTAGAACCATCCTTTATTCTCTTTCGAGGCAATTTCACTACCCACAGGGGCAGCCAGTTTTTGCAAGTTTTAAATTAAAAATTGCTAGTAATTTAAAAATTACTAATTTTTAAATTGCCAGCTTTGAAATAAGTTTTGCTTGGTACTGGAATTTATATAAATGGAAATATTATAGACTCTTTTTTCTCCACTATTTTTATTAACATACAAATGTAATACATAGTATTTACAATGAATTTGGGTGTTTTGTACATCTATGTATCACATCGACTTTACAATCCCTTCCCATCTTCTACCCTCCCACTCCCTCCCTGTCCCTTCCCCCGGCTCCGGCTATCACTTCATATGGTTCCAAAGAATGTCTGTGTTCTGGGTTTTCCAAGTTGGAGAAACCATACAGTGTTTAACATATTAATCTTCCGCACCTAAGTCATTTCACTCAAGTCACCACTCTAACTCAGCTTCCTATTCCTCTAATGGGTTCACAGTAGTTAAATCTTGATATCTCTTCTCTGAATCCAACCAATCCTTTTATTGGGATATTCATCAAAAGTTTTTAATGGCCCCAGAGAAGAAGCGACAACAGCTAGAGGAGAATGAGCTGAGAAAAAAGTATGTTGGTAATTAGTGAAATATGAGTAAATAAGATATGAAAGTTAAGGAATTCTGAAATAACTAAATTTGCCTTCATGTCTGTCACTTTAAGTATAGACTCTTTTAAGCAAGGCTTCTTTCACTCAGCCTAATGATTTGGAAATTAATTTATGTTTCAAGGTACATTCTAGTTAATTCTTTTCTATTATCCATTCATTGTATGAGCTTACCCCAAATTTCTCATTTAATTATTTTCCTGTTCTTAAGGATGTTTTCAGTTAATGGATAATCTAAATAGAGCTGCTTTGACCATTCTTTGAAATGTCTCACTTAATCATTTCTTTTGTTCCCTATGTACTTAGAAGTGGGATTGCTAGGTCAGAAGGAAGGAGCATACTAAAATTTATCAGAAACTATAAAGATAGATAATTTTACATTTCTGCTAGCAGTGCATGAGAATTCTGGTTGCTCCATATCTTCATCCACTTTGGGGGACTTTGTTATTGGTGAGTACATATTTTAGCTCACCATGACTTTTATTTATACTTTCCTAATGACTAAGGATGTTGAACATCTTTTCATGTTTACGATCTGTTTCTATTTATTCTTTGTTGTAAGACTGTTCACGTTTTTGTCTCAGTTTGTGTTACCCTTGGCTGATAATGAAAAAATTATGGCACCACATTACATCTGCAATTGATGCACAGGTCAGAGATTATAACTGTATTTACCCAAGGCCGAGCCAAGAAAGGTCATGTTCATAAAGATTGTCTTGCATTAGATGTTTACACTTACTCTTCAGGCCATAGGCTTCCATCAGGCAGTGGTAGAACAACTCTGTGCTCCAAAAATGTTTGGTTTAACTGATGTCCTTGCTCATCTATTAAGAGTCAGGATATAACTCATAACATCTGATTTTGCATGAAAATATATGGCAGCACTGAACCTAGGCTTCCTTGTTGACAATTCTGACCAAGGCTGAGACCCCTTAGATTGAGCATGCACTTTCCACTTTAACATAATCACAATCCATACTCCCTTCTGTCTTATTCTCAATCTGTCTGCAAGACCTCTGTAGAGGGAACTTCCACTCTGATCTTAGAATTAGTCTGAAATTATCTGATCAACTGCTCTACTGTTTTCCTATGAGTGACCAGATTTTAAAAACTCACCATATCTCCTCCTTTTTAATGCCATAAAAGCACAGATGAATTTTCAGGACAGTTTCAAGAGTTAATGTTATTTTGCATACTTAACTTTATCCCAGACTTAATCTGTACTACACCTCTATCTTGAATTCTTCATTCACTTAAAATATGTTGCATAAAATGAATTTAAATCTTTTTGGGAGACAAAGCAGCGTTTCTGCTTTGGAATATCCATTATCAGTGGTTGCTAAGAAAATGAAGCGGCCATTAGCTGAGGACCACAAATTGCTCGCTCTCTTTTCTACTTAATGGAGGATTGTCAAGGAGGTAGAGGTGGTAGAACCAAAAAAATAAAAAGAGGTTCCCAATCCATTCAATATGGGTGAGAAGATTTTCTGAGGGTCTAGGTCTGTAGGTTCTGAGTGAATTAAGACCTTTGATAGAAACAAAAAGAGACAGAACTCATAGCATGTGGTCACTCCACATTACAAAAATATTATTCATGAGAAAGTTGAAAATAGAAATTCCACTTGATCCAGCTGTAGCTCTATTGGGCATGTTCCCAAAAGAAATAAAGTCAACATACCAAAAAGACACATGCACATCCATGTTTATAGCAGCACAATTCATAATAACCAAATCCCAGAACAACATACAGGAATGGTTAAAGAAGATGTGGCACCTATACACAGTGGAATACTATGCAGCCATAAAGAAAGACAGATACAAAGCTTTTGAATGTAAATGGAGCCACCTTGAGTCAATAATGCTCAGCGAAATGGACCAAACATAAAGACTTACTACAGATGGGTGTCCATTTATGAAATCCACACAATAATGGCATTAAAAGGCCCCGACTTTTATTTTGGAAATGCATGAATTGAAAATTCTATAACACAGAACCATGAGGTTTGGGCAACTAGTGAGCATCTGTGTCCACCCCTTTTTCAGAGATTCACCCCATTTCTATCTGACCTTTGCTTCTCTTTCTACCCTGCCATTCATGTTAGGGCCTTTTTATGTCATGTGGATTATTTTACCAAAGTAAAAAAAAAAATCTATATTTTGAACTGATTTGTGACTGAATGTAGAAGTAAATGTAATAAAATTTTTTAAAATAAAAAAATTAAAAAGGCCCCAACATGAGTGCATGAGTGACAGGGCAGAACGAGGGACAATGGTCAGCTCGGAAAGTGGTGAACCTCTGACAAAGGGACAAGCATAAACACTCGATACCCCAAACCCTATGACTCTTATGTGTTGTAGAATTTGGAATTCATGCACGAACAATATATATATAAATTAGGCAAGATGATAGTTAAATTGCATGCACAATACAGTTTTTAAATTCTTGAATCATGTACCCCTCAATGTATTGAAGTCAGAGATTCATTTGAATTTTTCTGATAATTGTATACTTTTTGATTTGCATGCTCTTAATTCATTGCTGCCTTCGTTTTCAACATTGTTCAAATTACGACTTTCAAATAATAAAGCATAATTTCAATAAAAATATTATATCACCACACACCTATCAGAATGGCTAAAATAAAAATAGTGAAAACATCAAATGTAGTAATAATGCAGAGAAATTAGATCATTCAGAAGTTACTGATGGGAATGTAAAGCAGTACAACCACTCTCAAAATGAACGTGAGAGTTTCTTGTAAAACTAACCACGCACTTACCTTGCAACCCAGCCATTTCACTTTTGGGTATTTGTCCTGGAGAAATAAAAATGTATGGCCACACAAATACTGTATATGAATTATTGTTTATAATATCCCAAACTGGAAACACTCCAGATGCTTTTTAGTAAGTGAACATTTAACGACTATGATACAGCTATACAAAAAAAATATTCAGCTATAAAAAGAAATACACTATCAATACACACAACTTGGGTGCATCTCCAGGACATTATGCTGATTAAAGAAAATAATCTCAGAAGTTTATGTACTGTATGGTTTTATTTTTATAACATTCTTGAGATGACAACATCATAGATAGAACAGATTAGTGTTTGCCAGGTTTGAGGGCTCCTAGGGGTGCGAGGGAGATGGCTATGGTTGGCTGTAAAGGGCTTTTTTGTTGTTGTTGTTACCAAAACGTTCTGTGTCTTGACTGTAGCGGTAGTCACAGAAAAGTACGCTTGTGATAACATTACACAGAACTAAATATATATGCATACACATACACTATTATGTGTAGAACTGATAAGATTAGGGGACTATTACAATGTGAATTTTCTGGTTGTGAAACTGCTAAACAAAGATGTCATTCTAAGCAAAGGAGTTACTATAGAGGGAAACTATGTAAAGAGAATATGGTATTCCTTCGTACAGCAGCATTCAAATCTACAATTATCTCAAGGTAGGAAAGGCAAAAATACCATTATTTACACAAAATTATTTATTACAGTCGTAGCTACAGTGAAGTGGCTTCATATTTAAATAAAAGAACAAAAAAAATAGGAGAGAGAGAGAGAGAGTGTGTGTGTGTGTGTGTGTGTGTGTGTGTGTGACTCATTATATCCATTATTGATCTGGTGAAGTAGCTATCTCAGTTACAATGGCTGTGTAACAAATTACCCAGCAAAACTTGGTAGTTTAAAATAACGACTCATAATTTTGCTTGCAAAATTGTAACTAGGGCAAGACTCAGCAGGATGGCTGTCTCTCTGCTCTGTTTGGCATCAGTTTCGGGGGGAGTGACAAAAAAATGAAGGCTGGAGGCGGAAATCATTTGAAACCCCATGCATTTACATGTTTAGTGATGGGTCCTACTTGGTTGGTACTAAGATCTGAGCTAGAAACATCAAGCAGCATGTCTGCATGTGACTTGTCCCTGTAGGTTGGGCTTCCTTGCGACACGGGTACAATGATCTCCAGAAATATCAAAAGCACTGCAGAAAGTAATAGCTTTCTATGACTTAGTTTTAAATATCACACAGTGTCACTTCTGCAATAGGCAAAATCCTGTCCAGATTTAGGGAAGTGAATATAGAAAACATCTCTTGACACAGGAATGCCACCGTCACTAGGTAAGATGGTAGTGCTGGAAAGGATACATTATTATGACCACCTTTAAGAATACAATTTAGTATAGGGTCTCATGCAGAGTAAATGGTCAATGCAAATTTTTAATGAACTAAAAGAGGACTATTTATAAAGTGTGTGCCTTGTTGCCTTTCCTTGAGCATTCCGGCACTTTTCTCCTGCCCCCACTCCCCCTTTATTGAGACAGGGCCTTGTTGTGTAATCCAGGCTGGTCCTGAACTCATTATGTAGTCCAGGCTGGCCTCAAATACATGGCAATCCTACTGCCTCAGCCTCCTGAGTGCTAGGATTACAGGCACGCACCACCTCCCCTAGCTTATGCGGTGCTGGGGAATCCAGCGCAGAGCCTTAGGCTGAGTTACGCCCACAGCCTCTTCAGTCCTACTTTTTGATGGTCTGATCCTCAAAAAATGTATTAACACTTCTTTCTCCAGAATATAGTGACACTGCGGCGGGTTCGTATGGGGTTCATTTATCACGGCTGAACCACACACATTTTACAGATGTCCTTTTCCTGATTCTTGTTAAAGTAGGCCACAAGAGGGATTCTTGGGTGCCATTTAGAGGGCAGAAGGGAACAAAGCTGTTGCGCAGCTCTCTCGTACTGCCGAGCCGCTAACGCACGGAGCCGAGTGAGACAGCAGCTGGCTTTCCGCCCCATCTTCCCTGTATTCTCTTTCAGCTTGGGTTCGGTGTGTGGGCTCAGCCCTGTGATCAGCGCTCTCCGGTTTCCACAGGACTACTACACTACTAACATCAGAGGCAACAGGAACTTCCAGGGGTTGCAGCCTATCCCTGTCTACAGCCCCAGTTGTGGTCCCAGTTCATTCTTCATCTCACATCCGCTTTCCCTTCCCCCATCGCCTGCCCTGAGGCCTTTTATCTCCAGGATCACAAACAAAGAAATAAAGACAACCACCTTACCCCGACTGCTCTGTAAGGGCCAAGCCCGCGAGCGTGCGCCGTGGTCTGGCTTCTCTGAGCTCCACATAACACAGATTTCGGCATCAGAAATCTCCAGTTCATACATTTAAGTTCCTACGAATTAATCTTTAAACATGCTACTCATATTGAATTGACGCCCACAATGATTACTTTTCATTAATCCAATATTTAACAAATATTTTATTAAGCCTAGTCTACCACTCCATACGTGGTCTTTTATTTTCAATGGGGACTCTTTTTTGAGAGTGGGACTGAGATTTAACTTGTAATATTTTTGAAAGATCCAATAAGCAAAAAGACAAGAAAAGACATGTTTGTGAGAATCTAAACCCCATTTTCCCATGGAGGGGGAGGAATATGAGAGTTCGAGGCTTTACAGGAATAATTGTGCTTTACCTGTGGACTGGGAGATGCCGGATGGAATGTCGGGGTTTCAAGCTGTAGGAAAGGTGACTGGCTTTAGTGGAGGGTGGGGTGAGGGTGTGGGAGGGTGTTGGGGGGGGACTCCTGTAGATTTATTGTGTAGCTTTCACATGTGTGTGTCTCATGTATCATCCAGTTCCTCCTGAGGAGCCGAAGAGAAGAAAACAGAATGTGAGAACAAAGAGCCTCTGCCCACACACACACACACACACACACACACACACACACTCCTGCAGTAGGGTGCTTCTCCTTGCTGCTTTGAGGAAAAGGGATAGGTAATTTGTCCAAAATGCTCTTCATCAAACTGTCTTGTGAGAGTCTTGCTAACAAGGGCTACTTAGCTGATTTTAGTCTGCATACATCACAATTTAAAAATCTGTTGCACATAGGGAAGCATTACTGTGGCTCGTTTTTTTTTTTTTTCCTTGAAGACGGATAAGCAGCAGCTCGTGCATTTTTAGAGAGCTCACAGATGCTGAGCAGACGCATCTCTTTTGCAATTTAAATGTTTCATTTTTATGACTGATATTAAAAGCCTGCAGTGCTGTAACACCACTGGATGTGCGAGAACTTCAGACTTTGGAATATGCAGATTACCTGGAAGCCATTTTCACGAGGCTTGCATTTTGGAAGACTTAAAATGCATCATCTTGTCAGAGTCTCTGACTCTTCGCACATCAAGGCATACACATCAGAAAAAAGGCATAGCTATGTTCCATCTGCATTAGACCAAGGCATCAGCTAGATACAATTGCTGTACAGTCAGCACACACTTAGACGATTGTCAGTATGTTGAAACATTTTCACATTGGTTGGTCAAGAGATGCTGTTCTGTGCTTCGAAAGTCATTCCAACTGCCACCACAGCCACCTCTGGCCTTCTCTCACTGATTACTTTTTGACCTAGCAAATGAGGAGCTATTACCTGCCATACAAAGCTACCTTTAGGACCCTAGCCTAATATTTGGGTGGGGATTTAGCCTGGTGCCTTGCTATAAGCAGCTAGTACATATTTTTTGATTTCTCCTGTATACGGATTGCTGGAAAAGTAGCAACACAGAAGACGAAAGATTTGAGTTGGAGTGCTTTTTTATCCTCTGCGAGCCTCAGTTTCACCATTAATAAAATGGTAATTTGGACAAGATTCTATCTAATGGTCCTTTGAGGTTTATTCAGTGATTCTACTGCTTAGCAGCATCCACGTGTTTTCCATTTTCATCTAGAGGTTTTGGTGTTTTGCAGAGGGAAACGACTCGCTAAGCATTTGGATAACAAATTCCAAAAAGCTGGCCAAGCAGTGGGACTTGTCAAGAGAAAAGGCAACAGAAACAAAACAGAACACTGTATAAAATCCCTGAACAACCCTGCTGAGGAAGCCATTTGCAATTATTATTTGGAAACCTCTCAAAAATTTATATTGGAGATGGAAAGTACCTTGAGAAAAACAACTAAAATGACTGGAAAAATAGGAGCCTTCTCTCCTAGAAAGCAGAAGGAAAGGTAAGGACCTGTAGGACCCGGGGTTAAGGTCTACATACCTTCTTGAAAGATGGAGGGGGAGCACAGATTTATCCATTAAACTTCGCAATCCTGCGTCTGGAAAGCAGCTCTTGAAGATGTAAAGGGCAGAACTGAAAACTCGTTCCCGGCTGTGCCTCTGCCAGGACTGGGAAGTTGCAGTGTTAACTTTTCAAACTTGCGCCTCTTAAGAAATAACATGAGCTATTCATACCGATTCGAACAAGGTAGATATTATTTCATGGTGACAAACCTATAACCATAATTACAGGGAAATGTTTATGTAGGGCACATCGGCTAAGGCAGTGCTGACCTCTTCTAACTCAGTACAGCCAGTGAGCAGCACAAAAACTAACTGAAAATGACACAGGTTTGCGTTCCGGTAGGGCAGTTCGCTTCTATCACCACCATGCCACCCCCCACCCCCCCTTTGTCTTTGTTTTTTTCTTCTTTTTCTTCTTCTTTTTAAAGTAGTGAATTGTCTTTTCTGGAAAGAAAATTCTAAGAGTTCAGAAGACTATGAATTAAAGATAAAAAAAAAATTCCCCCTGGTTGGAGGAATAGCTCTGCGGTTAGAGAACCTGCCTAGTAAGCTCAAGACTCTGGGTTCAATTCCCCGGTACCACATGAGCTGGGCTTTGTGCCACACGCCTGTAATCCCAGCGCTTGGAAGGCTGAGGCAAGAGGATTGCCATGAGTCCAAGGTCAGCCTGGACTCCAGAGTGAGCACACGACCAGCCTGGACAACTGAACAAGACCCTGTCTCCAAAAAAACAAACCAAAACCAAAACAAACAAAAAAAATTCCCCCTGCCATTACCCACCCCCCACACCTAAAGTAACGACTCAAAAAAAGTACTTGTTCATTTCTTCTTGTAAAAAAAAATATGATTTTGTATACAAATATATACAGTTCACTTAACAAAGTGTCTTCGGGACCTCTATATCATCAGAGCACATAAACTTGTTTCTTTATAGTGGCTGTATAATACTTCATTTTGTGAATATGCCATAATTTACTACTACTGAGCATTTAGGTAGGATGTTTCTGGCATTTGTCATATTTGCGATGTTACCATAAATATTTTTTGAATCTTATTTAGATCTTGTGCCTGGGTTCACTTGCTGGTTAGGGCATTTTTATACAATAACTTCCTGGCAAATGGACTGTTGCTTTAAATGAAACCACATGATACATTTTGATAAAGTGGCCTAATCTGTCCTCTGCTTTATGCTCCATGTGTGACTGCTCCACTTTCCTTACGTTGTCACAAAAAGGCGATTTTTATGTTTCCCTGTCCCCGCCCTTCATCCATCTTCTCCTGACTAACCAGACACGTACTCGGATGAGTCCTAAGAACACAGATGTCAGGAGGATAGGAAAGTGATGTAAATAAACTTGGAAATTTGGAGAAATGCCGTGTAACAACATCTCTGTTGGCCAAATGGAAAAAGCCATGAGGAGTTTTATGATGAATTTCATGTCTATGTTCCCAAACAGGGTATTTGGTATTATTCTTGTTTTAAAAATTTAGAGTGTTACATATTTTATTAGAAAAGAGTATATTTTGCAATATATAAAGAATGAACACCTGTGTAGATTCTTTTTCATGGCAGTTAAAGTGTGGGTTGATGTGGTGGTTTGGACCTGGAGTGTCCCCCAAAAGCCACATGTTCCTACGGATACTGTGTACTGTTGGGAGGTGGGGCCTGGCTGGAAGGGGTGGGTGCTTGGGGATGGAGCTGGAGGGGCGTGTGCTGGTTCCACCCCTCCTCCCAGACTTCTCCGTTCTGCGCTGCTGTAAGGATCTCTGCCTCCTGAGCTCCAGCTCTGGCCCTGGACCTGGCTCTAGTTGCAGCCCCACCATGTGATTCCACCACTTTCCAGCCACCTACCTGTGAATGGACTGTGACGTTCTGAAACTGCAAGCTAAAATAAATTTTTCCTCAATAAATTTGTGGATGTTGGGTATTGAGTCACAGTGACAGAAAAAGTAACCAAGACAGTTGAGTATAAAATAATAATTTTTATTTTTCTTGCTCTGATAATTACATGTGTCACTCAGTTTCCCTTTTCTGCCTCCCTCATTGCCTACCCCTCTATTTACAAGAGTAAAAATGTATACAACGCAATAAATACAATGAAGTAAAAATGTAATAGCTTTTTAACTGTGTGACCATTTTAAAGGAGTCAATTACAACAAAAGAATCAAATATTTACGATTACATGCGTATTACTAAGAACCAACATCTTGTATCCAAGGAATAAATCCCAAGACTTGGGTACATTCTAGCATTAAAAAGCAAGCGAAAATATATTTGATGGAATAAGTCTTGAGGAGACCTAGGCCAGGTGAATGCCTGTCGGGGAAATAGGGCGGTTGTCCATGTACTTCTGAAATACACCTGCTGTCCCGGGTTATGCAATTTGTGAAGGAAGCCAGAACTTGGCAGACAGTTGATGGTAAGAGATAGCATATGGTACCAGACTGCCACAGGCAGGAAGATGACCTGAGTGTCCTATACCCGAGCCAGCTCTCTCCCTGCTCTACCTTAGCTGCATCTCACTACACCACAGGAATACAGGACTTCATTTGTTTTTCAGCCAGGAATGTGGAATCTAAAGTTGAAATTTCAGCAAGTTAGTTCTGAGCATGGCTGTCTACTCCCTGGCGTTTTGGTTTTTATTACCATGGCTACACTTCCTGCACCATGTAAATACCATAGGTATCCACTGGCTTCACATTGCTTTGTCATTTGAACACTACAGGGCATTTGTAAGCTCTAGTAGTTAATGGTGTTTTGTTTTGTTTTGTTTTGTTTTTTTTGGTAGAACCCTATCCCCATACAAATTAAATAAAGAAGAATCTCTTCCTCCTTTGCAAGGCTGCCAACTCACTTACTTCAAGGGGCAATTATGTCACTGCCAAAACTATGCTGATAAATAATCTCTCTGTATTTGAATTTTAAAGTGAAGCTCTCAAGAGGGTTAGGCTCAGAAAGAACCAGCAATCGCTTACTTAGCTGGACTCAAACTAAATGTAAAATTAGCATCTTAATAAACAGAATTTCTTTTTTTCTATTTTGGTTGAAAGAGACAGCTTATTGATGCAAGGGAATTAGGACTTACCTTAGTGATTAGGGCGTCCCAAAGGGTTAGACTTGCTAATAGAAACCCAATTAAAATGCATTTTTGAAGGATTTTGTTAGAACTTGTAAATATCCCTGGTAGGGGAATGTCAGCCCTCTTGTTCTTTTAAGTTTACAATGATATTTTTGTTATATGTTGCATACTAAGTAGGACTCGAGGCAATCAGTCTGACTAATCAATTCTCTCCAATGCACACATCTTTAGTATTTCGACCTTCAAGTGGCTTCATAATTTCTTACAGTCCACACGCCATGGACTTTCAACAGAGAAGCTTGTTGTTACTAGGAGGATCTACATGGCTTCATTTATGTCTGAATATCGGGAAACGCTGCACTCAGTGAGTTCAGAGCCTCACTGCCAATAGACAGGCACCTGGCAGGTCGAGAGGGTACAGCCATCTGGAACAGTGGAGAACAAGGTGAAGAAAGCTTTTTTTCCCATTTGCAGAGAAAGCAATTACTACGTAAAATGAATGAAATGGGACCCAGAAATGAATGTCCCCGTCTACCCACCTGCTGTTCTTGATCTACAAATAATTCAGTCCTTTGCTTATGTGCAGGGACATGAGGGAAGGGAACACATCCCACAAGTCCCCATAGCGCAGAGATCTCTGCAGTGGTTCTCATCACAGCCAGCACTTCTAGATTCCTGTGGACTGTTACACGGCTTGGCTGCCTCGGAGTCACTGATACTTACTGCCATAAAGAACCTTGATGTTCTCGCCAATGATAAACCCAGCGTGAGGGTTTGAGAGCGATGGATCCAAACAGGTAAAAATGGCTGCCTTGGAATCACTGCAGGTATGAACGTTTGGTTTTATGTCAGGTGAAAGTTAGGAGATTGGAATAACGAAGTTTATTCCTTTAACCACCAGAACGTCAGTCTAAGAATATAATAGCAAGAGCCTTTCCTTGAATCTACTCTTAAGTCTCCAGGACTCTCTCCTGAGGTCTTCATGACATCAAAGCAACGAATGTTCAATTCAGTGATTAATCAGGTAAACTGTTTTAATTTTGTTTCCCCAGGAAATAGACCTCAAAATAAATGCAAAGTGTAAGAAGGGACTTGTTTAGGAGCTGATTTCAGGAAACACCAGTAGGTGAATGGGGAAGCGAAATAAGGAAGAGAATGAAAACAATAAGGGGTGAGTTTTCCACCAAGATGCCACAATAGAATATTCAGAAAACCTTCAAGAAATAATATGGAACAGGGGTTGGCAAGCTATAAGCTATGAGCCAAATCCATTGCAGTTGCATACAACTTGGTAGCTAACATTGTAGTAATATTTCCATCACTATACTAAAATACCTGAGGTAATATATGTATAAAAAGAAGAGATTTGTTTTGGCACCAGTTTTAGAATCCATGACTCAGTGGCTCCATAGCATTGCGCCTTCGATTAGGATTCTTGAGAAAACCAGTGTGATTTTGCCAGCAAGATTTACCCTGTGGTCTCTGACCACCATTCGACAACTGAGTAGGTGTGGCTCTCAGAAGAAATAAAAGAAAGAAGAGTTTTTAAGCATGGATGGATAAGAGTTCCAACTAAGGTGTAGACAAAATAGCTTTGTGGTTTAATGAGAAGGCTTTGGAATTGATGATGATTGGAGTTTGGCTCTCTGCCTGCAATATTGGTTTTGCAAACAATATCAAAAGAATACTATTTATTCCATCCATTAAGCTAAGCAATGTGTCATACGATCATAACTTTACCAGATCTATTTCTTCTCTTTTCTATTTATTTTTAAAAAATTCTTTTTGAGACAAGGTCTCTTTCTGCAGCCCGTGCTCATCCCGAGCTCACTATGTAGCCAAGGCTGGCCTAGAACTCATGGCTATCCTCCTGTCTCAGCTTCTGGAGTGTTGGGATTACAGGTGCATGCCACCACACCCTGCTTTCGTCTCTTCTTTAAATCGTATCGAAATGTTTCTCTTAATGCTCCAACATGAGGATAGCAGATTTGCAAAAGTAATTTACCTATTTGCAGAGTGCCAGTATCATTGCCTTTTCCTCTTCTGTGGGATCTCTCTGTTTTCAGCAGCCACTAGCTTCTTATTTCCATGTTCTTGAAAGCAGTCCATTAAAATATGTACCAGTTTCATTGATACTTGTAAAATCACACATGCCTCAGATATTAAACTTTTAGGTTGCCTTTTTAATTGTGATTGACTACCAAGATTCCTTTTGTTTTTATACGTTGGGCACAGTAAGCACACTATAATCCCCCTCCCATGCGGGCCTGGCATTGCTAACCAGCAACAGTCTCTGACTGAAGCTTGGACAATTTCTCAACACATAGTTTAAGAAATCCCTATCAAGATGAATGTTATTGACATCTATTTGACATTCTTGGTATATTAAGCTATGAATCCTATCCTTAGGTATTAATATCAGGAAGATTACTTTTGAGATGGGTTTGTGCTAGCTTTTAATTTGAAGGGGATGAACAGAAAGAAAAGAGAAGAGCAAATGGAGCAGTGCTCATGAAAAGCAATGTTTTTCCGAGGAGAATGCCAACCAGGTTTGATTTCAGTTCCAGCAGATGGATTTTAACGTTTAAACAGAATCACTTGGGTCTGAAGAGACCTCTCGTGGGTCATTTGGCTCGTATCTTAGCACTACCACAGATAGATCTCATTATTTTTCTTAAATCCTGTCTTAAAAATGAATGAGTGTCTAATGAGTCTTTAAGTAGTGATTTTACTACCTCCTCTGGTAGCACGTATCATTATTTCTGTATTTTAATAGCTTCATAACTTCGGTATGGTAATAGCGACCAAATTCTTCTTTAATATTTATTTTAAAATTTCCCCATAGCATCAGAAGTGCATCGCTCTCTCCTCAATATCCACCCTACATCTAGCCTTTTAAGCTAAGCCAGTGAGTGGTCAGTCCCCATTAAAGCCACCGAAGAAGAAACGTGAGGTGTGGGTGTCACGGATGGACCAGTCACCAGAATCCCCTTAAACTTACAGTTCTTTCTGATTGGCTCCTATTTTGAACCTCATCTACCATAACTTCACACACTTGGAGGATGGTTGGAAATCGCACCTCTGGCCCTCTGAATTTAATGCTGTTACTTTGGGTCTTGACCTTTTTCAATTGCTTGCTCCTCCATATCTCGATTCCCAGATCCATGTTAGCCAGGAATTCCTGCGGTGCTAGAGCCTTACATTTGCATAGGGAAACTGAGATGGATTCTTTTAAATTCTTATGTAGAATGTTGCTACTAATGCATGATTATATGTATACTGTGCATGCCCAGATCTGTTAATATTCATATTAATATCTGCAGACAATCCACCTTGGAAGCCCCCTCCAGGTAGCTGAAGATTTTCTTTTTCTTTCTTTTGTTTCTAAATGGCGACACTTTCTAAAGCTTTAAAAAATGAAATAAATAAAATTAATATTTGGGTCCTTTGCACACATAGATAGGGTCTTTGGGCTCTGGGTTGAGTGCGTCTCCATAATCAAAAGTAGCTTCCACATTAAGCAGAAATGGTGACCAGTCAGTCATTCAAGAGTCTTTTCTCTCAGTCTTTTCAAGTGCTGGTGGCCTGGGAGGTTAACTCATTTGGTAAGAGAAAAAGTTCCTTAGTAGGAGTTAGATATTTTCCAGCCTCTTTTCTTCTTAAAAAGGTGAGCATAAATAGTGCACTGGTGTCCCTGGAAGAGACACTGAACAGAAAGAAAAAAACAATAAAAAATGAGTGATGGAAAAGCACTAAGAACAGTCTTGGCCACTTCGCCATGTAGCTACCCTGAAGTAGCATAGAGTTACGAACGCACTTCAAAGTCATTCTTCTTCCCTGAGGCAAGAGTGTGTCTTGTGTCCCTTTCATGAAAACATTTCATGACCCATTTCATTCAGTTCTCACACCCACAAAGCAAGACTTTCTCATTGTGTTTCCTTACACCTGGGGTCCAAATCCTATTTAGCGAATGCTCCTTAGTCATCAGTCCAATCTTTGCTGTCTAAGACGTCAAAGATTACCTTCATTGCCAGGGCCCGGGAGGCCTTTCTTCCTTCTCATTTTTGACTCAACTCAGCTTCCCCTCAAAGCCAAGATCATTACATATCCTCTGTAAAACTAATCTGTGACCTTAGGTTTTACTCTTAATTTCTTTAGCAAAAATTACTCTTATGCATAAAACTGAAGAGAAATAGAACTATGCTCATAGAGTACTCACGATGTGCCAGACACCGTGCTAAGCACGTTGCACAGGGCATCGCATCTTCACGTTCCCTGCATCTAGCAGGTAGGTAGTGCTATCACTATGACGTGGAAGAGGAGGAAAAAGATTTATTTTTATTACAGGAAACAGAATTCCACTGCCCTGCCTGTAGCAGGAATTGTTAAGAAGATGGATATTATGCCTTTAGATAAGCCATTCTATTGGAGTAGTACGCTTCCAATTCCAAACTTGTTCCCCAGTACAATAAAAATAAAGGAATGAAAAGCTGTCTAGCTAGTGCTCAGCAGTATTTTTGTATCTGCGCCCTTAGAAAGTCTATGGGTAAGATGAGAGAAAATTTTTTCTGGGAAAGTTTTACTGAGGAATTACCGGTGACGAAGAGCTTAGATTGAGCAGTAGGCCACTTTGCTGCAGTCTTCTTATTTTATAATATATAGTCAAGCCAGGGTTCCTTTTTATCAGCATTTTTGTAGTCTATCTCTTTCCTTCCTAACTTTAGTATACCTCTATCACATTTGAAGAGGCTCTTGTAGATAACCTGTAGTTTGGTCTTCTTTTGTAGTCTAGTCTAACAATCTTTAATTTTCTAATTTATGCTTGTGAAATTGATAAATTTGGATTTAGAGGTATTATTTTATCATTTGTTTTCTAATATATTAACATTTCTTTTGTTTCTGTCCTTTTTCTTCCTATATTTGTATTATTTGAACCTACCTTAATATTTTATCTTTTTATTGTCTTTTTCTGTAACATTTTTACTGCTTGTTCTAGGAGTTATGCTGTACACATTGAACTTTTCACAGTTTGTGCAGAATCAATACTTTATGTTTTCAAGTGGGAAAATATTGTTGTAATATAATTTTCTTTACTGTATTTCTTTGTACTGTAGTTGCCTTTTTCAGGAGCATATTTCCCTTTTCTTCTTGTAGGATTCTGCATTATTTTAATCATGTATTATTTATAATGAGAAAAAAGAGATATTTGGTTATAAGATCAAAGTAATTAAATAAAAAATAAAAATATTTTAAAAATGAAATTAAAGCACACAAAATACTCAACAAAAGTAACTACCATTAGGATTATGAGGTTCTACAATGTGCCAGCCATGCACACCCTGACAATCTGTAGTAGAATTTTACGTAGTACATCCACATATATTGAAAGCCACGTCAGAAAATGTTATTTTGACTTGTAGTCGTCAAACATGTTTTAAAAATATCGAGATGGAAGACTACTCTATTTACCCAGATACTTACCACTTATATTGTTTTCCTGTAATTTCTGATATTCCAGATTTCTTTTTGGTAACATTTCTCTTCTGCATGAAGGACTTCCTTTAGCAGCTCGTTCAGAAATGGTCTGTTGGCAAAAACAACTGTCTTCATTTTTATACATCTGGTAATGTCTTTGTTTTACCTTCATTATCAAAGGACTAAGTTGACAGTTCTTTTCCCATGGCATTTTAAGAAAATGTCATTTCATTTCCTTGTGGCATCCATGCTGTTTGTTGGGCTTGTTTATAATCAAATTTTTGTTGTCCTGTAATTAATGCGCTCTTTTCTCTGGCTCCTGTCATGATTTGCTCGTTGTCTAGTTTTTAGCAGTTTGATTGTGATGTGTCTAGGCATGAATTTCTTCTAGTTTATACTATTTGAGGTTTCCTGACTTTCTTTAATCTCTAGTATTACCTTTTGTTGCAAAATTTAAGAAGTTAAGTATTATTTCCTCAAATGTTTTTGTACACTCTACTATTTCTGCTCTTCCTTTGTGACTCCAATCACAAAAAAAAAAGAATGTTAGGCTTTTTACTATTTTTTTACAGGACCTTGAGGCTCTGTTCACTATTTTTGAAAGCTATTTTTCTTTCTATTTTTTGGCTATTATTTTTAAGAACTTATCAACTAGGTGACTATTTCCTTCATTATCTTCATTTCCCTATTGAGATCATCATGTGAATTTATTTTTCTTATTACACTTTTCAGTTCGAATTTTTTCACTTGATTCTTTGCATCTTCTATTTCTCTACTAAGCTTTCTGAATTTCTATCCACTTCAAAAGTGTTTTCGCTTAATTTATGTGGCATTTTGATAATAGCTGCTTTACAGCCCTTGGCATTTCAACATCTGTGTCACTTTGGCGATGGTTTCTTTGAGTTTTTTTCTCTCCACATGATTTGAGATTTTTCCTCATTCTCTCTGTACTGAGTAATTTTGAATTTTATCCTGGGTATTTTTGAATGCTGTTAGATTCTGAGTTTCTAAATTTTACAAAGAATATAGCTTTAATAGGCAACCTATGTGATCAGATTTCAGCTGCTCACTCTAACTAAGCTTTATAGATTGTGGCTTCAATGGCAGATCATTTTCCAAACCTTTACAGTACTGTTTAGATCTGTCTTCTATGTGTGCTACCAGTAGCCCATCTGGGCAATATTCTATCTCATAATTCATTACTCAAAAATTTAGTGTATTGCTTAGAATTAGATCCGTGCGTGTATGGCTTGGAAGGGAGACTATGGATTCATAAACACCTTTAGAGGCTTGCTTGCCCCATCCTTTCCAAACTTTTCCTATTATTTTTCCTTCCCTGGGACTTCTCTCTTCGTCTTTGACCTCAGAAAGGAGAGAGGTTTTAGGCAACTTTGCTGTGTCCATGAATGTGAGCAAACAGGAGAGAGAAGAGTGAGCAAAAAGCAAAGGAAGTTCACCATATCCTCCGATTGGTCCTTTGGATCAGAAGCATTTCCTCTCCCCCGGAGCTTAGACATTCACACGCCCCATTGCTCTGTTGCGTGCTCTTCCTGTCTGTTGCAGCTCTTGCTTCTGCAGGATTGCCCGGAGTGCCAGAGAACCAGAGAAGGGGAGAAGCCCAGGAGACTCCCCGGCTTCCTGTATGAACTAGGAGATCGATTTTCTGTTCTTTGAGATAAAAATACAGGGCTTTTTAAAAAAGAGCCCTACTCTCTCTGCCCTCATGCCTTCTTCTAGGTTTTTGCGTTTCTTTTACTCTTTGCCAATGACTACAGGAAAAACAACAACTATCCTCAGCACTGGTTTAGTAGCGCTTCTGATTTGGGCCTGTCTCCTTTCCCAACCTGTCTGCTGCTCTCTACTTTTCAAAGTTCTCAAATAGCTTCTCTGTGCATTCTGCCAGGCTTTGGAAGTGCATTAAATGAGAGACCTGGAGGGCGGCTACTCCATTTTACCTGGAACTAGATGACCCTACTTATTTTATATCTTGTGAAAAATATGCCTGTGTGTTTAAAACAGATTTTGCTATTCTTGTAACATTTTTCCCCTAGCAAAATATTCTTCAATTACTAAATAAAAATACTGACTTTCAGAATAACCCAGAAACAAAGACATAATTGTGTGTATTTAAGGTAAACACATGGTATTTGGATATATACATATACAGAGTGAAACAGTTAATGCAATGAATCAAGTTAATATATCCATCACTCCATAGTCTCCCTTTTCTGTGGTAAGGCCATTTAAAAATGTACATTTGAGACCAATGTCCACTAACTATAGTCCCCACGAAGTACATTAGCACATTCATCCTACGCAGCTGCAGTTGTGTGTCCCTTAACCTACATCTCCCAATCCCATTCTCCTCTTCCGTTTTTCCCAGTAACCACTATTCTACTCTTTTTCTTTTAGATTCCATATGCAAATAGGATAACATAGTATTTGCCTTCCTGTGTTTGGCTAATTTCATGCAGCATAATATCTTTCTTTTCAGTTTTTTTTATTTTCCCCATTTTATTGATATGTATAAGCGCAATACATAAAGTTTACATTGAACTTGAGTATTTTGCACACATACATATTGTGGCAGTTACAAATTCTTCCCCTCCCCCTCCAGTTCCCATTATTCTCCACAATAAGTTCTATGAAATATTTGTGTCTTCCAGCTTTGCTTATGTTGTCACAGATAGCAAGACTTCCTTCTTTTAAAATCCTGAATGAGGGGTGGAGGTATATCCCCATGGTTAATTTCCTTGCCTTAGAAGCACAAGGCCTTGGGTTCGATTCTCCAGTACCACATAAGATGGCATGATGGCACACGACTGTAATTCCGGCACTAAGGAGTGTGAGGCAGGAGGATTGCCTAAGTTTGAGGTCAGCCTCAGGTACCTAGTGAGCTCAAGACCAGCCTGGACTACACAGCTAGAACTTGCCTCAAACAAAATATAAAAGAATAACATACTGAATGATATTCTATTTTGAATATAAGCCACAATTTCTTTACCCATTCATCCACCGATGGATGCTTAATTTGACACCCTATTTGGGTGCTGTAGAAAATGATACAGTTAACAAAGCAGTGCAGATATCTTCTCATGGCGTTGATTTCATTTTTTTTTTTTTTTTGTATGTACCCACAAGAGGAACATCCGGGTTGTGTGGTGGTTGTCAAATTGTCGGAGGCACCTGCACAGTGCTTTCCATTGGCTGCACCAACTGGCGCTCTTACGGCATACAGAGCTCCCTTTTCTTCAAACTCTTACCATTGTGTGCTCCTAGGAGAAACCTGTAAGGACAACCACGAGGGGAACAGGTAAGTGGGGAAGGAAGGGAGGCAAAGGTGAGGTTTCAGCAGGGCGGTTAACACCAACCCGGCCCTATGGGGGGCCCCAGGGCAAGGACGACACTGCAAAACTTTCTCACCTCAGGAAAAGAGCTGGGTTCCCTTTTTCTCCCGCAGATTGGGTATCTACCCCTTGTCTGAAATGCTTGGGACCACAAGTGTTTCACATTTTAGACTTTTAAAATTTTGGAATATTATTACAGACTTTTCCTGTTGAACATCCTTAATCCAAAAGTCTAAGCGCTCCAAAACCCCAAACTCAAAAAGGTTCATATTTCCAAGAGTTTTGGACTTCAGCTGTTTTAATTAGGGTTACTCAACCTACACATACCAGTCAGTCACTAGTTGTGGTGGTGGGTGCACAACTTACGAGGCATTTCTGGGTGAAGTGACCCCTATCCGCTGAGAGCAGTACTTCGGGGAAGGATGCAGCTGTGAGCTGTTAGCAGCCAGCACTCAGCTGCTAAATATAAAATAAATAGAGCTAGTCCTGGCTTTGGGTAGCCAAAGTAAGCAGCTGGGGGATGGGCTCACAAGACTGGTACAAGGGCTCCGGGTGGGGCATCAACACCATCATTATAATAATTAATCGCACATGTCAGTGGTGAAATCACTGAACATCGTCATTTCCTTTCAAAACACAGGGCGCTGCTAACTACTTGCGACATGGTAGGAACCTTGATTACACTGGAATAACCAGCCTCTAGGGCAATGGTTCTTAATATACAGAATCACTTGGGGAGTTTATGAAGGGTAGAGGCTCCAATGCCAACCCAGAGGATCTCATTCAGTAGACCTGCTGTGTTTACTGTGAGATTATGGGCGTGCTCATACAAGTAAACCTACTTCGCTGAAGGCAAACATTATTCCCTTTTAATTGTGTTTCCCCAAATAAATCTGAGGGTCTTGTGAGCAGATGTTAAAATGTAGTAGTTTCCTTTTAGTGATGTTCCCAATCATAAAATATCTTACGAAGAATATCTTATTTAGGCCCGTATTATCACTATTTCAGTGAGCCACATATTATAGTGGGCCTGAAATGAAGTGATTGTATCTGGGGCACAGAAACAAAATTGCAGAATACGAACCATTAGATGAGTGGCATTCGAGGAGGGACCTAGCTCCATCAGCAGTGATTCAAAGCTTTGAAAAGGTAATCTTCAGATAGTCCAGGAGTATCTGAAGCTTCCTCACACAAAACACCTATCTTTGCCAAATACTTGGTTCTGCAAACAAGAACGTGTGTCTGGGATGGGCCTGGGAGCAGAGCGTCTGTTTGTACAGATGTGATGGTCCATATGATTTGGCAATAGCATCGGTCATATTGTCTTTCACTATAAGGACAGAATATTGATCAGTACCCATCATGTCTGCCTAACAATACCAGCTCTACTTCAGATATCTAAACCGAGTGTGAGATCAGAAATGGAACAATTTTTCCAAAGGGACACAATAAAACAAAGCTCATGCACACACACACACACACACACACACACACACACACACACACACACAATAGGCCATCAAGTGTTCCTTTCATTCCTTTGTAAAAATTTACCTGCATGCTGTGAGAGCCAAGGGTTTACCTAGGAAGATCTACTTAATTAGAGAAAACACTTCCCCTAGAGAAAAAAATCAAGCAGCTATGCTCAGCTGCACGTTTTCTATGAGCTTATCAAACACTGTAATGTACACTTAAATAGGGCGGTTATTTTTTCTATTCTTGAAGATCAAATTGGAAAGAAACTATGAGATTCATCCTGTTGTCATTTAGGAAGTTACCGTGTAAGGAAGCATGTTAAGATTATACGGGCCATTAAAAGTACAGAAATTTTAATGATTACTTGGATCAAAATGTCATTCATGGTCATAACAAATAACACGGCTTGGGATTTGCTGTTCCCAAAGGAAGTATCATTGAAGCTGACCCTCGCCCAAGGGCATGTTTATAAATATATCAACCTTCACAAAACCACGTGCAGCACCTAGCTGTTTATAATCACTTAATGACTGACGCATTGTCTGCTTCTGACATATAGTTAAATGAGCTTGTTGTCAGCTGATAAATCCTCCTGGAACTCAGGAGGTCAAAATAAGGAATCAGTGTTGTGTGGCAGCTCATGCTCATCTGTCTTACTTCCTTGAGGACAGAGAAACCCTGAGCTGAAGCGATGAACAGTAGGCAAGAATTGATTAATAGGCATCATATTTCTAGCTTCATTTATGTGCTTGTGTAAGCAGGCAGGCTAGACTAGTCATGCCTCTGAGAAGAAGTGAAAAATTACTGGGGATGAGTTAGTGAAGCAGCCAGGGAGCTATAATCCTTAGAGGCCATTTTGTCTCCTGTGTTTAGTAGTTTCTAGAGGCATACAGACCAAGCAATGGGTGTGTGATTTGGGCAAGACCATTTGTGAGCTTTCTGGCAAGATGACCCTGAGATAGAGCATAGAAATGAGGTGTTTATTAGGTGCATCCTCGGTATCAAAATCTGGGGAAGAAAGCAGGAGTAGGTTGAGACAGAATTTGCGCTGTGATGCAGGCCCAGCAAGAGCCTCGGAGGACACCCTAAGGGAACTCAACAGCTAAAATGACCCTTCAGAATTGTCTCCAGTTAGTTCAAAGTACATTGAAGTTTAGATTCCTGCATTAATATGTCATTGGATATGAACAACTCCAGAAGCTAATCAAGGTAACCACCTTTTGATCACAGTGATTCTCTGCAGCTGAAGCAATCTCTGAAGGGCCTGCAAATTAAGCACTACCTACAACAGAGCTCCCGGAAGATGAGATGACAGGGACTCCATTGGATGGGGATCTGGGCAGCGTACCAGAGTGGTTAGCTTATCGAGTTGAATTTAAGCTGTGTCTCATCTGAGTGATTGTACCAGGTAATGGGAACCCAGCACTGCGGGATGTGGCATCACAGACCAGTCATGTCTCTTGCATTTTGCTATATCCGCCTCCAAGCATCATTTTGTTTCAGGATCTGATAGGGAAGGGCAGATGCAAAGACTTATGGACCTAGCCCTAACCACGTCCACAGGGGTGGGCAAAGCTGGGGTAGAGTTGGGGTTAGAGGTGACAAAGGACTAGGGCTACGTGTGGGGTATCAGAATGGTGGCTAGGTATGTCATCCAAGACCTTTGGCAAGGGCCAAGCTGTCAATATATGTCATCTGAAATAAAATGGAAGTCCAACGGGAATAATACTTAAAATTCCATGGAGCCTGCTAGGTATTTTATATAAATATCACCTCGCTTAATACAATTCTCTGTGGAAGGTATTATTTCCATTACTCTAAGCAAGGAAACTGGTTCGGAGAAGAATTTACTCAAAATTATAAAGCTGGCGAGGTGTGGAGATTCTGGAGACAAACTACGTGAGTTTGAATTCTAGAATGTGACATGGGGCAAAGTAATCTCTGTTTTTTGGTTTCTTCATCTTTAAAATGGGAGAGATAATAACAATGCCTACCTTTTACAGCTGTTATAAAAGTTAAATGCACTGTTATCATGAAGTTACTGAAAGAATTGCCTGGCACAGCTTAAGAGCTGTGTATTAATCGTTATCAACTGAGTGACTAGTAGGTCAGTGCAACTCCAAAGCTAAAGTTCTAGACTTGCATGTTACCCTGGCAGGACTTAGATTCTTGGAATGTGCTTGGAAAGAATGAGAAGGCCTAAGCAGTAGGAAGTAACTAAGACATTAGGCAACTTGGCATTCATTCACTCATTTATTCACAAGTATTTATTGAACATCTCTGTATGTGCTGGGTAGTTTTTCAAATAGTAGCGATAAGACAGTGAACGAAATAACCAATATCCCACCCATTACAGAGGTTATACTCTAATGTGGAGCTAGGCAGTAAATATAATCAATAAATAGATAGAAATGGCAGGTAGCAATGAGAGCAATGAAGGAAATGAAAATGCAGCAAGGACTCAGGGACCTTGGTCATGGGGGAGGGGGGTAGATGTGTGCTATTTTATAGAGACAGATGAAGAAAGTCGTGATGGAGTGACATTTGAGCAGAGACCTGAATAAGGTGATGAGGGATGTGGGCAGTAATTAAGGAAGAAAGCCCAGGCAGGAAAAATAGTAAGAAAAGCAGGGATGGCTCTTTAGAGTTGCTTCGCGTTGGTTGGTGGGAGGTGGCTTTCAGTTGGGAAAAGATCCAGGCAGTTTTCTTCAGTGGAAGCAATGTCCAAAAAGGGCTGACAACTGCAGGTAGCCTTCCAGCAGCACTGCCAGTGGCTGTGTGAGTAAGTGATTCATTCCTGAAGGGCAATCTAGGGCAACCGAGCAAACAGCTTCACTCTAATGTTAAGCAATTGAGTATCAGGAGAATAGGTATTCTCGGAAGAGTGACTCTTCTCTCTATTGGGGGGAGGAATTTATTGCATTTCTGTTTGGACACAGTGCAGTTGTGCTATGTTAGGCGTAATAACTAACTTGGCTACTGTACTTGAGAATTAAGTATGGTTCAAGATGTGTCTGATTGTCAAGTTGACAAGGAGTGGATTGTGACTGTTAGAGAGATTATGTCAACGTGAAGCAGTCAAGAACCATGCCTAGATTAGGGTTTGGGAACCGTGCCTAGATTGGGAACTGAGAACCAGCCTGGATTAGAGTGTAGCTTAACAAATTCCAGTACTAAGGCAATTTATATCTAGGCATGGTACCCAACTTATACATATAAATTGCCTTAATACTGGAATATACACATACACAATCACACACACACACACACATATACACACACAGACACACACACACACTGGAATACACACACACACACACACACACACAAGCATAATGAGAGAAGTTCTAATTACAGTCCTAATTTCAGTAACTGGTCACGTGGCCATAACTGGTATTTAGAACTATCTCTTCTGCTACCCAGTCTGTATTTCCCTGGCCCTCAGCAAGTACCCCAGCAGGTCTCGGTTCTTTCCCTGGCAGGGTGACCCATACCTTCATTCCTGAAGGTTCTGAGCCATTTACCATCTTGTCTGGATTTGGTTGTGTCAGTTTCCCATTGACTTTAATAACAGGACATGGTAAGACTAGGAGGCGCCCTAAAGGATCTCCTGCAGTTCCAAACATAGTCCTCCTTGCCTCCATTATGGAGTATTAGTCCAGCTTCCCCTTGGTAGTCTGGATCAATCACCCCTGCTGACACTGTAACGCCCTTTTTCCCTTGCTGGTTCAGTGGTACCAGGAGGGGGGAAGTCTCAACTTCCAGTTTAGTGAAATTATTGCTGTGACTCCTGGTACAAGCCTTCCCCCCTCTGGATCTATGACTTCTAGACAAGCAGAACATAAGGTTGTGGGGACAGGAAGCAGAAATTTCATTAATGGTTCACGGGGGGGGGGGGATGGTAAATGGTACCACCCTTAATGGGCTAGTGCCCACATAGATTCAAACCCCACTCTTGGTACCAATATATTTTTTTCCAATTTTTTTTTTTTGAGACGGGGTCTTGCAATGTAGCCCAGGTTGGTCCTGAACTCACTATGGAGCCCAGGCTGGCCTTGGACTCACGGCAATCTTCCTGCCTCAACATCCCAAATGATGGAATTATAGGCATGTGCCGCCATGCCTAGCGTATGTGTGGTGCTGGGGAATTGAACTCAGATACTTAGTGCTTGACTAGCCTAGCGTAGCAAGCACTTTAACAGTTCAGCTGTTCCTCCAGCCCAATACAGATAGGTAGGTAGGTAGATAGATAGATAGATAGATAGATAGATAGATAGATAGATAAGAGACAGGGTCTCACTCTGTAGCCCAGGCTGATCCTGAACTCACTATGGAGTCCAGGCTGGTCTTGGACTTAGGGCAATCCTCCGGTCTCAAAAATAAAATAAAGGTTTGGTCCCTTACTTGGTGTTACTGAGACCTGGAGGCTCGAGGAATGGGGCTGGAGGAGTGGCTCATCAGTTAAAACCCTTGCCTTGAAAGCACTAAGACAAGCTCCAAGTACCGAGTTTGATTCCCCAGCATCACATAAACTGGGCGTGGTGGTGCACGCCTGTAATCCCAGCACCTGGGAGGGGAAGGCTGAGACAGGAGGATTGCTGTGAGTCCAAGGCCAGCCTGGGCAACATAGTGAGTTCAGGACCAGCTTGGGCTACAGACCAAGACTCTGTCTCAAAAAAACAAAATAAAATAAAATAAAAAAAAACACTTTTGTGGTATTAGTTTACTCCTGGGGGAAATGATCTTTGACGCCAAAGAATATATGCAGAACATTCTGAAAATTTCATCAAAATTGCAGAAACGTACAAAGGTTAAAACATTACTTTGGGTTTAAGTAGCTAGAAAGACTATGTAAATATTGAAACATTGGTTCCTGAATAACACAGGGGAAAAGTGCAAACACCTAAATCTGAACGTTCTGGGGTGGGAGTACTTGGCAGATGGATGATTTTAAAATACGATACCATGAATTCTTTTGCAACTTGATAACAGATCAGCACCATTGCCCACACATTTTAGAAACCATGTGAATAAAGAAGGCTGTCATTAGAGGTGGAAATTGCTTTGTGATTTTGGCAATAGTTTGTTCTAAGGCCATGTTCAGTTTTTTCAGTTTCTGAATTCTAACCAATAATAATAGCTGTTACTGTGTTTGGGAGATGGTTACTGGAGATTGCGGCAAAAACGATAGAATTCTCTGCCTTTCAAGGCATGTTAATTATGATTTTGGCAGCTTAGTAGCCTTCAACTTAGTAAGCTGAGCAGCCATTTCCACAGGAGAGAAATAAGCTACTGTTTGACCCAGAGAGGCAGCTTTCAGCTGTTGTTTGTTGACCTGAGCTGAAGGTAACAGGATGACAGATTGGACAAGCAGCATACCATGCAATTTATGCCCTTCATGGACTGTCAAACATTAATTTAATTTCGTTTTAATCATTACCATCTGGTACTTATACACCAGGTCAGGCCCAGATAGAAATTGTCTCGTCTTGAACTGGCACACACAGCCAAATTTTGGACAGCAGCCAGCTCATACACCCCACGGGGGGGGTGGGGGGGTGGGGAGCAGGAACGTCATGGGACAGATTTGTATTGATGTCATGCATGCCTCCATCAGCAGTTCCAAAAGCTATAAATGGGACCCGCTGTTGATGCTGGTCGTAAAATTGGTCAGTAGCCCCATCTCCAGCCTTTATCATGAAGGAAAAAATGCTGAGTTATGTCTTTGTACATAGTAGTCACACTGCCATTGTGGGGACAAAATATTTGAAACCCACAGCCTAAAGGAGGAGGGGCTACTTTTGGTTTTCAAAGGATTCAGGCCCCAGTCAGCTGGATTCAGGGGAGAAAGAGTGCAGTGGAAGGGCGTGTTCATCCCCTGCCAACCAGGAAGCAGGGAATAAGAGAAGGAGCTGTAGACACGGTACATTCTTCCAGGTCCCACCTCCAATGACCCACCTCAACCCAGGTCCAACCTCCTAACGTCACATTCTGCCACTGAACTGATCGGTAGATGAATCCACTGAGGAGTATAGCGCTCCTGATCCAACATGTGAAACTTTGGGGGCCATTTTAAATCTAAACCATAGCCTTGCATTCCATGTGACTCTGTGGCTCAGACATCTGGACTAGCTAAAGTGACCATTGCTTTCTGATATTTACTAACTACTGAAAATTAAGATAAGAATTGGGACCAAATGTCAAACTCAGAAAGTTAAATATTGCATGCTTTCTCTGATGAAGGAAACCTAGAATACAGGCACTCAACAGAAACAAATGACTGTGATAGTGGGAGTCACGGGAGCTAGGGAGGGTGTGGGGGGGTGCCAAAAGGAAGGGAAGGGATTGTAATGTTGGTGCGATATATATGTGCACAATATACTCCAATATACTGGAGCTCAGTATAACCACTATGTATCACAGATATGTACAGATATAGATAGATAGATAGATAGATAGATAGATAGATAGATATTAATAAAAATGAAGGCAAAATAGTCTCCTCATCCCTCAGCATCTGTGATTCTTTGTGTGGATTGTGGTGCCAGACCCAGTAGGGAATATGCAAGAAGTATAAAGCAGCATGCCTGCCCTCAAAGTCACCTTAGTCCCAGAAGGGAATCCCCTTTCTTCCCAGCTCCCAGGCTGAACCTCGAGTTATTAGTGGCTAGTGAGGGGTCGGGGGATTGGCAATGAAGTTGCAAGAAAACGAGGGCTGGGAAGATGGCAGCATGAAGCCCTTCGTGTTCCTGAGTTGTAATTTCTCCTTTGCAAAGTAGCTCGGCGCCCACGAGGCTGGAGGGTGTCATCCAGCAAGCCAGCTCTGGCTTGACGGGACAAACACTGAGCCTTGTTCATTGCTTTGTGGGCAAAGATCATGCGATTTACTTGAGAGAGGAAAGCAGATTTTCCCCTTTTCTTTGAAAACAGAAATAGGTCATGTTCTCCTGATTTCTTGAGTAATTTTGTATACATACTTATTGCCAACTTTCTCGGCATACAAAGTAGAAAGTAACAAAATGGTAAGAGAGACCATTTTCAACATCGGCATTTATACATACACTTACAAAAAATGAGATCATGTTATAGTGAAAGAATCACAAAATCTAATCTCTTCCTGGGTGATTTTCTCCTCCACTTGGGTGTCGGCATGACCAGAACGTTCACGTCCTTCCAGAGAGAAAAGAAATAACACCCCCGCAACAGTGGCCACTTCGAATTTCAAGGCTCAATATTCTTTCCAGTTTGAACTGTGTCTGTCCAACCGACCCCTTTGGCAAGTACCAACGACAGACTTGCCGGCCCTGCTGATATATGAGACTACCTCTATTCAGAACGTGAATCTTGTTTCTTTCCATGAAACATTACATTTTTCTTTTTACAAAAATACAGAAAACACTTTCATTAGAGGCCAAGGGGTAAACGCAGCATGGAAAATCATTTTAAGAGTTGCAATGGAACATGGTGAGGAAACAGGAAATCATTTCCTGCCTTCCTTTTCTAACTGTGAATAGTTTAAACTTTAGCATCTTTAGCATGTTCAGCTTTTCTTTATCTTAACAAGCATATTTTGATTCATGTGCGGCAGTATAAAAAAGACATGATCTACAAGTGTGTTTTGCCCTAGGTAAGCACGAAGATCCAGCCATCTGCTGAAATCTGGAAAGGGGCCAGGCCAGATGAGCAACAGTGGAGGAAACCAAGCATGTGTCAGTGGGGAAGGGAGACCTCATATCAGTCGGAAGATGGGCTTGACTTAATCTATAGTCTTCTAGAGATTAGAATCAAAATGCAAGGATCAAATGTATTGTGAGTCAGCTGTCCCCTGAGATCTAGAGGATGGACAAGGGAAAAGAGGAAAGACATCTAATATTTATCCAGCACATACTGTGTATCAGAAATCGTGCAAAATTCCTTGTATTATCTTTTTCTTTAGAGTAACCTCAGAAGGTAAACAGTATACTGTTTCGTTAGTGCATATTAATTATGCCCAGTAGTGAGTGGGTTTCATTTTGGCATATTCATACATGCATACAACATATTTTTATTATTCCTCCCATCACCCCATCTCCTTCCCTCCCCTCCCCCAAGTCCTCTCCTCTCATAGTCTCTTTTCTACTTCATATCAGCTCTCTTTTGCTTTATTTTTACCCTATATTTCTCATATTAGGGAAAACATGCAGTATTTGAATTTCCGAGTCTAACTTATTTCAGTTAACATGAAAATCACCAGTTCCTCCCATTTTCCTGCAAATGACATAATTTCACTCTCCTTTATCGTTGAATAGTATTTTGTCACGTATATATGCCTCATTTTCTTTATTCATTTTTCTGTTGATACACACCTAGGCTGTTGTAGCTATGAAGAGTAAGACGCAGAGCAGCAAAGAATCTTGCGCAGGGTTACCCAGCCATTCCAGGTTTTAACCCATCTTTGCTGGGCTCTCTAAAAACGGAATGGGTAGCTCTCTTAAACTAATACATTTGCGAGTAATGAAGCGAAGACTAGAAGTTCCTTCTTGAGGGTGTCCCTAAGGAGGCTTGGTGCACTGAGGCAGTGTGAAACACATGGTTTCTGAGAGCCCGTCCATCTGCATGTTCGAACAGGTCTGTTTATCTAAAACATGTCACTCTTAATTTATTTCCTGGGACACCTACTGTGTTCACAATTAGGCTTTCACCGAAGGCATCATCCTTAGAAAAACTAAGTCAAGATATATTCCCCAAAATGCTCTCTTGACCACCATATTCAGCAGACATTGTTGGTGCCCTATTCATATCCTCTTGGCAATCACTAGTCACATACACGACATGGGATCCTGCTGCAAGCACCCACGATGGTCTACTCAGGGCTGTCATGTAGTTCCTGCAGGGCCGACTGGAAATGCCAGAAAGTTAATATCCTTGGAAGCAGTCCTCAGCTAACGACAGGTATTAATTAAAAAATAAATGTACCAGCTTTCATGTTCTTGTTTGAGATAACTCTGGGGCAAATCTCACACAACCTCCCAGAATTCCCTAGCAGGAATAAGTCCTAGTTGCTCACTGGGATACCCTACCCTTAAGCACACACTTCGCTGGCTTCTGCCCCCTGCCCTGCCTCATTTTCCCCCATCCCTTCTGGTGCTTCCAGCGATCACCTCAAACTAGGTGCTCTCAAATCCTTGTCCCAGGCTGTCTTTTTGAGGGACCGCACACTAAAACGCCAACATATCATAGGGTTTCTCAACTTTGGCATTTTGACATTTTGCACTGGAAAATCCCTTAGTGTTTTCCTGTGCATCTGTGCAGGATGTTCACCAGTAAATGGCCTCTACCTGCTGTAGACCAGCATTTCCCTCTCCCCAGATGGAAAAACTCAGTATTACCAAATGCACTTAGGGGATCAAAATCAACCCAAGAGAACCGCTGCTTGTTGGGAAGCTGTGGGACGTGAGTGCGTTGTGGGGTGCAGTTTGGTGAGGCAGATCTGCAGGGGAGGGTGGTGAAGTAGGTAGGATTATCAGCAAGCTCAGGTTCAGTGGAGGTAGAGGGACGGTGAGGGATCTGCGGTTGTATGCTGGGTATGTGTATGTTTAGAAAGGGGATAATGACGAGCCAACCCTCCCTATTCCGTAACTATGCCTGGTGCCATGCAGTCTGCTTCCAAAAAGATAAACAGCAAAGAACTAAACTCTGTGCCCCTTACAGTTGCTTTTAGAAAATGCCAAGTGCACAGAGGCCACCTTGCTGTTTATAGAACACCAGTTTCTCAGGTGGATTCAGTCTGGATGACAAGCTTTTAAATACCCATTTCAGGGGCTGGAGGAATGGCTCAACGGTTAAAGCACTTGACTCGCAAGCACTACGTCTATGACTTTGATTCCCCAGCACCACATAAACCTGGCTTGGTGGTGCCTGCCTGTAATTCCAGCACTCAGGAGGCTGAGGCAGGAGGATTGCTGTTGAGTCCATCTCCATAGTGAGTTCAGGACCAGACTGGACTTCAGAGTTAGACCCTGTTTCAATATATAAACACATACATACATACATACCCATTTCACAGCCTGTCAGTTAACAGGATGCTGAGGATGTTTTGACTTTTAAGTGCTTGTGTGGAGCTATTGAAAACTCAATATGCAGTTCCAATATGGGGAATGCTGTCATTCAGAATAGAGGGTCAGCCAACAGGTGAAAATGGCTCCTTAGCGATAGCGTAGGGTCTGATTTTGGCTGATACACATGAAAATGAGATCCCTGAGGAGAGTAACAGGTTTTCAGGGATGGTAAAGGAGTATTTTAGCTGGATGAAAAAGGATATTACAGATATTTGAGATGGCTCCAAGAACTGTATTCCGCATAATGGAAGTAGCAAAGAGAAATATAGGTCAATACTTAAGGTAAAGTCATTTTACCATTTTGTTCATTAGATTCCTGATAAAGGGGTTCTGATTGGAGTTCCTCATTACCTCGGAATCCTGACACCTCCTAAAGTCAAGCAGTGTAGCAAGCTGGGAATGGACACTCTAGGTCTCTGGCTGCTTAGATAGTTTGTTCTAGTTTGGTGGGCTCAGCTCCCAGGGCCAATGTGCTTTTCTGCTAATAAGAAGCATTGTGACCTCCTTTGGTGGCTTTCTCTTGTGCTAATGGAGTTGACTTGCCTGTACATAAATCCTGGAAGTTTATATCACCCTGGGGAGGCCCACAGACAGTGGGCAGGAAAGCTCAGTTCCCTTCCTTCATGTTGAAATAAACTCTGAATGTAATTTACGCACCAGAGCTCCAACCTGGGATCAGGAAAAAGCTGAGACTTATCATTCAATTGCAGGCTTGCTTCTTGGCCTTCTTTCATTCTCTGGCCTGCTTCCCCCCTCCCCCCCCCCCCCCCTCTTTTTTTTTTTTTTTTTTTTTTTGTCTATTCTGGGAGCACTTTTCCAATAAACCACTTTCCCAGGAATCTGCATGTCAGTGTTTGTTTCTGGAAAATCTGAACCAAGACATAAGCATTCCAAGGTTTACCTACACTCGAGTTGGCGGGTGGGGTGGGGAATTCTATCACTCACATGGCATGTTCCAGAATCTTATGACATCTCTCAGGGTGGAGGCGGTAACTAGATGTTTCTTGCTATAATGGATGATGGTCCTAGATCGGAGAACCAGGAGGAAAAACAGAACTCTGTCGTCCGTGTATTACCTTCACAGCCATTAAAGCCACATAAGACCTGTGGAAGTGTCTTAAAACCTGCTCAGCCAAGGGAGACAGAGAACCTGGCCATGTTTTAGTGAATTGGATCTTGAATAACCAAACCTATACTCTGTGTTTCCCTGCTAGAAACCCACAGAGGACAGTGATTCAGGATAGCAGCTGCATATTAGAATCTGCTTCTGATACTTCGTACGGATTAAGATTTCCACAATTTCGCAGAAAACTAATTGATAACATAGAGCCATTTTTGAGTTCTTTCTATGTGTTTGGCTCTGATTCCTAACGCAATATATAATTTAATCTTTGGAGCATACATGTGCTACCTTAACATTCCCAATTTACAGGAAAGAAAACTGAGGCTCAGAGAGTGTAGGATACCTCCGGAAAGCCACATTTATAGTAAGTGGCAAACTGGGATCCGAGTCCATCCTGGTCTGATTCACACAACTGTCTGCTTAACCACACACAGGAATGTGACTCTGACACTTGTTTTCTTTTCTCCAAAGTGATGAAGGAAGGGTTTGTCAACATTAGCACAAGGCAGAAAACTATCTCGTCGGGAAGTTTTATACAAACATTTTTCTTTTCCAAGACGAATAAGTAAATGTATAGAAAGCGAAATATATTAATTGAACCTGACATGCTGTGATACAGACGATATTTTATATGGGGAGTTTCCTCTGAGCATAGCATCTCCTTATCACAAGGTCAATATGATGATTAATGGCTTATGTACAAGGTGGAAAATGATCCTTTTCTTTGCCATCACTTCAAGGGAATTTCATCGGCTCTAGTTCTCCTTCTTGGGTACCTGCTTAGGATTGTTACTGGGTTTGAATTTTTGTTTTTCTTCCTGCTCATCCCAGTCTCTCTGTCCAACTCTCGGTCTCTGTCTTTGTTTTTCTCTCTCTGCCAGAACTACTATTGTTTTATCCAGTTCTATCCAGGGTTGAACATGCGGTTGTTCTTGAATTCTGAAAGTATTTGCAAATCTTAAATGCACTATGAGAACACTTTGGAATGACAACCTTTCATGAAAGTAATCATATGCATCTTGTATCTAGATTATGAATATTCATTCATCTTTCAGTTTGAATGGTGAATGGAGACTAAAGGCTCCTTTATGAAAATTTAAGATGTCATTTTTCGGCAGCAGAGAAAAGAAAAATGGAAAGTATTTGAAAAGTGCTTGATTTTCCCTTTCATTTAAAACTAGACCCAAAGTGTAGAGCAAAAACTCCCTTTGTTGGAGTTCAAATCTTGCTTACCCTATGAGGAATAGACCTTCTTGTTTAGCAGAAATTACCCGAAGGTGTTTTGATTATAAACAGCCCCAGGCAAACGTTACTTAGGAAAATAAAATGGTAGATATGGAATACCAAACCTGGAAGAGACCCCGTGAAAACATGTATACACATAGTCCTGCCTCCATCAGCCAGTGAGGAACAGCTAACTCATCCTTAGTCACCCATCCTTTATCTCTTTCACTATCATTTATACAGGTATATTTTTAACCTTTGAGCCTGTTCACAAGATACCAATACTAAGCAAACCACCTGGCATATTTCTAAAAGGAGCAAATGTGTTAAGAAGTGAAAAATGTCAAAGGAATGACTATAAAATTTATGACTGGGTTCTCATTAGTGTGATTAATTAAAAAGTTATACCCTAGTTCAATGTTTTACAAACTCTGTTTGCTTCACATTCTGCTGTGTGGGTTTTGTCCTTCTCAGTGAGGAAGGTGACCATGAAATATGTATTCCAAACAAGGATATTTTGAGAGGGAAGGGGATGCTATTCATAATTACAAAAAGAAAGCAGACTGCTCTGAGCAAACTGGGATTAATGACCGCTCCTGCGGACAAAGAGGGATTGGGAACAGGGGAAAAATACACGTACAAAGGCTTTAAACTAAGAAACAAGAGAATGTTAAGTCAAAAATAAAGACTTAGAGATATTTCACTATTAATGTCTCTAATAGATTTACCCCACTTTGGAGTTATGGGTCAAAAAATGAACCATTCAACAAATGAATAATTCCTAATAATTCCAATAATTAAGAAAGAAAGAATTAAACTTTTCTTAGAAGCTAGATTGAGAGACCGTGTCTTATTTACTTTTTAATTGCTGGGACAGAATACCTGACATCCACAACTTAAGGAAGGAAAGATTTATTTTTACCTCATGGCTCAGAAAGTCACAATTATTCATGGGCAGCTGGAAATGGCGGAAACACATGGTGGAGGCTGAGCTGTTAACAACATGGCAGATAGAAGCCAAGTGAAGGAGGAGCGGCAGAACTAGCACATACCCTTCCAGGTCGTATCCCAGTGATCCACCCCTTCCAGGTTAAGCCCGAGGGATCTGCTTCTTCCAGGTCACGTGCTCAGTAATGCGCCACACACCATCAGCTACAGCATGACCCTAATACACAACATACCTGTGGTGAGACATGAGCTCCAAAGCGTTTGAGTGGCCCTGCCCTCCAGCGTTGTCTTTAGCTGCAACCTTCGTGGCTTCTCTTTACGGCCAGCTCTGCTTAGAGCCTGTTGCTTTCACCTGCAGATGACCCATACTCCTGGCACTTCCAGATTTCTGGGGTCTCCACTGCACTTTCAGCTTCACCTTTAAAACTTCATGCCCTCCCAGGGACGCACTGCCTGGCCTCCAAAGCCTTCTTCTGAAATCTGGGTAGAAGCCTCCACAACCCCACAGCTCCTGCATTCTGCATGCCTGTGATATCAATGCACATGGATGACACCAATGTCTACCACTGGCTTGAGCAGCAGTCTAGCCCCCTTGGAGAGTCACTGCTGACGCATCTGAGGTTTTACATGACTGAACTCCTTGGGGATTTACTTTCCTAGGTTGCCCTGCAGGATGCCTTGTGGGTCTCTTCTCAAAGTAAAGTCGTTACCTCTCCACTCTTTAATTGGTAATTTCTACCCTTTAATTGTTGATTACTGAGACACCCTCAAGTCGTCTTTGTTATAGTCCTGATTCCAAGTACCTGGCTTCTTTTTAATGCTAATCTCTTTAACAACCACATGCTTTTTTTTTTTACTCCAAACTGCAAACTTTTCACGTCTGTTTTCTCTGTCATTTTCTTCTGCTTCTCAGTCTAGAGCTGGCTAAAAGCTTCAAACAGTGCTCATACGACAGCTTGACCATTGAGATGCCTTGATTTTCTCCAAAATAGTCCACTGTCATTAATCTCAGTATCAGGCACTCTCTGGATAAGGGCAAAATGCCAATATAGGGTTTGTTTGTTTTGTTTTGTTTTGTTTTCTTTTGTTTTGTTTTGTTTTTTTGCCAGAGCATAGCATGCATTGTTTCTACACCAGTTGCCAATAAAGTCCTCTTTTCCACCTGCAACTTCTTGAGTCTGGCCTTTACAATCTGCAATTCTTTCAGCATTCTGGTCTTCTGAGCTCTGACTAAACCTCCCACCAAGCTTAGTTCACAGATTTCTAAGGCTTCTCTGGTCACCATCTTCAAATCTTTCCAAACTCTTCACTTCACCCAGTTCCAATGGCTTCTAAACCACACAGTCAGGTAAAGTCACAGCAATGACCTCACTTCTCAGGTACCAATTTCTGTTTTAGTTACTTTTTTTGGTTTCTGGGGCAGAATACCTGACATCCATAACATAAGGGAGGAAAGATTTATTTAGCTCACAGTTTCAGAGGGTCTCACACAGTCCATTCGTGGATGACTGGGGGAGGTGGAGAAAAGCTAGTCATGGCATTGTAGACAGGAAGCCAAGAGCGGGAGGAAGGGTGAAACTAGTGTTTACTCTTCCATGTCCCAGTGATCTGTCTCTTCTAGGTCCAGCCTCAGTGTTCCAACCCTTCCAGCTTAAGCTCCAGTGATTTGCACCTTCCAGGTCACTTGACCAGTAATGTGCTGCACAACCGTAATCTACAGCACTCTCCTAATCCACCACATACCTTCAATCTATAACCTACCACACATCGGTCTTCCACCACACACCTACAGTCCATCTCTCCTGAGCAGGCCCCACCTTTTAACAGCCCATAGAATCCGCAGATAACCCCCAATATCCAAATACATAAGGTTTGGGGTAGACATTAGAGATCTCAGCCATAACTGAATACCTGTCCCCTAATCCTACAAACCTATCAGAAGCTCCCTCCCCAATACTCTGCCTCACCCCACCCCCTCTAACCCCATCTCTCAACTCACAACTTCTAGAGCTACAGGATCAATTGCCCTCTGCTTCCAGAACTAATTAACATGAGTTTTCATGGTTAGTGCCATCATGCTGCCCTACAGCTAACACTCACAACAGCCAAAATCATTCTACACAGGAGAAGGCCACCTTTGATTGATCAGTGTGCATCTGAGGGCTTCTTATCCCTATGCTTCTCTAAGCTTCTATTTCAAAGACGACTACATGGCGTAGGAGGGTCTGGCCACTTCTTCCATGAGTTGCCTTAGAAGATATATGAGAGTGTCTCTTGTCTTCTGATGAGAAAACACACGGTGGTCACTCCTGCCGGGATGGCAGAGCTCGATCAAGCTTAGTGCTATAGCAGCCTGAGTTCCATACAGAATGCCACGGCCTTGGAGAAGACCCTAAGCCAAGCTCTTTTGGATCTTCATGCCTTGGGATGGACCATCACAGATCTCCATTTCTGCAACTTTCCGGTGATTCACTTTTTAGAGGAGGAGGGAGGCGAAACTCATCAGATAGATGGGAGGCTATGTAATCACTCTCCAACAGCTGGTTGGTCCCAGGCTGACTTGAGTATTTCTTCAGAAAGCTGACCTGTAGGTAGGTATAACTAGGAGCTTCCACAGCCTAGAGGCCTTGGAAGGGCTCCTCTGTGCTCTGGCATTGAAATTTCTTCCTGTGCCTCTCTTTTTAGCCAGGAGACAGCTTCTCACCACAGAAAGCACCTGCCCACGCCATTCCAAATGGAAATATAAAAAAGTTCTTTTTGCAGACCAAAAAAACAAAACAAAACAAAAAAATACCCAACCTAGGCTGAGAGGGAAAAGGTGAATTCAAAATAATGTGTAGGATGTGTAGTGTGATTAATTCTTTGGATTTTCTGTTATTAATTTTTCTGAGTCACCTGTATACTTTGACAATCTTGAAAATTCTATGCTCTCTGTCAAGAAAAAGGAACACACCTATTCATAAATATTGTATATGACTTCTGTGGTGTTATAATTTCTATGAAGTCCCAATTAAATTATAAATACTTCCACGATTTTGCCTAGCAGAGAGCTGACATTCTGGACTATATCGTATTGTATCCCCTCCCCCATCCATCGATTTTGCAATAAAATTGCTTTTTCTCATTTTCAAATCCGTGTGATATGTTGCTTGCATATTCTGAAGAGCACAATGGGAGTCCTGTGAAATTCATGTTTGCATCTCCCATGAGGTTGTTACTAAGAACACTGACCGAGAACATGAGTGACCGCTTTATGCAGCCTCTCAAGAGAAATTATGGTCTGGTCTTACTGTTAGAAATAGCAGTGTTTTCTTCACTTGGATAATTGGTTTGTTTATATTTTGTAGATACTAAATTATGTACCTAATTAAGTTTCCATTTCTGACTAACTACTAGAAAGCTTAGAGCCAAATTTTTAGTCCACACAAAGTAAATGAGTAGGAGTGTGTAAGTGTTTTTGTATACATTTCATTCCTGATTAGTTTGTTACTGATTTCTTACATATGTCGTGTGTCCTTCTAAGCCACTTTAAACACTAGAACAAGGCTATTTGTAAATCGATACATACACTTTTGAAGTGAAGATTAAAAATGGGCCTGCAGTTCATTTTGGAGAAAAGGGGCAATAGCTTTAAGGAAGCACTGAGAGAATGAAGGTAGTTAGAACGGAGGTGGGTCAGATGGAGGTTAAATTTCAGAAGCCCAAGGAGGAAAAACAGTGAGATATGGTATCTTATATAAAATATTTTATTTTCTGGTCAGCTATTTCCCCAAAATTCATACTTTTAAAAACTACAGATAGCAATATAACAGGTGTGTAGTATTTTCTTTGCACTTTGAAAAGGTAGACTTTCAATTTTTTCTTAAACTACAGAAGTAGAAAAAATACTTTTCTGCAGTTCCTTTCCCCCCTGAAGCAGGAAGGCTAAACACGTGCTATCATCTCTTTTATACTGGGAAGGTCAGAGGCATAGGAAAAATATTTTGCAAACATTGGGACAACTGCTTTTGCTTAGTTAAGGAGAAAATCTTATCTTCCTGTTTTCATGCAGTCTTATGATAATAAAAAAGAACATAATGGGAACATTCTTCCTACAGATGAAGTTTTTTTTTTTCTCATTTTCTGGCAGTTGGCAGTAAACACTATATGGAAGCAGTTGTCAACCTTGTTCAGATTTGGACTAAAATCTCACACTTCTGGACTTAAGTTGCAAATTATTTTCAAATTAGAGCCTCAATATAAACACAAATCGGATAAAATCACCTAAATACTGTAAGGTTAATTAAAAGCTATACTTTGGGGTGCGTTATTTGGGAGAAAGAAGAAGAAAATATTTCTAAATAATGAAAATATTTTTCAAACCATTAAAGTCTCCCAAATAGCCTGAAATGCTCTTTGGCCATCAAGTAATGCTTCAAAAACTGTAGTTTGTTAAGCAGAGAATAAATGACTGAAAGACATAAAACATTAGCTTACTTTTAGAAATGACTTAAAGTTCTTGGCAAATATATTTGTAGAAAAACGAGAATTTCATGACATTAAATGTCTAGAGACCAGTTTGGAAGCCAGTCCGGCAGTGATTTCCTTATGGATAAACACTGGGTGTGTTCTTGCACCGAAAACTATAATAAATGTTTCTGATAGGCTCTGGCTCAATTCCCTGTACAAGGCTTGAAGGCCCTTTGTGGTCTACCATATCCAATTTACCTTTTAAATTGAATCTTTTATTACTTTCCTACTGTTGAAATTTAGGGGTGCCTATTGCTTCTCCTTCCTTTCATCCAAGTTCTAATCAATTAGAACAGACAGAAGGCCAGAGGGAAATCAAGATTGCTTTGCTGATTCGGAGGCTAAATTGGAGAATGTGAGAGCTTCCTGTTGCTGCACCGTGAGTTTAAACCACCTCATTCCAGGAAGAGAAGTCGGAACCGAGAGGGCAGAGACCAGGCGAATCTTACCAGAAGGAAGTTCAGCCTTTTCTGCTAATTCTGTGGAAATCCCGGGGAAAGCTGCTGGCTCAAAGGAAGGGGGGTGAGTGTGACAGGCCCCGTTGCCTTGTCATTGCAGTGAACCTGCTCTGGTCTTCGAGTTGCATTAGACATCAGGCTGTCAGAGCTGTCCACATGCACCTCCATATCCCCCTCTCAGAGACTAAAGTGGAAGTTGCCTTTTCTACAGAGGCATGAGGCCTGGGAAATAAAGGTGCCCTCCGATGAGTGCAGGAGCTCTCTGTCATAATCAATTTGCTGTCGCCAGTATTTGGAGTGCTCATGGATTTCCCTCCACCTGGGAGGTCTTCCATACATCCTTTCACTGAGTTGAGCTTAGTCCACTTTTCACCCTAGTTCAAACCTGTTTTCCGTAACATTTTCTCCTACCAACCCAACCTAATCATCTGGCATGGATTCATCCTTTAGTTGTCTTAAGGCAGACAGATGGGCTCTGAGCCAGACTGGCTTTCCCAGACCCAGCATCTGCAAAACTTAACATGATCATAATAATGATTTTACCCAATGTGTGGACTGCAGCAAAGATTAAATAGATAAGCACTTAAGTCATGGCCCAGCATGCGTTAAATGAACAATTTCCCCCCTTTTTTGTTTTATTTTTGTACTAAGACTAAATCTAGGGTCTTTACACTGATCTCCATCCTCATCTTCCCCTCCATTTTTTGGGAGAAAGTTCTCGCTTTATAAATCAGACTGGTCCAGAACTCACAAATGAAGGACCATTCTTCCTTCAGCCCAGTAAGTTGACCCACATGAAGACCTGTCCAACCTACACTCAACCTACATCCAGATGTCTTTGTTTTTTCCCTTCATTGTTTCAATGTTACAATGACCCATTTTAAAAAGGAATTTTTGGTATATATACACTACATGAGCCAAATTATATATTTCACACATGACCCAAGACAGTTTCATTTAAAACAATAGGGGCAGACTGTGGATTGGACACACCTGATGTAGGACATAGCATTCTTTGTTTTGATCACCACACTGCTAAAAGCAAACATGGGGGGCATTTTAGCCTATCTTCCTCAGGAAGGACAAGACACACATAAGGGTCATCTCAGAGGTAAAATCACTTAACGGCTTGCCCAATTCTTGGCATAACTGCCAATTCTTGAAAGTCTTCTCCACCTATTCTTTTCTACGATGTATCCTCCTTCCACTCTAGGGCAGCCTTGCGTATATCCGTGTAAGGGAGCAGACCCTGACAGACACAGTGAGGGAAATCTGGACATCACTAAGGTCTTGAACCTTGCACTAGGGTCTAGTGTAAAGCTGTTGCTATTTATTTTGAAAATGGGCAAAATGACAAAATAAAAGGAAAAAATAGAAGAGAGAAATGTTTTTACTGCATTCATATCATATTTCTGCCAGCCACTTATTCACCCTAATGAGTAATTTATTCATCATAGCAATGATGAAGCAAGCACTAACCCATGAGTGTGTGAGTCAGGGCAGGCTTTAGGAATTAATAAAAGGGTTCATCTGAATATAAACTCCCCAAGAAGCAGACATCCTTATTAGAATTATAGCAATTCATATGACTGCATTAGGAATCGTAAGAGAAAGTAGAAAAAGGTCTAGATTTTGCAAGAAGACTTCAAAGGCTTCCTAATTACACACAATGTGAGGTCAAAGTAGAGGAGACGTGTGTAGAGGCAGCTATACTGGAAATTAAAATCAACCACTTATTTTTGCCAAAAATTCATAGCCTGAATCTTACCTTGAGAAAACATCCCATATATCTCCTATATCTCCCTTTTTTTTTTTTTTTTTTTTTTTTTTTTTTTTTTTTTTTTTTTTGGTACTGAGAGATTGAGTTCGGGGCCTTCACATTGAACTATCTCTCCAGCCCATTTCTATTTATGAATTGGCTAAGGTGGGAGGATTTCAAGCTCTAGACCACATTGTGCAACTTAGGGATTTGTTAAGACCTGGTCTCAAAAGTTGGAGATAGGTCTCTAAACTTAGAGACAGGTCTCATTAAGGTGCCAAGCTGCACAGGCTGGGCTTGAACTTGTGATCTCCCTGCTTCAGCCTCCCAGAGCACTGGGATTACAGGCCTGTGCCACTAGCTCAGCTGTGCAGATCTACCGTGAAGAGCATTTTACAAAATAACTAGCAAAATTATCAGCGTCGAGAAAGGGAGCAAAGGATAGAAACCGTGCCAGGGCGAAGTACACCAGAGAGCATTGCAACTGAGTACATGAGTGTGCATGGGAGCAGGGTAGGCTCACAACCCTATGAAGAACACCGAGATGTTTAATAACATTTGCATATGCAGCATAGACAGGATAATGATATTATATCAAAAGTAAATTTTTCTGGTTTGGATAATGTTATGGTGGTTACATAGGAGAATGACTCTCAGAAAACATACCCTGAAGCGCTTAGGAGTCAGGCAACCTTTTCCAGGGTGCTTTCCAGTTAGCAGAAGCTTCTATCCTTCTTCCCCTCTGCTCTTTCTCCTCTCTGTCTACATTTTCACAAATAAATAATTCATTTTGCAACTTGCAATAATAAATAAATAAATAAATAAGTGCTTATGAGTAAATAGCTAGGAAAAGTATCTCCAATTTGCAAGTGATTAAAAAACAGAAACGGTGGCTGGATGTGGTAGCTATCACCTGTAGTTTCTTCACCTAGGAAGGTTGAGGCAGGCGGATTTCAAGTTCTAGCCCACTCTGGGCAAGGTAATGACTTGTTAAAGCCTTGACTTAAAATATTTTTTAAGTTTTTGTTTTTTAAGAGCTGAGGGTATAGGTCAGTGAAATGGCCTTGTGTTCCATGCCCAGTACTGTAAAAAATATGGAGCTGGAAAAAGGATAAATAGGGGTTCTTGTGTTGTTATTACAACTTCTGTGGTGTGTGTGTGTGTGTGTGTGTGTGTGTGTGTGTGTGTTTGCATGCATGTATATGTGTGTGTATGATCCTGGGGATCAAGTCCAAGGTCTTCATGCTGAGCTACATCTTTGTCCCATTTTATGATTTTGATTTAGATACAGGTTTTGTTAAGTCACTAAATTTCCCAGGCTGGATTTGAACATGTAATCCTCCTTGGTCCAGCCTCCCAAAGGGCTGAGATCATAGGTCCGTGCTACTAGGCCTGGCTTGTAATTTTGAGATTAAATCTAAATAAAAGTTGTCAACTAAATCTTAATCTTTATGCAATTTAAATTTAATTAGACCCAGATCCCCATAGCTGCCCTTCATGGCAACAGCTATGTCACTTGTCTTAGCCAAGGATAGAAATTCTATCTGAGAGGTATTTCTGTTTTTAAAATTAAAGTAACTGTTTGTCATCTATGCTAAACTATGAGATCTTTGAAGACTAGGACCTAATTTATTAATCTTTATAACTCTTGTGTCTAGCTTATACTAAGTACTCAAAAATAATTTGTTGGATGAATATTGTAAGTTTTTTAGTGATCTCTGAATTTAGATTTCTATTCATTGGGCTTCATAAGCAAATTAAATACCAAAAAATCCAGTTTTAAATTGTATATAATATAAATTATATACTTTCAGATTTACTATTTAACCTATCACCAAGCAGCCTGTTATAGCTTGCATCTGGAATGTCCCCCAGATCCCGCCCGCATTTGAATGTTGTGGAATAACTATGGAACCATGTGCTGTTAAGAGGTGGGGCTTGGCCATGTGGTGGATTAGGGATGCATAGTAAATTACGAGCATGTGGCACTTTTATGAGCATGTGACCCGGAAGCAGTGATCACTGGTGCTGGACCTGGAAGGCGTGAATTACTCGGACAGGATCGGAAAGGTACATACAAGCTCCACCCTTCCTCCCTGACTTGGCTTCCTGGCTGTCGTGCCATGAACAACTTCCTCCAGCCAGGCTTTTCCATGTACTTCCACCACTGCCAGCTCCCTACGAATCAACTGAGACCTTCTGAAATTGTGAGCTGTAGTAAATGTTTTCTCCTCTGTGCTGTAGATGTCAGATATTCTGTCCCAGCAATGAAAAAGTGACTCAGACACAGCCCATAGCGTGTAGACTCTATTCAAGGGAGAAATCACAAACAGGCAAGCAAATGCAAGCACAGGAGGCTTTGTTGAGGCTCATACTTGAACACAGGAGGGACAGCACATGGGGAATTCCCGAGGTGGCCTTAGGCCAAGTTTTATAGTTTTGCTACTTAGTGCCTTGCACAGGCCCTTTGGTGGTTGTTGTACCCAACTTGGGATTCTTGTGAGTATTTCGTTCAGCTGCTCTTGGCCTCAAAGGTTGCATTGTGACAGGGCAATCTGCTCGTGCCTGCACTCAGCTAGCAGAAGATGACAGAGATATTCACTATTGCCACCCCGGAAAGTTACACAGTGCTCATAGCTGGGCATTCTGTGCACGCGGACGTTGCAGGAAAGTCTCTTGCAAACTATGATGGAAAATATCTTTTAAAAACAACCTACATTATGGATAAAAGACTTGGTGAGTGCTTGTGGGGGAGTAAGAGGATCAGTCCCTCCCTATTCTATCTCAAAACCTCATTCACACAAAGAAGCCGACAGCTTTTAAAAAGAGAAAGTATCTAGAACAGAGAGGCAAGAAAAAGAAACTCCCATTTTTTCATTGCCACACAAGTGATATTGCTACTAGATTAAGTATTTTAATTTTTCAGGCCTATGGTTTAGATCAAAGAAGGATCCGTACAGTTTGCTTTCCTGGTGAAAAAAGAAACCATTTCTTTCAGCCGTTACATGCCTTTGAGACTATACAGAGCCTCATGGTTTAATACCCTTGTCATCCTGAATGTCACAGGGCTGGATAGAAGATCCAGTTTGCTTTTGCTCTTATTCCCTTCTTCTGTTCAGTCCTCTTCCACACCTCTGAGAGTTATCAGGACCTGTACTACAATTTCATTTTTGGAGAAATCTTTCTCTTACCTTTTCAAAAAAGGCATCTCCTGATGTTTAAAACTTACCTGATGTTCACAATTGACCCTTAGTATTATTACCAGCTGACCAAATACTCACAGCCAGGCCATTTTTAAAGCAACACTGTTTATACCTCATAGAATATCACACTCAGATAAAGTTACTCTGAGTCTGCGCAAAATGAAGCAAACCAAGTCCAGTGTGTGATTTCATCTGAACAAAGACAAAAAGTCATTGTGCTTTTCATAAAATGCCCAGTTTTAGGATTTCCCTGTTTCTAACAACATCTAATCTAGAGCAAATATCTACTCTTTGGTCATTTCTCAAAGCATTCATGAAAAGCTCAAATTCCATTACAGTTTCTTTCTCACACACTCTCACTGAGAAACCCTATAATAATCCATGATGTCTAACCTCTCTCTTTGCAGCAAGGAAAAACTCAACCTGTGTAACTATAGCAATGTTCCTAGCCATCTTTGGCTAAAAGATATTGGCACATTATTCTGAGGAATATTCTCTGTGATCTAGTCAATTTACAAATATTCAGGAAGTATCCAAAGGAGGTATTCTTACCTCTTTGTTTTACGTAATCAGAAACTCTTTATTAATTGCATTCATTTATTTATTCAAAAACACCATTGAGCATTTACTTTTTTAACAAGCACTGAGCTGGATGCTACAGGTCCAGAGATATATAAAATATAGTTTGTTTTCTGAATGACCTGATACTCTGGAAGACAAGATTAACACATAAAAACAAAACTTACAAGTTGAGAGTGTTGCTCAGTGGGTAGAGCACATACTTAGTCCTGTTCCTGGCACGGAAAAGAAAGAGGGGAGAAAGCTTCAGCACTGTGTGGTAAATTGCATAGTAGAGGTAAGAAAGCAAGTAGTTTGAAAAAAAAGGGGGTCATGATTTGTTTAGTTGAATTTGGAACATTTTAAGAAAGAAAAGTTTCTTAACTGATCTTGAAAAATGATCAATATTGACCTATTTGATAAGGAGAGGAGTCACTTGAGGAATGTTTGAAATGCTTGGAATGAGAAACTACTCTGGAAAGATAAATCTGAAAAGGAGTGTAGCCCCAATTATTTTAGGGTTAATGGACTTAATCTTGCAATAGTGAGAAACTCACCAGATTTCATAGCGGCAGAATTTATGGGGGGGGGGGGGGACACTACAAATATAAGCTGTATCTCATACACTCTAAGGTTACATTCTTGTTGGTAAGATAAACACACACATAAGAAACAACCAGAACACAGCCCAAACACTATAAAAATATAACTCTCATATTTTCTTGGTCTACCCTAGAAATTGGCTGTAAATCATTTCCACTCAACTTCTTGGTAGAGGACAGACACTATCTAGCATGCTAGGCCAGGAACATGCTAGGTCTACAGGCCAGACATTCTGGAAGCGCCAACTGTTAACTTTTCACCCTTTTCCTCCTTGGACCAATGAGAGTTGTAAACTCGTGAATAACTATTTCAACATCTTCTGCCTTCAGAAGATGTGATTCTGAGGCATATTTTACACATTATCTTTGGATTCCCAGTGAGATTGAGCTCTAGTTGCCCAAGCTGAACAAGCTTATTAGTTTTCTTTCTTTTTTGTCATTTTTTTTGAGACTATGCTTGTTCCTTCCTCCGATGAACTACTTGCTTTCAAATCTTTGCTCAATGTCTGAGTTTTCAGAACCTTGAACTAAGACAAACTTCAAGTAATACATCATGTGTTATGGTCTCTATCAGCTGGAAGAACTGAAAGAATTTGTTCTTTTCTCCTTTTGTCCTCCAATCAGCGTGCCTTTGTCTAGTCTTAGGGGGGTGAGTACGTGGCGGTTGTCTTTCAACTTTCAAATAAAATTGTCACAACTTGGAGTCACTAAGAACATTGCCACTCACTAGAATTTTCTAAACATGAATACAGCCAGACTTAGTAAACACATTTTTTATGGTGGGATTTTTTTTTTTTTTTTTTCCGTTTTGGTACCGGGGATCGAACCCAGGGCCTCCAGCATGCCAGGCAAGCTCTCTGCCACTGAGCTACATCCTCAGCCCTTAGTAAACACATTTTTTTTCCAGCCAGTGGTCACTTGTAAGTAATGATAATCTTACGAATGGGAGTGGCCACAAATTTATTCATCCAAGTTATGGATGCTCCGAGACTGAAAAGAACATCTGAGCAAATTTCTCTGAAGTAAATATTAATATTAGTGAGTAGTGAGCTGGATATCTATTCTCGAGTCAGCTCACATTCCAATTATTATTAGCTGCTTACATTAGTAAACTTGTATTTAGCATGACACCTGTTGCAAAGAGGATCATGTTTCTGTGTGCCTGTAATAACAATTTAAATCTGCAGGAGCAGTCAGGATGTGACATTGAATTTATTCTTATTGAAACATTGACTGGAATACGCTTAGCGTGGTGAGATAGAGTGGTAAATAAAACCAAGAAAGAGTGTAATGTGTTACTTTTTAATACTTGGCTAAATCTGGTACTACTTTTGAGAGTATATATTTATAAATAAAATTTTATAATGTAGTAGGTTATAAAATTAACATAAAAATTACTAATGAGGATGGGTTAACAGATATATACATACCTTTATCAAATGTATGTGTGAACTATACACTAAAATATGCATATTCTTTATGTAAATTATACCCTAATAAAGCTGACTGAAATTAATAAATTACACATATACTAATAACAGCATGTTAGAAAATATAATAGAAGTGCACACGAGAAAGACATGTTATCAAAATTACAAATTTTAGTTAAAAGAAATTAATTGATTTTATTTTCTATGAAGAATTGGACAACACTTCACTGCACATTGTGGTGCAGTGTTCCTATGGGCAGAGCAGAGAAGGTTGATTTTATAAATAGAGAAAGGCTCAGGAACTAACCAAAGGCACAAGCGTTATTTCAAAGTTATGTCCATTGTAAGGCGAGGATGGAGAGACCAAACAAAAGAAAAATAACTGGTTGGTTAACATCAGATTACTTCAAGTTCCTTTTTGTGATGATTAAAGGATTAGAGGGTATACGGATTAAAACAATGGGAATTTATTTTCACGATGACTGGCTTGTTTATGAAATTTGGCTATCTAGGCTTCTCCTGACTTTTCCAAAGGCCAGATAGCTTTGGTTTTGTGACGTGGAACTTTTTAGATGGGAGACTCCACTTTGATTTCTAGTCTGGTGTATTGGTGTCTAATTCAGGAGTTTAGTCCAAAACAATGGTCTCCGTAATTTTTTATTTCACATCGTGCTGTGAGTTAAGAAAATTCATTATCACTAAAATGACAATTCTATGTTAATTTATATTTATATGCTTACTGAATATTTAATAATATTAAAGTGTTAATTTATCTTTTGATTGGCATTTTAAAATTTTACTTGACACATAATTGGACATACTTATTAGGTATGGTGTTGTTATTTAACTTTGATAGGATAAAGAAATTTTGATTATATTAAAATAATTTTATCTTTCAGAAATACATCTTGAATAATTTATAGACAAAATAATATAATCACCTGGAATTTGCTTCAAAATTCCTGTGATAGGGAGAAAAGGGAAGTAGTTAAACTATACGTAAATCCAGTGGCCAAATGTTTGCAATTGTTGAAAGTGGGTGTTGATACATGAGGAAGTTTATTATACTTCTTTTCTTAATTTCCAATATTTTAAAAATTTTCATACTAAGGAGTTGAAATGTAATTTTTAATAGATTAAATTATATTTGCAGAAATCATTGCCATTTTTTCACTTCCCTTGTGAAGGTTGAATGAACAAACAAAACTTCAAAATACAAATCCTTATGTCCCAAAAACAAAATAAAAGAAAGAATTGAGGAGGGGAGAGCATTATGGCTTAAATCTAAAACGTTCCCCCAAAGTCGCATGCGTTTAGAAGGGGGCTGGGTCATGGGAGCAGTATACGCACCAGTGGATTAATCCAGTGATGATTCCCTGTGCTGTTAGGAGGAGCGACTGGTAGGAAGACTGGCTTGTTGAGGATATGGCTCGGGCAGGTACATTCTTGTCCTCGGCTTTCCCCTTATTTCCTGCTTCCTGGAGGTCACGGGATAAGCAGCGTTCTGTACTATGACCTTCTACTATTGCTGTTTTTCCTTGGGACTGGCTGACCATGCACGGACTGAGACCCCTCTCCTCCTTTAAGTTGTGCTGAGTATCCCAGCAATGACAATGTGTTGAGACGGAAAGAGAGGAGAGAGGGAAGGAAGGAAGGAAAGGAGGGAGGCAAACAGAAAAAACTCTTATCTACCTATCTATTCATCTCTCTATGATTAAGGTTAGAAAATATTGCAGATATTTTCTTTCTCATAAATTTACAGCACACATTAATAAGGGATTCTTTAGGTAAATTGACAAATAAAAATTGCATGCCCTTCTCATATACATGTGTTTTGAAATATGTATGCATTGTACAATGGTGTTATTGTTGGATGTTAAGTGGTCTCTATCCGGTGGCTCTACAGGGAAGTAGTAGAAACTTGAGGAGGTGAAGTCCAGTTATAGGAAGCAGGTCATTTGGAGTATGACCTGGAAGCATATATTTGGACCCTTCTCCCTCCCTCGAGCCTATGGCCACCATAAAGAGAGCAACTTCTACGTTGCTAAATGCTCCCCTACCGTGATGTTCTTCCTTACCGCAGACTCAAAACACTGGGGTCAAGCAATCATGGACTTAAACCTTAGAAATTATATGCCAAAATAAATCTTTCCTTCTTTTAATTTCATTTTCTCGGGTATTTCGTCACAGTGATGTAAAGCTGAAAAACAGAAAAAAAAAAATTCCCAGGAAGTGGAGTGGTTGCTATGAATATATCTGACAATGCAGTCTAGAAGCATTTGATAGTGGTTTGGGGAAAGAGTAAAAAAGTTTGGGATGCAATCTACAGAAATCTGGGAATGCTGGAAATTGAGATTAATCGGCCATTCTGGTGTGGGCTCAGAAGATTCTAGTGGCAGTAGAAATATAGACTGCAAAAGCAATGCTGATAAGGTTTTAGAAGAAAATGACGACTTCATTCAGAATTGGACTAGAAACCATTAATGTTCCATTCAGGCAAAGAACTTGTCTATATTTTGTCCATGCCATCAGAGTTTGTATGAGGCTGAGTTTAAAGGTGATGGACTATATTATATGATGGAGGAAAATTCAAGGCAGCACAACATTCGTGGCATGGGTATTATTTGACTGCCTTTAGCCAAATTTACAGTGAGAATTCAGGACAAAAAGTACATTGGATGGACTTGAGAAACTTACAGTTTGTCAGAAAAGGAGGGCACAGAATCTAGAGACTAGCATAATAAAAAGGAACCAAGCACTTTGCACTAGACAGTAAGAAACACGTCTTGAAGTCATCTCAGGAATAAATAAGACTCTACCTATTGTAAGTTCAAGGACTTTTGTTTGAAAAGAGATTCCCAAAAATCCCCTGCTTCCACAGGAAGTGTGTTTGCCTTGGGTTCCTTTCACCATGTTCAGCCATGGAGGCATTTATTATTCAAATAAGTAACAGACGTGATGTTGGTTTTGCAGACTTGGAGAACGGGAGAGTTGTAAGATTATAAATGTTCAAGATTTCAAAGGAAAGTCTGAGTGGCTGGCAGTGTATGGCAAGGTCAGAACGTCTATAAGCAGGCCTGAGAGAATAGTGCATAATGATGCTGTAAGAGGAAATCAAATTCCAATGAACACCTGCAGAAAGTTAGAAATGTGGAAACATGAATGAAGTTTCAGACAATTAGCAGAACCAAGCTCAAAGAGTGGCCATGCAGGCTACAACCAGAAAGGTTGAAGGGGTGTGGTACCCAAGGCCTTTGGTGCTCACATCATGCCACAAAGTGTTCCAGATGTTGTACAAGAAGATAAACGGTTTAATGTTTGCCCTGCTATGTTTCAGTCTTGCCATGGTCCATTCTCCCTTGTTATTCTTTCATTCTTCTGTTTACAATGAGTATGTTTACCCTGTTTATTACCTATTTAGTTTTTACCTATTTTTTTTTTCAGAAGGTCTTACAACAGTTTCCAAAAGTCTCAGAGAAGACTTTGGATTTCAATTGAAGACAGACGGAATGTATTTTGCACTGGGAGATAAACATGAGCCTGTGAGGGTCAAGGGTAAAATGTTATGATTTGAATCTTTAATGTTACCCAAAGGTTCATGTGCTCAAGGCTTGGTCTCTAGCTGAGAGCACTATTGGAAGGTGGTAGAAACATTATGCGGTGGGCCATTGGAAGCATGTCTTTAAAGGGGGAATTGGGACTCTGGCTTCTCCCTTTTCTTTCCTTGCTTCCTGGTTATCATGAAGTGAACGTGTTTTGGTCCACATGGACTTTCTATTATAATGTTTTGCCTCATCATAGACCCAAAGCGATGAAGTCAAGCAACCATGGATTGAAACCATTGACACCATGGGCCAACATAAATCTTTCTTTCTTTTAAATTAATTTTCTCAGTAATTTTGTCACAGTTATGGAAAGCTGACTAACATGGATGCTAAATCATTTGTCAAATGTGTTGCCTCACATTCTTTTCATTGTTGTGGAAAGAGGACTTAACATCTATGCTCTTAGCGAGTTTCAAAAACATAATACTTTGGCATATGCCCATAATCCCAGCACTCTGGGAGGCTGAGGCAGGAGGATTACAAATACAAGCCCAGCTTAGGCAACTTACTGATTTAGTGAGACCCTTTTCAAAATAAAAAATAAGAAGGGGTGGGAATGTAGCTCAATGCAAAGGCCCCGGGTTCAATCTCCAACTCTCTGGAAATGTAGCTCAGTGATTGAGCGCTTGCTTAGCATACATGAGTCCTTGGATTGAATTCCCAGAACTAAACACACACACACACACACACACACACACACACACACACACACACACACACACGCACACCCCAATACATTATTATCATCTATAATCACCTTATTTTACAATAAATCGCTTGAACTATTGTCCAACTGAAGTCTGTTATCCTTTGGTCAATATATCTCAGACTTACTGCCTCTGACCCTGGAAAGGATCATACAAGTGAACTCATGAGGTATTTGCCTTTCTGTGCCTGACTTACATCACTTAACATAATGATCTCCGGATTCTTCTGTGTTGAGAAGATTTTCTTCTTATTAAAGACTGAATACTATTCTATTATGCATATGTACTACATTTTCTTTATCTGTTCATTTGCTGGTGGACATGAAGGTTGTTTCTCTGTCTTGGCTATTGGGAATAATGCTGCAATGAATATGGCAGAGCAGATAGTTGTTCAACAAAACGATTCCTATTCTTTTGGATAGAAGTGCGATTGAGGGATCATAGAAGAGTTCAAGTTTTAATTTTTTGAAGAAGCTTCAATTTAGTTTCCATAATGGCCGCATGAACCTATATTCCCACTGACAGCTTACGAGAGTGTGCTTTCCTCTACATCCTTTCCAATACTTCTTTCTTTCTGAAAACAGCCATTTTAACAGGTATAAGATGATAGGTTATGGTGGTCTTAATTTGCATTTCCTTGATTATCAGTGGTGTCAAAAATTTTTAATATGTGACTTTCATAAATCTTCTGAGAAATATCTGTTCAAATTCCTGCTCATTTTTAGTGAAGCTATCGTCCCACTGTTAGTTGTTTTTGTTTAAGGTATATTTTTGATATTAACCCCTTTGGACTTCAGAAAATGATTCCTTCACATGTAGCATTTTGACATGCTAGGCTGAATCAAGGTCTCTGTCTCTTCCTTTTATTTCTCTCCCAAATGCAGGGAGGCATGCCCTCCAAAGTTCTCTTATTTGCCTAGGAAAACTTCCTCCAAAAGAAATGCAGTTGTCTCAAACTTCTTCCTAAGAATCTCATCAAATAACAGAAAGGAATAACTGCTAGAGAAGAGAGGTAATGTCACCGCTTCACCCCGACAGGCTTTTTAATCTCTGAGAAATCACACAGGAGACTCTTCGTTAGGAAGACACCCCTTTTTAAGTACAGTTCTTCTATTTACACAATCCGTGGCTACCCCCTCCATTTACTATGTCCGTATGACAATGGGTATCTGTGAAAGATTGTAAACCTCACCGGGTTGTTGAATAATCACTCTTCTGTTTCCTCCTGCTCATGCGTATTCAGTGAATCTGTATACCTTTTTTTCTCCTGTTAATCTTTCTCTTATCAATTTATTTCAGTAAGTCTTTGGAAGGGATAGGGAAGTTTTCTTTTTGCCCCTACAATAACCTCATCAGATGTGAGGTTTGCAAATATATTGTGTTATTCCATGTTTTCTCTTTACCCTGTTAATTTTGTTTCCTCTGTTAGGCAGAAGACTTTTAGTTTGATGTAATCCTACTGTTATCGTTTGAATTTGGAATGTTGCCCCAAAGCTTCATGTGTTTGAAAGGTGATTAGATAATGGGAGTAGATTGTATCACTTCTCCATCTATAATTGCATGTGCTATTAAGAAGTGAGGCCTAGTTGCAAGGGTCAGATCACGGAAGTAAGACCTGGAAGGAGCAGATCACTGGGGCATGACCTCAATGGGCATTCCTCCTTTGCCTGCTCTGTCTTTTACTGATTCTGCTTCCTCTCTTGCCAAGCCATAAACACCTGTTCTCCTGCTAGACCCTCCGCAGGGCCTGCCCTTCCGCCATTGTGGTTTGCCAATAACTGGACAGACCTTCTGAAGCTGTGAGCTAAAATAGACCTTTCCTCCCAGTCTTAGTTACTTTCTGTCGCTAGGGCATACTGCCCGACATCCACAGCTTAAGGGAGGAAAGATTTATTTTTAGCTCACAGTTTCAGAAGGTCCCAGCCCATTCATGGGCAGCCAGCAGTGGTGGAAGCACACGACAGAGGCCTAACTGAAGAAAAGCTGTTCACTGCATGGTGAACAGAAAGCAAAATGAGTGAGGAAGCTAATGTAGACACTTCCCGCCCTATCCCAGTGACCTACTCCTTCCGGGTCAAACGCCAGGAATCCACCCCTTCTGGGTCAGTCCCCGAGTATCAGTCTCTTCCAGCTGGGCCCCGTGTCTTAACAGCTCATGGGATCCATAGATGTTCCACAACATCCAAGTACATGGGGGTTTTGGGGGACACGCCAGATCCAAACCGCAGTTCTCCGCTAAGTGGTGGCTATCAGATATTGTGCCCTAGCAATTACAAAGTAATTAAGACAGGGAGGAAAGGTCTATTTTGCTTTTGCTTACTGTGATATGGGGTCACATCTAAGAAGTCATTGCCCCGGCCAATGTCACGGAATTTTTCACTTGTTTTCTTCCAGTAATTTTACAGTTTCAGATCTTATGTTTAAATCTTAAATCCACCTTACATTGATTTTTGTATATGATAAAGGGTTTAATTTATATCTCTACATGTAGATCGCACGTTTATTGAATAGGCTGTTCTTATACCATTTATATTCTTGGCAACATTGTCAAAATCAATATAACTAAAGAGATAAAAAGAACTTTACTGTATTAGTCAGCTTTCCCATAAATGGAACAAAATCCTGATGCTTACAACTTAAAGGGGAAGTTTAATTTGGCTCACAGTTTTGGAGTTTTTTTCCGTGGTTGGCAGACTCTGACGCAGAAATGGCAAGGTGGAAGGGTGCGGTGGAGGAAAGCTGCTCACCTTGTAGCAGCCACAAAGTAGAGAGAAAGAAGGGAGGGGCTGGAGACAAGAACACACCCTTCTAGGTCACTTTCCCATGACCTTCATCCAGCTGGGTCCTGTCTCCTAACAATGCATTAGTTTCTAAATTGATCAGCGCATGTATCTGCTGATGAGTATAGCACTTTATGAACCAATCACTTTCTCAAACCCTCACCTCTGAATGTATGAGACTTTTGGGGGACATTTCAGATCTATACCATAATATACCCACTGAAAACTAGAAGGCATTATGGAAAGAAGTTGAGTAAGACGTAATTAAATGTAAAAAAAAAAAGTTTCATGTTTACGGAATGTAAGAATTGATATTGGTAAAATTTCCTTTTGGTCCCCAAATTATTCATATCAGTATATATTTGCAGCAGGTGATTATTATTTTCAACTTAAGGTATTGGTATGTGTTACTAAAACAATCTACAGATTCAGTACATTCTCTGTCAAAATTCCAAAGGCATTTTTCACAGCAATACAGAAAACAGTCCTCAAATTTGTTTGAAATCACAAACAATCCATCCTGAAGAGCCAAAGCAAACTGAGCAAAAGAAGAGAGCTAACACATCCTACTATCTGACTTCAAAAATATATTACAGAGCTATAGTAATCAAAACAACTTGCTACTGGCGTCAAAGCAGATACTTTGACCCAATGGAATGGAAGGATATCAGAACCTTCAAAAGAGTGATTTATTTTCTCTTATTTCCTATATTGGATAGAGTCCAGTCATCTGTAGTTTTGAAAAGTTCTCCCAGTGACTCTAAGAGTCACTTCATGTGAGCATGTAAAATGCTTAGAATATTCCTGAAGTCAAGAAATCCAGTTGCCCACTTGTTCAGATACTTTTTAAATTGATGTGAACAAGATAACTTTCTATCACATAATACCTAACCACTGGTGTTCTACACCGGGCAGCAAGATGCTTCAATGCTATGTAAATGATATGCATTTGAATAAGATTACCTCCACAGTATTTTCTAGCTGTAAAAATTGAGAATTATATGGTTCAACTTTCTAGGGCTGAAAATGTGACTTCTGTCATAGTGAATTTGTGCCTTTGTACTCAACCAAATGATTTCATCCACCAATAATGTAATAACAAAGTTAAATGTGGTTATAATCCACATTTTTGACAGCTTTTGCTTTCCAAACTCGTACCTCTATATCCACCCCAACCTTTCAGTTCAAATATTTCTTGTGAGTAAATTTAGTAAATCTCTCCACTGTCTGTCACTTTTTAGTTGAAGAAATAGAATTGATGGCAATAATTAAACTCTGCCATAGGTTACTTATAGCTTTCAAGGAGAAAAGCTCAGAAAAAAATAGCTTTTATTGACCTCTTCAATTAGAAGGCGAGTGTCAATGGGTGCTGAGAGGCCTTTGGGAAGTAATTGTTGTTGTTAGGGTGACCAAGCATTCTGGTTTACCTGAGACTGAGCTGTTTCCAGGGACACAGCACTTTCAGTGCTAAAATGAGGCTAGTTCCCGACAGACCAGAAAACCTGGCTGTGCCTGTCATTGCCAGCCACTGGTTAACAGGGACGGAAGAGGTGTGCGTACCTCCCTGTGTTTCGAAGAACATTATTCATTTATCTTTATCTTCTGGCTTTTTTCCATACCTAACATCATGATAGCTAACTTTAGCTCAATGTCATCCATTCTATCATTAGCTTTTCTAGCCTATTCAAAAGATGGTTTCAGGCTCTTGGGTAGCTGGAAGATTGCATCATTCTCATTTTTTGCTTTTATCATCTCTGACTTTTAATCTGTCATCCCATGACAATGAGTGGAATAAAGAGTTGGAGACAGCATCCTCAGCTGATTTCCATTTGCAGGACAACTGTGCTTGTCGTGGGTGAAGACGCAGGGGCAGAGAGAGTGACATTGGGAAACATGCAGCTGACTGGAAGAAACTGAACATAGCTTGCTTATGGTTGAGCAATATGCCAGCTGGTCTCCGATTTGCTCTTTATTGATCGACCAATTGATTGAGAGGGAGGCTAAATCAAATTCTTATTGTTAATGCTGAAATAATTTCTTTACCCAACTCTCACTCAAAATTTATTTGTTGTTTACTTGGTTCCAACAGTATCAAGTACCAATCATATTAGAAAGTTAATGTAGTTCAGCTGATTTATTATCACTATCCTCAAAGTTTATTGAACTATAAAATCAGCAGAAGTTATAGGCTATTATTTAGTATTTCTATTAATATGTCACTGAGCTGAAGCTTTCACATATTATACAAAATAACAAAAGTCTTACACCCTCTCTATTTTCTAGGCAGCAGGGTTTTTTTTTTTTTTTAACCTACCACACATTTATTTGCTTCCATCTTCCGTGGATCAAGAGTCTGGCCACAACTTATCTGAGGCCTCTGTCTCAGAGTCTCTCTTGGGCCACAGTCAAGATGCTAACTATAGGTATAGTCTTACCTCAAATTTCCATTGGGGAAGGACTCACTTTTTAGCTCACTCATCTGATAGAGATTCCGTTCCTCACTGCATTTTGACTACGGGCCACTCTCAGTCCCCTGTCACACAGGCCTTCCCAACATGGCTGCTTGCTTCAACAAAGCCAGCAATGTGATCTGACTGCGGACAGAAGTCACAGACCTATACAACTAATGAAGGAAGTGAAATCAGTCTTACTGTATTTTACTTGTTAGAAGAAAACCACTAGGTCTAGCTCATACTCATGAGCAGGGGATCTTACATAAAACCAGGGCTAATTAGGGTCATATTAGAAGTCTACCTTTCACATAGCAGTTTCAGAAAAAGCAGAACAAAATGGCTGACTGACTTGCCCCTGAAGCTGTATTTGGGTACTTGGGCATTACCACCGCCTAGCTATACAACTTTAAAAAATCTCCGCCTCTTTAAACTCCAATTTCCTCATCTGTTAAATCACACTAATAATGGCATTTAGCTCTCAGGGTGATTATGACAGTTACACTGAATGAAATTGTTTATGTGCATATTTGGCATGGTGCCTGGCGGAGGCAGGTACAGGTGCCCAGCAGCAAACCCCGAGAGACAGAAAGATGGGCTAGGGAGTTCAGAAAGCAAGCCAGTCAAGCAAGGGCAGGATCTTGGCAGGAATCCCACAAGGACTCACTTCAGCCGAACCCTACAGGGAAGCTGCAGCTTGAGTAAGGCCTCCCCGCTGTCTCATGTGGAGGGCAGTCATCCGTGATTTTACATTCCCTCACAACCGTTGGTTAGCAGCCACTATGGGATCAAGTGGAAGGAGGGAAACTTCCAGCACTCACCTCCTGGTCCTTTGAGGAAGGCAGCTCCAAAACAGGAGGGCAGCTCTCTTAAGAACTCATCAAAAATACTGGCCTGGCAATTCAAGGAACACTGAAAATGGCAGAGGGAGGGCACAGAAGAGTAGAGGGGTTAATAAAAGGGTCCGAACCAGTCTAAGTGGAACACTGGCACTGTCTGACATGTAGCCATGTACCATTTAACATTGATATGTTCTGAGAAATGAGTCCTCATCTGATTTCACCGTTGTATAAACATCATAGAATGTACTTGTACAAACTCAGATGAGGGCAGCGAACCGCTCACCTCGGCTGGATGCTAAGTATACAGTCACTCACTGTAATGATATTTTGGTCGACAATAGACGATGTATACCAAAGGACCCCACACGATTACAGTAAAGCTGAAAAATTCTTGTTTCCTATGAATGTCATAGCTGTGACAACACTGTAGCTCAGTGTGTTGGCCATGGGTTACTCTAGGAAACTAATTTGACTTTGTCTGATAATATTTGGAATAGGGAAAGGTAGGGGAAGAGAAAGTAGAAACTTATTACAAAAAACAGTTTAAGGATTGTGAGAATTGGGAGTAGGGCAGCAGTAGTGAGGTTGGCGTATAGGAGGCAGATTCTGATATTAGAAATGCAGAAAGCTTACAGATTTGGCACATGATTAGACATGGGAAGGAGAAAACATAGGCTTTGAACCTTTGAGAAAGGAAATCATTTGTGAGAGAACATAATTTAACATTGAATATGTTGAGTTTGAGATGCTTGTGTGTGTGTGTGTGTGTGTGTGTGTGTGCGCGCAAACACATGTGTTGTGAACATTTGGATGAAAAAAGGAGAACATGGGATGCTGCAGAAATAACTAACTTAAGAAATGCAGGTGTTACAGGCACAACCATAGACGTTGATGACCTCATCAAGTTTCAAGAGAGAAAAAAAAATCAAACCCCAGAGTTGGGTACTGGAAAGCCTTTAGGGTCAGGAAGAAGAAAATCAAAGCAGGAGTCTTCCAGAGCTAAGAGAACAAAAGCTTCAGTGCATAGAAGCCCGGAGTACACAGGATCAAGCAGATGAGGGGAAAGAAAAGACGACCAGAGGTAGAAAGAAACGGGGAGAGGGAGACAGAAGTCAGATTGACAATTATCAGGTCATCTGTGATGTCAGCGGATAGTGTTAGTAGGGTGGTGGAAATCCACATTTCCAGGGCAGGAACCCATATTTCCATGGGATGAGCAATAAGAAGGCTGTGAAAATTTCCTTCAAGAAATTTGAGTGCCGTTAGTTTGGCAGCTCGTGGGAAGTGGGGTATAATTATTTTTAATAGAGGATAGACCTAAAAATGTAAGCAAGGGAAAGTGAGAGAGGAGTTAACTGAAAAATCTAAACTGATGGAGCCCAATCCAAAGTGTCACCAGAAGAGAGTGAGGTCAAGCAAATCTGGATTCTTTCTGTCCTTTTAAACTCCAGTCAAGCAAGTAAACCTATTCCTGACAGCTTCCGGTAGGTGATGTTATTATTAGTCCCCTACCCTTCCCTTTAAGCTTAAAAACTGTCAAAGTGTGACTCAAACGGTGTCTCTAGTAAAGAGCCTAATTTCTGATGAAGTTTGCCATTTGAGAAAGTAATATGCAAAAGATGACTATATCAGGATAAAGAAAAGCAGATGCCCGACTAGCAGTAGAGCTCACAAATACACCCACACGCTCATCAGCATGGCAGGGAGCAATTACCCTCAACCAAAATGCAAGTTACAGACCTCATTTTTCGGCTTTTATGTGAACTAAGGTTTATGCCAGCACATAAAGTAAGTAGCAATTGGATTTCATGTGCCCAGCCATTCTTGACACCTTTAAAGGGAAAGATTTGGAGACAAGCTTGTTAGTCAAAGTCTTTCAATAGAACCCAAAATGAATCTTAAAACTCCTCACTTTTTTGTCTTCTATATGTTTTTGTTGGTATTGTTTGGATTTATTGTTTCAGACGCTAAGAGAAGGCATTTGAAGTTAAAAAGTGGAGTTAGTAATGAGGAAAGTAAAGCTATGTTTGTAATATCATTAGTGCTTTCCAGAAAATCACCCTGGATTACAAATATGAAATGAAGCTTCTTAGATCCAATAAGATCTCACCTTGGGATATATTCTTTTGTTAAGGTGTTAGCGGTGGTGGTAGAAAATTCTGTAAACCAAAGGCGTCCACCTTCCCATGTTCCACATGCTGAACATACTACAAATTTAACCACATGGTATATTCATAAAGTGGGCTCTTTTCATATTTCTGTAACCCAAATAAAAAAAAAGTCTAAGGACCAAACAACAGAACAGAAAAAGAAGTCACAGACATAAATCAAGAAAACATTGCTGAGATAAGAGGAATCTTGAACTTGTAGATTGAAATTGCATATCCAGGAAGAACTGGCACTGAATGAGGATGTCAGTGATTAACCTTGCAGCTCCAAAACCACTTTTCCATATTCAACTTGCTGCTGCTGGGACTGGGACCCTACAGGGACCTTACACATGACATTTTTTCATCATCTAGTTGGCTCTTTACCCAAAGGGGTCGCTGGAAGGATATTAGAACGCAAGAGGAAGGAAAGAACATTTTCCTTCTGTTGGCATGATGCTCCCTTCAGCACTACCTCGGCAAAGGCTATTTGTTGGACCTGCTCTCCAATTCCTTTTGTCAGTCGCACAACTGATTGATTTTCCTTCTTCAGTGATAACAGCAAAGTCAGACTCTTCAGAAGTCTAAGGTTTAGCTCTGCTGGGCCTCGTCAAGTCCCTGAAAGGCTGCATCCCTTCCTGTAAGGGTGGAGTCCTCACCTCGAAACGTCTAGGTTCTAAACATCTCTTTCCTTGTTTCCCTAGTCTTAACGTGGTATTTTTGACTTCCATCATTGCCTCCTTTGGGCTTCTCTTAGTCTTCTCACATCAGTGCAATTGCCTCTGTGAAGTCTTCTCTGTTAAAATACCTTCTGTGGTGTCTGTTTTTAATGACTAAGCGTGGACTCGACTGATAAAATGAGCAAGACCAAAACTTGCCATAGACAACTTTCTGGACTTCAAAAATAAAGAGAGTGTCTTGGGGGCACTAAAATATAAAGTCACCTATAAAGAGTATAGCAATAAATATAAATGTCTAAGGGAAAAAAAGAGTCCAAACTATGTTGTAACTAATTAAGGTACTATTTGAGTATAAATCCAACAGATAATTTTTTTCTTGGCCCTGGTGCTGGAGCTCAGGGCCGTCACAGTGAGCTCTATTTCCAGCCCATTTTTAGTTTTGATTCTGAGACAAAAAGTTGCTGAGTTGCCCAGGCTGTGCTCGAACTTACATTCCTCCTAGCTCAGCCTCCCAGAATGAGGTAAGAGGCCTAAGTGTTATTTTTAGGTATGTAAGAGTTCAGGAAATTTTATTCCTTTGAAAAAGCTTTTGATAAAACTAAAATGAGAAATTCGAAATTTTCCCCAATAAAAGATGATTAGAGACTCTATGGAAAATGAACCACGAATGGGCTTGATGCTATTGAAATACATGTCTAATACTAAAGATGGCAGGCTACAAATATTGCAGTATTGAGATAAAGGAGATTTACGTTCTGATAGGTTATTGCACGCTTGTAGAAATGCAATTGATTGTTAGACCTTTTATTGTTTTTAAATTTGGGAGTCTTGTTAAAGTCTGAATTTTAAGAAACCATAAATTCTTTTAGGTTGTATACATAGATAATTGTATCATCTTGTCAGCTTTTGCTTTTAAATTCTTATATTAATTTTTCCTTTTTTAATTGCATTGACTTGAATGCCCAGTGTGTTTAAAAGTAGCAATAGAAGGCTCTCTTGTGATCATTTTCAATCTTAAAAATTACCCTTTGCTTTGTCACCATTAAGTGCAATAATTTCTAGCAAATTTACACCTGTCCTTTATCAGATTAGTTAAGTTATTTTTTCTTTCCAGTTTTCTGGATATTATGATGCTATGATGTATTTTCCTCCACTTTCTGCTGTTATAGCAGAATACCACAGACTGGACAATCTCATGAAAAGGAGACAGTTATTTCTCGTAGTTCTGGGAGCTACCAAGTCCAATATCGATGTGATACCTAATGTCTGGCAATTGCCTTCTCACATTACACTGTAGAGGAGGGAATTGTATGGACAGAGAGCGCTTAAGAAAATGTACTCAAGAGAGAGAGAGAGAGAGAGAGAGAGAGAGAGAGAGAGAGCACAAGAGGAGGTAATATCTTCCTTCTGTTTGTATGGTGCTCCCTTCAGCATTCCCTCAGCAAGAGGGTGAAGGCGAGAAAACAGAGAGCAAGAGAGGTTCCCCATAGAGCCATTCCAAACCACTCCGGTGATAAATAACCTGCTTTCGGACATAACAGCATTATAATCCAGTCATTAGAATGGAGGCCTCTTGAAGAAATCTCTTCTTAAAAATTCTCTCTCCTAATATTATTTAGGTGGCAATAAAATTTTCACATGAGTTTTTTAGAAAGCATTGAAACTATAGCAAGTAGATATTGTCTTTGTTGTCACTCGTCTTCAGAATTTATATTTTTTCAACTTTAAATCATCAATGTGGTAAATTATCTTGATGGGTTTTCTAGTATCAAATCCATCTTGTATTACTGGAGTACACTAAACACTTGTTTTGGGTTTTACAAATCTTCCTGTTTTGTTGTTCTCTTTTTTATTTGTATTTTCAGTGGTCATTTTCTGAAATGTTGCAGGTTTGGTTTGCTAATGTTATGTTTGAGGCTCCTACATTTATATTAATCAATGAGAAGAGTCCATAATTTTCTCAAGTCTGCCCACATTTCCTTGAAAAGCACATTTTTTTCATATTTGGGCATTCAGTGCTCTATGTATGTCCATTGGGCCAAACTTGATTGTCTTGTCTAAATTTTCTATATCTTACTGATTTTTCTGCTTATCAATTTTTGAAATAGACTTGTGAAATTTTTCTATAAAGATAATGGACATGCCCATTTCTCAATACAATTATTGTATTAATATACTATTTTTAATTTTGGCATATACAAATTTAGAAATACTGTAGATTCTTGATGATGTAAAATATGGCAGAAGACAAAAATTACCTTCGCCTTACTCTAGAACAAAAAAAGGAAAACTAGCTTTCTCTGATGAGGACTCTCCATATTTACATGGTTGGCCAGTATTTCAGTTCTATCTTATTTTTGACCTTAAAGATTAGACATTGCCATCTCTATATTCAGATATTAGTGCTTTAGAAGTCAATCTGGACTTTATCCATTATTATTCTTTTTTGTACTTCAGACTTTATGTCTGAGATTATTTTTTTCTCACTTGAATCTCAATCCTTTACAAAGCATTTAAAGACACTAGAGGTGTAGCTCAGTGGTAGAGCAATTATCTAGCAGGTGTGAAGCCCTGGGTTCATACAGCTTTGGACTGCAAACAAACAGAGAAATGTCTCAAATTGTAAAAAAAAGAAACTAAGATTTTATTTTAGTAAATACCTGCAATAAAAATCTTTTCAACTTTTTTATCTAGGAAGTTTTAAAATTTCATTTTAGTCTTAAAGTATCATTTCTATGGATACAAAGTTTAAGTTGACAGAATTTTGGTGTGCTGATGGTGTTATTCACAGCCTTATGACTGCGGTTGCAGTGATTGGCCTATTCGCCTTTCTTTTATAAACATTTATTAATCTTTTCTCCCTTTCTACTTCCAATACTTTTTTGTCTTTGCTGGTTTGTGATTTCATTAAATTATGTTGGATATGTGGATATTTTTATTTATTCTGCTTGAGACTAATAACGTTTTCATTGTGAAGTTTGGTGTCTAATGGCAATTCTGGAGAAGTTTTATCCATTCTCTCTTTGAGTAGTTTTTTTAACCCAAGGCTTTACACATGCTAAGTGTGCATTCTACCATAGAGGTACACATCCAGCCCCTTCTCCGTGTCTTTTAATCTTTCTTTTATAGGTTTTATCTCCTATTTCTGGCTTGCTTTCCAGGTCAGCTCTTTGCCTCTCCCAGCTGTTGGTGTCACAACACGTTTCTCTGACAGCTAGTCTCTTCCTTCCCACACTGCAGCACTGCTGTGGGACTAGAGAACCCAGTCGCACCTTCCTTCTGTTCATGTACTGCCCGCCTGGCACTCCTCTGAGAAAACAGGACTTTAAGTGGAGTCTGTCTTTAGCACCATTCTGTCTGTCCCTGTAAACTTCTGCCTGATAGTCTCTCTACTTTACCGTCTCTCACAATTCCAGTTCTCTCCTCCGACAGTGTTACAGTCCAGTAAAATGTCAGGCAAAGGAGCCATCCAACAAAAGAGTGAAATTTCGTTCTCCTTTTCTGTTAGGCATCCATAACTTTTTGAATGGTTCTCTTAAAGTTCCCATCTTGGCTTTGAAAAAGGGAAACACCTTTCACTCAGTCAGTCAGAGAAAGAGCAATAGTAGCACTGAAAGGTGAAAACAGCTCACCCTGTAGATACTGAATCACGACCTCTCCCTCTCCTCCAGTCCTCCGATTGCATTGACTAGAAGAGGGATAGGGTATGACCTGTTTCTTTATTTATTCTCCACTTTGTATTTCTAGTAGGGAAGTGGCAGGGCTCAACTCTAAATAACTTTCTGAACTCAGATTAGGCTATTAATTAATCCTTTGTCATCCACTTTAGGCATTAATTGCAGAGAAATAGAGCAATCCCACTCAATAGCTGCTTATATATTATTTTAAAGAGAGGTTGTTCAGCTATTGGGATACTCTTTTACAGACAGTTATATTCTCCACTCTGCTATTTAATATGCTCTGACTAACTCGAATAATTAAATAAGTACTGTTTAGAAGAATTGCTAAATCTGCACTCCTAGTTCTGATATAGCAATTTATCTTATAATTTCTAAAGGAACATCTATTATAAGGGATCATTTGTTGAACACTTTAGGATGTGTGAGATCGACTGTATCAATACACCTTGACTTCATGTGGAATATTGTGCAAAACAACAGCAAGTAAAAACTTCAATTTCTGGTTAGCTTTCCAAATTAGAGGGAGTGTAAGCACAATCTATTGCTTGTGCAGGGTGAAAACACACTGGCATCACCCATTAACAGCTCCAATTAGGGGAGCCATTAATTAAAATAAAGTAGGCCTTGGGCAGAGAATAGATGGGACAGAACACAGTCATGATCCACTAACAATTTTATCACTAATGGCCATAAGTGAATTGAAGGATTTTATCCATTTTTCATCACTAGTGAATTGAAAAATATGATGACTCATAAAAACAGTGATTTTTTAAGGGAAAATGGTACAGATTTATTGCAAAAAAAAAAAGTTAAAGAAGAGAGAAAAGTGTAAAAAAATCAAAATCTCCACAAATTCCCTAACTTAAATATAAGCACTATTAATATTTTTGGTAAAAACATTCTTACAGACAAACATTTCATGTCCTTTAAAAAGAATAACACTTGGTCCTTATTTGAGGTATTCCATCCGCTGTCATTGCAGGGGTTTTTCCGTATTCACTCTTCACACACTTTCATTTCATGGGCGGTGAATGTTTAGCCAATGTCAACTTGCAGACACTCGTAAAGGGGATGCTAGCCTCCAGGATGAACTGCAGAGGAGTCACCGAGCCTATGGAGAAGATCTGGAAAATGTGAGAGTTGCTCATAATTATACAGAAACTCCCCCAACTCTGATAAGGAAGCACATTTCATGACAAGAGCAATATAGTTTTTCCCTGTTGATCCTGTGCTAATGGGAAATCTGTGTTAAGTTCATTTTGATTCCCTTCTGTGTGGACCTTCTCTTTAATTGCCGTTATGATATCTCTTTAATTGCTAAGCAGGACTGCCACCTACCTTCAGTTGCCTGAGTCTTAAGAATGCCGGAGCTTCCATCAAATAATAAGTGACCAAATTGGAGATCTCAAATGCCTCAATCACATATCAATTCAAGTACCTTCGTCCCAGAGCAGAGGAGCTCTTCATTTCATCTATTACAGTTTAAGCTTTGTTACATTATCATTGCATGCAATGAATATTTTAGAGGGAAATAGAATGATTTTTTGTATGAACAGAAGATAATAAGAATCGGCAGAAGCTTTGGCCATCCAGAGAATAGGGCAATGGGGAGTATGTAGAGTCCTTGGTCAAGGGTGGAGGGAAGTGGCATCCTTTTGCCCCAAGGAGTTCATAAGTGTCATACATCACTCCCACTATCATGTGACTTGTAATAAAAATAGTTCCTTGATGACTGAATCAATAGGTATTGGCCCTGGTTGCACATTCGACATTTCTGGGAATCTTTTAAACAGTGTCAGTGGGTAGATGCCACTTCCAAAAACACTAAGTTAATTGTTCCAAGATGTTTCTCAGCTACTCAGTGATTCTAATGAACACCCACAGTTTCAAATCACTGACTGCAATGAATGGAAGGGAGAGGAAGTCTTATTATGTCTACAATTTAGAACATGCAAGATGTCAGTTTAAGCAGATGCTCAAACTCTGGGGAAGGCAAACTGGGAAAAGCGTTAGGGAGTTTTACCATTTTTGTCTTTTGTGCTTTAGTGCTGTTTGCTTGTACCTAAGATGAACATATAATTTATCATTGAAATCAGGACACCACTGAGAGTAAAAGGAGAGTGATTCGCAATTAAGCCAGGACAATTGTTAACTGTAACCCTCCAGGCAACTCAGGATGCACTCTAATACTCTTTAGAGCTACAAGTGTCCTCTCCTCTTGGTCTCAGGAATAGCTCAAAATCAATCTATGTTGTTGGTTTTTAATATTTACCTGTTGGAATCTTTGGAAAACAGGCCTTCATCATAGAAAATTTTGGTAATAAGTTTGGGAAAGTTATTTTTTAGAGAATTTAAGCATGCATTTTTAAAAACATTCTTATTTCACTACTCCACCATTCTTTTACAGAAAGACAGGAAGTGGAACTGACGTACATCATCTTGAAAATGTTTTAATCACCATGGGATTCTTTCTCCAGCCAAAATTTAGCTGAATAGTGGGTAGAAACCATCTGCTCTGATTAAATTTTTAGGTTGTGTTTGCATCTTATACACAAACTGGACCCATTTCCCATTAACAAGGATAATTAAATGTTAACTGGACTTAAGACATTTGTGAATACACAATTTTAATTAATTACTCTCATTGATTGGCTTTGTTCTTCTGGCTTAATAAAATGTCCATGAAAGTTCTTTATTCAAGTGGAAAGCATCTTATAAATGGAAGGCATGATTATATCACTGAAATTTGTATTTTAAAATGAAGAGTCTTCCTTTTCCTGGGATGATTTTTTTTCAGTGAGTTTTAATATCTTTCTTAACCTTAGAACTATTTGGCAAATGGAATTTTGCCCCAAAAAATCAATATAAAAAACAAGTTAAAGATGAAGTGCTTTGTAAAGTGAGAAGAGATCATTGGGGTGAGGGTGAGCTTTCTTGACTGGTCAATTCATCCCACACCCCACCCTTTTCAAAATAAAGGCACAGGAAGAGAGTGAGAGAACTTTGGGCTTTAAATCCATACTGGGTTCCTAGTTTTGGTCCTCGCTTTCTGCTGTGGCCTGAAAAATCAGTGTACTTCCGTAAGCTTCCTTTTTAATTGAAGAAGTTAATAAAGTCTGCCATCTGCCTGCCACGCTGGGATGATCTGTGAGCCAAAGATGGCAATCTAGGACATGCCTTGATTTCTGCTAATAAGAATTTATAGAAATCTAAAACATTTCAAGTTTGTATAGTAAAATTATTAGGATTCTAAAAGAAGAGGAGGAGGAGGAGGAGGAAGAGGAGGAGCAGTGTGGGCATGGCGGGGCACGCCTATAGTCCCAGCACTTTAAAAGGCTGAGGAGGAGGAGGACCTCAACTTTGAGCCTGGTCTGGAGAATTTAGGGAATTGCTGGCACCCTGTCTCAAATTAAAAACATAAAAAAATAGAAAAGGTCTAGAGATGCAGCTCAATAAAAAGGCCCTGGATCAGTCTCCAGTAACACTCCCCCCTCCACACACACACAACACACCACAGAGGCTAGAGGAAAAAAGGAGATAGAAGTTTAGTTCAGTTGTTGAGTTGAAGAACATTTTAGCAAGAATCCCATTCTACACTTTCTGTTATGCATAAAGCCACAGTGATGCGTATACAGGATTCCTGTCCTTCCCTGGCAGATTTTCTTCTCTTATATCAACTAGCGAATGGATGAACAAACTGTGGCCAATCTATGAGATGGACTCATATTCACTGGTAAAAACAAATGAAAATTTGGCACCGGACAGACTCCCAAAAAGGTTTTAGTGAAGAAAAGAAGCCACAAATAAAAGACCCTATACTCTATGATTGCATTTATATAATATTTTAGAAAATATAATTCTATAATAACAGAAAATAGATTAATTGGTGCCTGGGGACAGAATTAGGGAGGATTGACTGGAATAGGGTACAAGAGGAAACATTTAGGGATTTTCAAAATGTTTTGCATCTAGATTGCACACAGGCTTATAAATGTGTCAAAACTAAAGTATAAACCTAAAATTGGTATTTTGTTATGTATAAGCTACATGTTAATTTAGCTGACTTAAAACATTTGTTTTCTTGTGACATATCTGAGTTTGTTGTTGGCACTAATGTCAGTGGAACGAGATGAAATAGTGCATTAAAATGGCCCTGTGCAAAAATAGATCTGTTGATCTGTTTTTATTTTTGTGACACTATTATGTCTGCTTTGAGAAGTGTAAATTCTAGGTGTGGATGTTATTAATATTGGCTTCTGTTTAGAGCTTCACTTAATCTTCTGATTTACTTAACTTTCTCTTGCCTTATTTCTGTTTGCTAGTTTTTAGTGTTGCTATGCATTCACACAAGTTACGTGAACTCTTTCTTGGTACAAAGTAGAGCATAAATTAAAAACCGAAAGTAACAAGCTGGGGGTGGTGGTGCATGCTTGTAAACTCAGAAGGCTGAGGTGGGAGGATTGTCCTGTGTTGGAGGCCAAGCTGGGCTGCAGAGTGAGTTTAGGACCGGTCCGGACTACAGAATGAGACTCTGTCTCAAAAAACAAACAATACACAAAAAGTAAAATAAATTTGTCTTTTAATTATAGCTTAAAGTGGTATGTATTTTTATCAATACTTAATTTAACATGGGCACACACATGTATGTGCATACACAAAACAATTACTAACCATTCACGGATTTAGAAATCCAGTGAAACTGGAGGATTTGAGAGGACATCTCATAATTGTGACAGGATCAACAAACAAAATGCTTATTGTATTCTATTAACCCTCTCCTAAAATAGATAAAAACTTGACCAAAAGTGATAAACAGTTGACATCGTGTTGCCAGCTGAGACATGGCAAGAGACAATTCTAGAAAGTTCACTGGAAAAATAAATTCTGGATTTAGACATTATTTCTCACGTTAATGGTGACAATGAAGATGTGATATGCCTTGATTGGTAGTTAAAATACTTCTAACTAGCTTTTCTTTCCTGGAATCAAAGATCCCTCATGACATGGATGAACTGTGCTATTCAAAGGAGATTTGCTGTTGAAGAGGATGACCAAAGAAAATAAGTGAAGCTTTAGATAGGAAGTCAATAGGATAAATTTAGAAGAACCTCTCATAAACACTTTTATATATGAAATATATGAGAAATATTGAGAAATAAGCCTCTTTACAGTAAGAAAAAGGATAAAAATCACACAACTCCATTTGAAGGCACAGATGGTGTCTGTATGTGATTGTGATAAGAATGGGCAGTGCAGATATGCTAATGAAATTAAAATTATCTAAGAAAAGATGGCATTCAAAATAAAAAACTAAATAAACCATCCATAATATAAAAAGTAGAGCAAACTCTGTAATTACAATTCTTGTATAATTAAGATATTCTTTTTTAAGGTAAATATTTCTCCTTTAACTATTTCCTTTAAATATTTTTACATAAGTATAAATATACTGTTGATAAGTGAATTCATTTTTCCTTCCTTCATTATGAATTTTCTTAAAGAAATCACATACATACATTTCTTAAGTTAAAAGCAGAGGTAACTTAAGGTTAAATTTGAAATGTTGGAGATTTGGAGCAAAACTTAGACCAGAAGCATCAACATCACTTGGCAACTATAAATGCAAACTTTCAGATCCCATCCCAGACTTTTGAATGAGAATCTGCATGTTGACAATAAACCTGGGAAATTGGATTCATTTTGGTTTGAGAATCTCTGCCCTAAATTATTATCATAAGTAAAATTATTCAAGAAATTACTAGTGTGACCAGCCTTCTCTCTTTGCCTTGGACTGAGAGCCTACCATGGGCTGACACTTTCAGTACTGAAACCTCAGGCGAATAGATACAAGAGACTCACTATAAAATTGACCAAAATTCAACCTTAGAATTGAAGAGGAAAAATATATTAATACATATGAGGAAATTATACTGTAGATCAGCTTCAATTCATGTTAGCTGTTCTCGCATGGTCTTTAAAATATTTGATAGTCTGAAGCAAAGCAACCTATTCTATTCCATTGCTGGTTTTTCACTGAAGAACGTTGAGCTGCGCCTCTGGTCTCCCTGCAATTATCTTATACTTGTAAAATCTCTAAGGCACGCCCCCAGGGAGAGCACTGATTGGTCTCATTAGCTGTGGAAACAAAGCTCTGTTTATTCCTCTTGCTTCTATCAGGGGAACCCTGGTTTAATTCCAGCACAGGTCTGGGTGTTGATTTCACACAAAGGAATTACCTGGGGCGCCTGTGAAATTTCAAAGGCAGCCTCACAGGAGCCCTCTGACTCACTACTATGCGACTGGGAAAAACTGGGCATACATACAGTATAATTTTCTTTTAACATGTGATTAGTAAATTGTTTTGAAGTCAAATCAAGTAAACAAAATACCAGTAATAATTCTCCCATTTATCTAGAACACAAACACCGATTTTGCAATTATCCCTGACGATGTCCCTTTTGTCCATCAGCGGAGGATGGGTCGTCACTCATTGCAGCAGATGCCGCCAATGGGCTGCTCATAACCCTTCTGCCTCTTTACCTTTTTCAGACTTCTTGGTTCCTTCCTGGCTTGTATTCTCGATAGGCAGCATCTGTATCTCTTAGTTGATTGACTTCCCTCAGGTGTGACTTGCCTAGAGATATAAAGAGCAGGAAGTGCCTGGAAATGTGTGTCCCTTGAGAGCAACCCTTAACCAATTACTGTTTTGATGTGAAGAAAATAAACACTCCAGCTCACTTATGCCAGCTGACGACAATTCTAGAAGGCATTTTACATAGTCTGCCTAACAAACTTATGGACTGAAACAGAGCAATATTTCTTGGAAGTTGCTTGCTGTCACACCCTGGCTTGACGTCCTTCCCTTCCTTGTCCTGTTGCTGCTTTAGCATACTGCTTTCCATGGAAATACATCCTAATTCACTTTCACATGAATTCTGATCTTAATGTGGGCACCTGGAGAACTCAATCTAAAACACTTAGATTACATAATTCGGAGAGCATTTCAGTTTCTTCTCTCTCAAAGAGGCAGAGTGTTTATACACATAGACATGCAAATGACCCTCAAGAATGTGTAAAGATGTTCTACAATAATCATCATCAAAGAAATGTAAATTAAAACCGCATCGACATAACATTCAAGGACAAAAAATTTCAGTTTGCCAACATGCTCCATTGATGAGGCTGAGGAGAAATGGGTCCTTTCATATGGAGCTCTTGGAAGAGCAATTCCTCTGCAGAAGAATTTGTGATATCTTTTACAAATAGTATATGCACTCATCTCTTGCCCAAGAGATCTCACTTCTCAAAATCTAGAAAAAATACAAGATGGCACTTAGAAAGTGATTCATTTTACCACTAGTTGTAATAGCAATGGATTGGAAATAAGCAAAATATTAGAAATAATATGATATGTGTCTACATCAATTCCTCAAGCGATATGTAATTAATATGTATTACAAGCATACAAATAAAAAAAGAAGTAACACAATGACCACCAATGGGAGACTGGTTGAATAAAGTGTACTACATCTAAACTATGAAGAACTACTTTGTACTAAAAGGAGGAAGATGTCTACTTGCTGCTATAGAATAGAATATTACCCGCGTTGCATTGCTAAGTGCACATTTGATGTCAGAAAGATCTTGGAAGACACACACACACACACACATTTGTTTTCTTTTGAATAAGAAACAATAGAAGGAAACAAAACAACTAATGAAGATCACTTCATTATTTCTCATATGAGGAAGGAGGAACAATGAGGGAAGCTAGAATTCTCTGTGAGTTATCTTATTCTAGAATTTTGACTTTGGGATTACAGTTCCTTAATATAAAAACCAAAGTTAAATTAGACTAAAAAGCAAAGTCATCAATAAAAGCCTTTACCACAAAAATTATTTCAAGTGACTTTAAAATGCACCCCTTCTACGTTCCTTTACATCCTAAAGACTAAACTTCAAATAAAACTTACACTATGCCAGTAGTTTTATTTTTATAATAGTATTGCTATTTCTAAAGATATAAAATGTAAAGTAGGGTAATGAAGTGATATACTAATTTTCTTATGAATAAATGTTTTCAACCTGAGAGAAAAGGGACATGCATGTAAAAAATAAGTTAAACATACTGTAATACCAAATTTGCCTTGGAAGTATCATTATTAACTGGTGATTAATTTTTCACTTTCTAAAAAATACATATTTCTTAATTCTGCTCACTGAAATAATGTAACAAAAAACCCAAGAGCAATGAGGATCCTTAATCCCCAATTATGGTCTCTAAATAGAATTTGCCACAAAAAAAGAATCAGAGCTCTTTAGAGTAATGTTTTGCTTCACATATGGAGCCGGAAATGTGTGAAAAAAAAAAACCCTGAGATATCACACTGTTCCAGAAAACAAGGAAGCTATAAAAGCTTGTTGTGGTCATGACTAAAATGCAACAACATGGAGGGCCACTGTGGACAAAAGGATGGGACAATTGGAGCCGTGAAGAGGAATAATGAAGCACATTTATACGTAAATATCTGAGTGTGCAATAGTATTTGAAAAAGTGGGAGAGCTTCTGTGGAAGTTACTAGAAAGAACATCAATTCTGTTCTGAGAACAGATTGATGAAGACAAACATTCCATTTCTTACACACAAGCTCTAATTTAGAGTAACCACACTTGACACAGAACATTTATAGCAGAAACCATCATAATCTGCCAAAATCATTATGTGGGTGCTAGCAGGACGTTTGTAATGGAAGGATCAGACATCTGAACCTAATGTTATCAACTAAGTCACAAACAGAAACAAGATGACACAATCAAGTAAAATAATTAAGGGCAGTTTAATAAAAAGATTGCTTTCCAAGGTGGGGCTCGGTCAAGGGAAACCGGTAAGGAAAAGGAAATATCCTAGCATTCATACAACCCTAGACCTAAAAGGGAAAAGAGAAGTTACTGGAATCTAGAGAAGAGAACTGTAGCTGTAAGCAAGGCCTCCCGGTGGGAGCTGTGGCCTTTCACAGAGAAATACGACCACTTCTGACCCAGAATCGAAGCGGTGAGGGAAGTAAATCCCTGAACTCTCTTCCCACTCAATGATCCATAGGTGTCAACTATTGAGCAGACAGGGTCCAGAGAACACTGGATATAATGCAATAGGTACTCTGTTGATGTAATCTATAAAAATTGGATCTTTGGGCAGAGATCAGGATGGAGAGTAGAAATGAAAAGAGAAACTATCCTGACACACAAGTTATTAACTCTTTTGGAAGTCTGGCACTTTAATAGCTTTGAATAAAAGACCAAATGTCATAAATTTGCTTCCAGCACTCAGGATTTCTCAATTTCCTCAATTGTATTAAGAACCAAACTTCAGGTCTGATGAGGGGAAGCTGTCAGTGTCAGAGTAGGTCCTGGGCTCCGTGGGTGAGGCCCTGGGTTCATTTGCCAGCACAGAAAGAAAAAAAAAAGAAGAAAAGAAAAGAAGAGAAAGAAAGAAAGAAGAGGAAAGAAAAGACAGGCAGACAGAGAGACAGACAGAGACAGGGACATAGGAGACAGGGAATAAACCAGATGGGTTTGCAATCTATTTCATCAATTCTCACGATGAGGACTGCGGTAACGCTGCTTGTTCATCCCATTAACCAGCTGGCAAACTAAAACACTTGTGGTGAGATTAAGGCTTTGGTTAAAATTTTGAGCTCTAGGGGTTCGAGAAAAGAAAACCTGTGACAAATCCAATCTGGTAGATCACTTACAACTCCTTTTAGTAGATTTTAAAAATCGATCCTCTTTAACAAAATCTTGCCAAAAGTTCAAACCCTCTTCTTCAACTAAGTCTTTGAGTGCTTCTACCCTTCCTATTCATAAAAAGATATAAATGATCTTACATCAATAACTAAAGTGGTCATAAAATACAGCCAACCTTCATGATTCACAGGTATGAAAGCTCACAGACAGGTTGTAATATAAATCTAGTACATGTATCCAATATTGCTTTTTAAATAAAACTGAACAAAGCAGAATACAGCAATAGCTGTATGAATAACATCACAAAATTTTGTGTCAGGTAGATGGATATATATGTCTGTTTATTTGCAAAGTTAGGAAAGCATTTCTTACTACTGATTAGTCAAATAAAGTTTTAAATAATTCTGATTGAGAGCAAGGGTGAGCAATCTTTTTCTCTACCAGAAAAGGACCAGATAGTAGATATGTTGGGCTATGAAAACCATAGGATCTCTGTAGCAACTGCAGTACTTAGCCTCTAGGGTGTAGGCAGCATAGACCATAAAGGAATGGTCATAGCTCTGATCCAATAAAAGTCTATGAACAACAGGTAGATGACAAGCAGGATGTGACTCATAAAGCATAGTTTGCCAAGTTCTAATTTACACCAGTGCTTCTCAAGCTATCTGCAGCAAAACGCCAATTTTTGTTTTTGTTTCTTCTTGATTAATTACAAGTTGAACCAATGCATATAGCTCACACCCCATAAAGCTCCTCTAAGCACATTCAGCAACACTGAAGATGGCCTGTGCCTTGCTCAACAAAATAAATATAATCACCATACACTCAGACCATATGATAATGATGTATTTCTATAAAATACGTGCTTTCATACCTTGTTGCAGACTGGTAACAAAGAATCCAAGGACCAGCTTCCACCCACAACCTCTGAAGTAGCACTGCTTTAGAGAACACAAATGAATGGAAAATGCTGCCATTGTGCTCAAGAGGTTTATGAGCTCAAGGAGGTGAACCTCTTAACAAATAACAATTATACAGGGTAGAATACAATAGGTACTCTAATACAAAAACATAGTTCATAGCATATATTTGTATTTTTTTCCCAAACCTTACTATCTGTCTGGAATGGCGTATGGCACTTAGAAAATTCCAAAGAAATTGTTTAAGGCATACCGAACCATTATCAAAATCTTTTCTTTGAATATATATATATATATATAAAGATTTTTCTGCCATCTTTTTGTTTCAAATGATGCTCTGTGAAATTTAAAAGGCAAAACCCTCTTGTGGACCTCATTATGAACAATTCCTGGTGAATGGAGACTTGGAAAATATCCAACTCAATTACTGCTGGAGCTGTGGTTGACCAGCTAGAGACAGAGGCGATTGTCCTCTCTTTCCAACGAGAACAATTACTCTCTGTATGCTAGTAGCGAAAGCCATTTAGGAAATATTTTTAGATTTATAAATATATAATATGGTACATGAGAGCCAGATCCTACTGCAATGAAGTCAAACTTCCCTATTCCCTCTAAAGTGGGTTGCTTTCCTGCACTTGCTTCTTTCTGCCTTCCCACGAGGGCCTTCTGACTGCAGACTGATTTGGGAGCTTCTATGCTGGAGAAAAGAAAATGGCAAGGTAGAAAAAGAGCTTCATGGAAATGAGTTGCCGTATGTAGACAAGAGATCCACGTCAGCACGGATTGCTAATGTCAAGGTGTTGACTGGAAGGCCTGTGGGGGCCACCCGCTCCGTGGGATGGGAGGAGTGCATGGGGAGGAACAGAGGAGGAAATTTAATTTAAGGATTACTGCTTAGGGCTGTGTGTTTCCCTTCAAGGAGTCACTGAAATACAAGTTTAAAAAGTAATCTGTTGAAATTTTAATTACACAAAATGTGCTTTGTTGAAGATAAAATTACGTGAAGAATGATTTTATAACAACAATATTATTGCCTTCTGCAAACTAGTAACATAACTTATTTACATTTGCTCCCATTTCTTTCCATTTCAAGGTACTCAACTTTCAAAGCTTGGTCTCCAGAATCAGGTGGTGATCCTACGCTGTGTTCTGGTGAACGCAAAACCAATATGGACCATGTCCAAAGAGTCCTCTGGACAGTAGATTTGAAACTTTGTCTGGGCCATTGTAACTCTGACTTAAGACTGGGCCACCTTTCCCTTTTATAAGAACCTATGAAATGGGGAAGAGACAAGCAGTATAATATCAATTTTACAACTGAATAAATTTAAGTGTAAGAGAAATGCTTGATCTTAGGACACTTGGGGAATTGGGTCTCCAATTGCTCTCATATTCCAGATGTCTCTCTGTCCTAATATCTTTACATGAACAGCAGAAGTCTGCATAGAGTTATTACTCTTAGCAAAAGATCAATTGGAACTTTCTGGATTTTGAAAAATGTTTCACTTTTGCCTATATCCCAGACAGCAACCCAGCCTCTCCTCTGCCACACATGGCCCTAGAAAAATCAAGCCCTCAGCTACTTTAAGTTGGACTGATATCTGGGAATTTGGGACACTGAAATGTTATAAAAGAAAACTTTGATTTTAGTGTTTTGATGGAAAAAACAGGAGCCCTTATCAGTACAAGAACACGACAGAAAAAAAAGACAAAGTATGAGTTTTGTTTGAATCTATTTATTTTCATTATCCTGTGAAATAGAAAGCTTTGAATTAGTTTTGATAACATATCCATGAATAAATGGGACAGAGTGGAGCCCTCTGAATTAGTCCTATCGTTAATAAGAGAGAAGGGAGTTGCTACCCTCTAAAATACTCTCCCAAGGGGAACATATCTACTAGGTAGATATTGTCCCTTTCTCTGCCAGCAGAACACAATTAATGTCATGGAAGAAGCTCAAGGCTTGTGAGTGAGCACACACACACACACACACAGAGAGAGAGAGAGAGAGAGAGAGAGAGAGAGAGAGAGAATTGCCTGTCTAAGACCTGAAATGTATGTGTTTAATTTTCTCCAGAAATGGCTTGCAATCGTCTTCCCAGATTTCTACATTTTTCAGGATGGAGAAAGCTCATGCCTTTGTGTTTGTGAGGCATTTCAAATTTTTGAAGTGACTGATAGCCTTGCAATCTCGGATGATTCAGGGAAGATTTTTAGTCTTTTTAATGTAGTATTTTAATAAGGAAATTTAAGGCACATTATTTTCCCATCTTAATTGCTTTCGTGACATTCCAGTCAGTCCCTGTAGTTTAGATTAAGGCTGACTCAGTTGGAAGGGTGACCTGCATAGCCAGAGAGAAAAGAAATAACTTTTTCACATAAATTTTCTCTCTTCATTGACTCATCTCCCCAGATGCTCCAACACAATGTCATCTTGATCAGGGATATGGCAAGAATGAAACCATTTGGGTCAAGTGCTCCTTTGCCTTCTATTTTTGGTTGTACCAAGGCAGGAATGCAAACTTAGGATCTGGCAAATGGGTCATAATCTTTTTTAGGTCACAGACTTTCTGAGTATCTGATGAAATATGTTTTGATCCAGGACTTTTGAGATGGGGTTAACTATGCAAGAGGCTTATCGATCTGTAATGGAAAGGTGGTCCAGGGGTTTGCCTGGGAGGGCTAGGAGAGCCATCAGATCAAGAAGGATGTTCTGATGCCCATTAGAGAATATCGAGAGAGAATGGAAGTTAGGTGGAAGTCTCTTAGACCCCATCGCAGTTCTGAGAGGTCAGAAAATCTATCAGGAAGTCCCCCAACTCAAGTCACAGGTCAGAGGAGTCCTGCATCTGCCACTAAGGCACCTGTCATGGTGTCTTTGCAAGCTCTGTCTGGCTGCCAGGGGCAGGTAAGGGGTGTTGGTAATAGACTTCTGAATACTGCAGCTAGCCTGCAGGTCATTTACATTTAAGACAGAGGTCTGAGAGGAACGTTTTAAGAATATCACAGTCTTCTCCTGATACTGTACAAATCTACTTCTCCACACAGTTTCAAGGAGCAGATCCTCCATAGTCCCCATGGTCCTCTCTTCCTGAGGGAAACTCAGAAAGGAAAAGCTAGTGGAGTGAATTAACACCTGTTGGAGCATCTGGGATTGAGGCTAGAATCGATCCCTGTTTTCTCTCTCTTCAACAAACCGTTCTCTTCTCCCCTTCAGTTGCCACCTGTGCAAGGTCTTACTGTTTTCACCTGCTTCTGTGACCAGATCTTCATTTCTGAGAGACCTGAACCCTTGAAAGTCATGCTCTTCTGAGGTTATTATCACTATACTTTCCCATTCACAATTATTTTTGGGCAAGAGAGTGCCAGAAAGGATCCAATCGCATCACCTGGGTAGCACTTGTTCCAGAAGAACATAGTGTCACTATGTGAGAAGTAGCCACCAGGTGCCATGAGACCAAAGAAGGAGGCAGACGGGTCCAGAATTGCATAGAGTGCAATTTACTGGGAACCTAGTGACAGAAGTATGGTCCTAGGTGACAGCAAGACCAGTAGACCTCCATGGTTTGGGTCAGAGGAACTGAGCTTAAGTAGAAGTCTAGACAAAACTTTCATCCAAACCGAAAAATACCTAGTTTGTCTTACGTGATTCAACATCAAAGATAACAGGCACACTCCTGGTGCTGAGAACAGCAGAGTCCTGTTTAGAAGCTCTACACATGACTCCAGTGGTTTTATCTATTTATGATAATCTGAGAAACTATGTGAGTAAATAAGACCAGGGTTACTCAGGGACAATCATGGCTCAAGGTGGCTGCAGCCACGTCAAGCTGGATGCCTACACCACCATTCCACCCTGCTTTCATTGCATAAGAGGAGTGCTACTTCCTCTGGCCATGAGCGTCGGCTTCTCTTGCCACAACTGTAGTTCCAAAGTGCCCTTGTGATAGACACAGTTTGTAGTTCAGTGGCACCTTTCCTATATTCCATGCAAGCGCGCACTTTCCTTGATCAACATAACACAAGGCCAGTAAAACTTAGAGCCGATGGGACTGGAAGTGCGAGTCCTCCAGTGGCGAGACCACTTGTGCTTCTATGCTTTCTTCTCTAGATTTGCATATTATTCCTTCTGGGAACAGAGCACCAGACCGAAGTCTCTGATATAAAATATTACCTATGGCCAGAAGGGTATTATCTCATTTTTTTAAGAGTATTGTTTTTAAACTTATGCTTTTGTGACCCCATTTTAAAGACCACTCCAAACCCTCCAGCCAAAGAAGGCACACCTATGTCTGCAATAGGAACCCACCCTGGGAGGTTGCCTGCTTCTGCGAAGTGTGGCGTCTGATACAACCAGTGGATTCTAGGTTCATGGACTCACTCCTATCTCTCCATTGCTGTCAAGTGGAACTTTTGGTGAATTATTTAACTTGGCTTTACTACAGCAAAACATTGGAGGCAGCTAACTTAAAAAGAGCATATGTTTATTTGGTTCACAGTTTTGGCAGTTAGAAGTCGAAAATCAGTCAGATTTTATCGGTTTTGCCTCCAACGAGGTTGGTGGATGGTAAGACATCATGATGAAAGTGCACAGAAAAACTATTGGTCACATACAAACAGGAACAGAGAGGAAGAGAATGGATGGGGATGTTTGTTTTTATTTTTACAACAATCAATCTTCTCACAAAGAGCTCAGTGAAGTTGTATGAAAATTACTAATGGGCCTCATATGAACTATCTCATTCCCCTGATGATGTAACTTGCTCTCACTAGACCCAACTTCCTAGAAGTTCCACCACCTCCCAACAGTGGCCCAAAGCTTGGACCAAGCTTTAAAGAGCAATGGCCCTTGTAGGACTGTCAGGCAACACTCAAACTATGCTACTTGCTCAGATGTTATTGCATGGGATCCTTTGCTTATAAATTAGGCCTTTAATAATCCCAGATAGAAACGTTGGCTGAGGCTCTAGAGGCAAGAAAGGCAAACCTAGGTGTAGAATAGGTACCTACTTCTCACCCTTCCAGGAGGGAGGGGCCCAATAGTGTTGACTTCAAATCAAATGACCAAGATTATAGAGTGTTGTGTGGCCTATGTGGGGGCACAGTGTGAGTCTCTGTTGCAGAGATTGGACATTCAGAGGCAGCAATAGCTAGATCAGCCTTGGTGTGTAAAAGTCTATGTTGATGCTGTTGATCAATATCTCTGTTACATCGTGTGTGCGCCTGTTGTGCCAGTTATGGACTTGACCATGAGAAAACATCAGCTGTCCAAGTTGTTTTGAGTCCTTGTTGTTTTATGGGTGCCTTTTATGTGATGGACAAGTTCTGGTGTGCATTTATGCATGATGTAAACCACGTTCACACTTTGCACTCACCCCACAGGTACCCCCACTAGCCTCTATCCTAGTACCCCTTGCCAACCATAATCCAGTCTTCCCTCCAGGTTCCTGCCTACTAATCTCTAAATATCCTCACCTCAGACCACTTCACTTTCTACACAAAGATGGCGATATTACGTGTCAGTTCATTTCCACCTATTAGGAAGATTTTCCTTCTCGCGGTCTTTCAGGGAAACCCTCAAATGCAATCATCATTTCTTTTCCACTTCCACTCATGTACTGAGCAGACCCATCTACAAACCAAGCAATGACTTTATTCTCCTTCATCTACTTATGCGGGGTCCCTCCCCTTCATGTCGACAGGTACAAACTGAGGGGAAATGATATGGGTGGTGTAGGGGACTGGGCTACCTGTCCGTGCAACTTCTGTTCTCAGGTTTTGCTCAGGGCTCGTTTGATGCCGGGTCTAGGCCTCTCTGACCTTATGACTTGGTAGATCAGAAAGATCTCAACTTAAATGCCCCAGCTGTGCTGTCACTTGATGATCAAGGTCCTACCTGGACCCGGGAACATGCAGGACCTGTTTCTCCTTTATCATTGTGGAAAACAGACCGTTGCTTCAGACTCCTGAAGACTACATTGTATTTCTCTCACTAAAGCATGATTGTGCCATAAACTCCATCCGGGTCTTTTTTTCCACAGCTGACATTTGTAATACTTTATGGTTCATTGGTTTGTATGGTCCAAGTAAAAAGATTGCTTGTACTATGACCTGGATTTGCTATAGACTGCTTTCTTGCTCTGGAATTCACTTAAACTGGCAGTCTTCCCTGACATCTGGTACATGCCCGGGAAACATTCCTAGGAATGTAATGTGTTGCCTCCAGAGCGCTGAAAGACCTTTGTGATGTTGTGCTTCCTTCTCTCTGGTAGGGGAAGTAAGGTGCAGCACTATTTTTTCCTCCTGGAAGAATTGCCTTAGCATGCCTCTGACCACTAAGCTCTTCTGCTGGAATATTTCCCCGGGTCACCACCAATGAGATATTTATCAACTGAGCCACAGCTTTGTATCAGGAGCTACGTATATTCCACCTATCAACCAGGATGTCCTGGATGGACAGTGAATGATTAAACCTTAACTCCACATTTTACTGCCCATATTATCAGACCATCCATGATACTACTTTTGCAGTGCAGGTCCTTAAAGAAATAGATGTCATAGCTGGACAAGCCACACAAGAGATTTCTTAGGAATAGTGACTATTAGAGAAATAGAGGGGAACCAGGGGAGCCTGGAGACTTAGAAGCAAATATGACTATGGGTGGTGGAGGGAGACACGGGAAACGTGAGGGGAAGAACGTTAAGTAGAAACGTCCTAGACTCAGGTACTAAAGGAATTTAGCAATGTTGTTAAGGAGTTCTTGTTGTAGTTACTGAGAGGGAATTCCTGCATCATAGACAGCGAGCAGGCTGTGGAAAGTACCTTGACTTTAACACAGCGTTGGGGCCATCAGGTCATATATTGTCCTGGCAGTAGATCTGAGAGGTGTGTTTTTTATGATTGCCACAAGAATTTTGGTTTCCTTCACACAAAAATGCCAATATGCATATAAAAGGCCATGTGTGTGATTTCATGTGGTTCCGAGATCTCTTTAAGTCCACTTAGTACTCTCATGTGTAGTTAAGAACACCTGTTTCCAGACTTTACTGCTGATTGCATTTAGTAAAAATAGATTACTGTGAGTATACACCTAAAATATGTACAGCATATTTTTAAAAATCAGTCCAGGCAACTCATTTATTTCTTTTTCTATGTTTTAGATGATTCTATTTTATTTAATGTTTACATATTTACAGTTTTGAAAATAATTTTAATTGGGATATAGTTATATATTTTCAAGTGCACAGATATTCGGGGAATAGCTCCAAATGAATCCTAAGGCATGTGCGTGTTTACCTTTGTTAGATATTGCCAAATACTTCTGCAACGTGGTTGCACCAGTTTCCATTTCTATTAGTAAAGCAGAAGAGTTTTATTGAATAGGTCTTTTATAGATCATTCTCATGGATACTAGAACTTTTAATCCCTTTAAACTGTGGCCATTTTGGAGGAGATTCTCTGCTTTCAGGTAAGACTAACTGAACTACTGTAGGACAAAAGCAAGTCAGTGCTGCCTCCAATGTTCAGTGGTTTTAACACGCTATAAAACACAGCATTGTGATATGGATTATTTTCTTGACTGTGTTAAAGTAATGTTAGATCTTTGGAGAGAGATTATAGAAATAACAAATGAAAGAGCTTCATAATTAAAAAGATCCCCAGGGAAGCCACTGAAAGTGACTCCTGGAAACTGAAACTTGGGTCTGGCCAAAATGGAAGTAGTACAAAGAGGAAAGTAGCTACTTGGGGACCAGATAAGTGGTCAGAGGAGGGAACAGATTGCATGTTTATTTTTTTTCGAATAACTGCTCACTCATATATATATACATATATATATATGTATATATATATACATATTTATATATATATGTATATATATATATATATATATATATATATATATATATATACATGTATATATATAGCTTCTTCCCAATGGCATTGACAGAATTAATAATTTCATTATTAAAGAACTTGGATTTTTATTAAGTCAGAGAAATGGAGATCTTTACAAACATAAAATTCTGCTGTTGCTCAGCTTATACTGATGAAGGAGGATGGGCAGGAAACCCATTAACAACTACAACTAAATAGTTTCCTTTCTGTGTTCTGCTGTCAGACCTAAGAGCAGGAACCATGTTTGATCTATTAATCTGTAAATCAATTTGAAGACAAGAAATACAGATCTAATGTCTCCATTTATTCTTTTCCTTAGCTAGTTTCACCTTGTCAAACTGCTTTGATTCGTCTAGGAGGCTCTATTTCCAAAGATATAGAAATAATTTAAAATGAACAAATATTTATTAACTTCTTTCTTTGTACCAGGGAAAGGGATAAGGGATCCAGCGTCTATTTTTGTATTTATACATCATGCCAAGTGTATCACTTAAGTTCTTCACATCTCTTGAAAGCCAAAAGGTCACATTAGTTCTGTATTAAGTAGAGGGCTATTGAGGCAAAGGGCGAAGTAACTTGCTTTCATATGCCTCATAATAATTTCGAGTTCAAAGTGTTTATTTTTTCTTTTACTTTTGGACTTTGCTGCCAAGTTCTGCTACTTTTATCTTGGCTCAAGTCTCTGCTTCCGTGGCTGCTGCCCTAACTCAGGGAAGAAAGTAGCCAGGGGACGAGTTCCTCAAATAAGTCTACACGATCTCACCAGATCAATCTTGATTAAACATTACTTTCGTTATGTTTCTTATGTCAAGATCATCAAGGAGTTCCCAAAGCCTTCAGGAAAAATTTCACACTTAGTACCTTATTCCTAAAGCTGTTCCTTGGGTCTGTGCTGATATACTTTTCCAATACATCCACACACAAGTCCTTCAGTTTGCATAGGATGGACTACTTACTGGCCATCAAACAAACCACGCACATTCCCATCTCACCTATTTGCTTACAGTCCTACCAACGTGTGCCTTTCTCCCCTTTCTTTCCCTGTCCAAATGTGGCCCTTACTCCAAATACCGAATGATATCCATCCATTGGCTTGCATATTTGTCTTACCAGCGGTGCGTGTGTATGGCATTTCTTAGCGGTGTCAAATTGCATCGATCAGCTTTCTTGTTGCTGGACAGAATACCTGACACTCACAAGTTAGAGGAGAGGAGTTTTATTTAGCTCTAGCTTCAGAGGTTTTAGGCCATGGACAGCTGGCAGAGCATCACAGCAGGGAGATGTGGAGAGCAAAACTGTTCGGCTCATGGCAGCCAAGAAGCAGAGTACAAGGAAGAATGCCAGACAGGAAGAGGATAGGATCACATCTTTGTGACTCGCCCACTCAGACCCACTCAGAGGTGTGTTTTAACTAATCCCCTGGGCAGCTTTCACGCCAGTCGAATTGCCAGTCCAATTTAGCTGTTAGATTCTACCCTTTTTCAACTTAACACACATTAAGTCATACCTAATGTCCTAATAAACAAAAGATCATAATTCTACTTAACATGATATACCTATCCCACATAGAAATAAAAATGTGCTAGTCCCTTCCCCAAAGTCTCAACAGTTCAGCATTTCCCAAAAGTCCAAGTCAAAAGTCTCCTCTGAGACTCAAAACAAACTCTTAGCTGGGAACCCTCGTGAAATTCACGAAGCAAGTTACATATTCCCAATATAAAGTGATACTAGGTAAACATTCCTATTCCCAAAGGAAGAAATAGGGGATCGAAAAAATAGGACCAAAGTAAAACAGGAAACCAATAGAGCAGACCTTACGTCCAGTAGCCCGATGGCTGACATCTGGGACACATAACCCTAAAGTAAGTCCCAGCAAGAACGGGTGGTCCCACTCCTACAGCCTTGCTGGCTACAGTCCACATAACCCTCTCTTTCGGGCTGGCTCTGATTACTACCTGTAGCATTTTTTGTCAGGTCTGTGTCCCTTGCCTTCTCTGACTTTCCGGGGTCTTCACTATACCTACAGCTTTATTCTAACATATGCCACACACTGTCCTCTCAGGGACACATGGCTTGGCGTCTAAGCCTTCCTTTAAAATCTGTGTGGAAGCTTCTCTGACCCCACACCTCTTGCAGTCTGCATGCATCAACAGCCAGCATCACAGTTGATGCCAAAGTTCTCTGCCAGCTCAAGCTGTAGCCAGGCCCCCTTGGAAGAGGCAGTGTAAGGAATCCTGGAGCACTAACTCCCTAGTCAGCCCTGCTCCAAGAGGGGCCCGGCGACTCTCTTTTCAAAGCAAAGTTTTTCAAAAGAGTTTGAGGATTAACGGTCACACACTACACATACACATTTTTAAAAAAATAAGCAAACACTATTGTTAACCTCTACTTACAGGTGTAAACTCTGAGGACAGCCAAGGTGACCCAACGAATGTGGGATACCAATGTGGGATACCTTCTATTTTAGGCTATTGTACTGGTAAGATGAGATTCTAAGTTCCAACTGCTCCAAGAGGAAGATAAGTTAGGAAAATTCAATTGTTCAAAAACAAATGGAAAAATGAATACAAAGAGGCCGAGAAAAGCAAGAACTAAGAATAGAGAAATGGAAATATGGAGGAAAGCATGAGCCAGTTAAAAGGAGCTTAGGAGATTCTGGAACTAGTTCTGTCACCATTGACTCTCCTATAGGATATTGGTTTTGCTGTTTTATTATTTTTATTATTAATTATTATTTTACAATAGGGATTGAACCCAGAGCCTCTGCTTGAGCTATATCTTCAACCCTTTTTATGTTTTATTTGGGGACAGGATTTTGCTAAGTCACTAAATTCCCCAGGCTGAGTTTGAATTTGGAACCCTCCTGCCTCAGTCTCTGTTGTGGTTTGGGTCTGGAGTGTCCCCCCCCCCCCCAAAAAACCTCAAGTTTCTATGGATACGCTGTGCTTTTGGGAGGTGGGGCTTGGCTAGAAAGGGCAGATGCTTGGGGACCGACCTGGAGGGGCGTGTGCTGGTTCTGCCCTTCCTCTGCCTTGTCTCTGTTCCACCACACTGCAAGGATGTCTGTCTCCCAGAGCTCTGGCTGTAGCTGCCGTCCCACAATGTGATTTCATCATTTTCCAGCCACCCACCTGTGAATGGACTGTGACTTTCTGAAACTGTAAGCTACACTAAATCTTTTCTCCTTACCCTTGTGTGTGTCTGGTATTGAGTCACAGTGATGAGAAAGTAACTGAGACAGAAACGGGTTTTGCCAATTCACTAAATTCCCCAAGCTGAGTTCGAATTCGGAACCCTCCTACCTCAGTCTCTTACAGTACTGGGATTGTAGACCTGCACCACTGGGCCCACTTTACTCTTTTCATAAACAGATCTATCATGGATTCTCTACTGGCTCAAATTTGGTCAAATATTTGATTCTCAGCTTCCAAAGCTGTGAAAATGCTGTTTTATTAATTTGTCAACAGTGGAGTAAACTTCAAAGACAAGCTATACCTATCAATTATATAATTTATTCAAGAACAAATCAAAACACAGTGTATTAATGTACAAGAGCTCAATTTTATCATATATTTCACTCAAAATTGTCTTCACAGAGAATGCCTGATGGATTCTCTGAATCGATGGGAAAGCATACGCTCATGCCTTCTCGCCCTTGCTGGATATTATGAACGTGCTCTTTCAGTTTTTTGGAAAAGACAAGTTTCTTCTCATTGCAGGGCCAATCTGTAGACTCTTCTCTCCAGATGGAACACTATTCCCTCTATTCTTCTCTTAATTATATGAAAATCAGAAATTAAATACCTTAATTTCTTTTTCTGACCTTACTTAAAGAAATGTAATTTTTACAATTACACTTAATGAAAAGCCTTGAGGGGATATAATCTTATTAACATAAATACTTAGAGAATGAATTCAAAGTGTCATGCTGGTTGTTAGTTTCTTAGCAAGACACTGAAGAGAATTTCAGAGAACATTTGTATTCCAGTGACCACATAAAAAAGCAATGTCAAAAATAACCAGTTGAGATTGGGGCAAAATTTTGAAGACATACCATCTTTCTCTTTTTAATGGGATAAGGCTTTCAGAGAGATGTTCCATAAAAAATACAAAATGTCTGGTATAAACACTTCTGCTCATAACACATATTTGTTTTAGAAACTTGCAGTTATTTACTTAAGTGATAAAATATTTTCGTAACAAGAACAGGAATAGGTTCACTTAAGCAGTAAATGAACTTGCCAGCACCACAGGTGTATCTCCAGCTGTAACAGCACTGGCGTCAACTCAAATGAACCTGATTCAGAGCCAACAAAAATATATAACACAAACATATTAATAAAAATAATAATCGTAGGAAGAAGAAACTAAACAAAAACCAAAAGCAATGAATGCCATAGTTTCCCCAATAATTCTCACAGCTTAGAACTCCATTGTAAGATCACTCTCTTTGAGAGGCTTCCTCTGGGTAGTGTATTTAAAGCAACACTACTCCAATATAGAGATCAGGGCCTCTAGACTTCTCGTAGCTGTCCAGAGGCTTCTGATATGCACTGAAATGTGAAGACTATTTATCCAAATGTGTGCTTTTCCTTCCATCCCTTTATTTTCTATTGTAGTGCCCTATTTGTTTCCCACGCAACTCTTGCCACAGCATCAATTTACACGTGGTTGTGAGTCTCCCCTAGTAGCCTAAGCACCATGAAGGCAGGAGTCAAGGCTTACCTTTCAGTTTTTGTCTCCCTAGATCTCAACACAGTTTCTGGCACAGACCTGGGGCTCAAAAGATAGAGGACTTGATAATGCATAGATTAAGGCCAAATATCAATATGGATTTTGTCCATGGGCAATACAGCCAAGGTTTGTTTTATAACAGTGAATCAGAAATTTGATTTTTCCAGAAGAATATTTTTTGGAACATAAAATTAGAATGGGGTCAGTTGTTCTGGTTTAATCAGAAAGGGAGTTCCAGAATTCTGGCCCTTTTTGGATCCATGCAGTGAGTAAAAGGACTTTGCTTCAGAAAGGGTGGCCTCTGGATCAATAGCATCAGTGGGTGGTGCAAAAATATGTATATAGTGGATTATAGTGGATTAAAGTGTTGCTATTTTAGCACAAATCAAGGTTGTAAAACTAAAACCCAAAGTCTGTATTCTCTGCTATCACACAGAGATACCAAAAACATAGATTCACTAAAGAATGTCCTTGATGAAACAGTGAAAATTGTCAGTGCTGAAATGTAAACCTTGAGCACACATCTTTTTAATATTCCATGTGTTGAAATGGGAGACGAGGATTAAAGTCTTTCCGCTGCATAATGAAGTATCATGACTGTCTTGAAAGAACATGCTTGTGCAATTCTTTGAGTTGTGCACTGAACAGCCATTTTAAAATAGGATGCTAGTTTTACTTTCATAAAAATTACTCTCCATTTGTGGCCATTCAAGTATGGACTTTGTAGACATCTTGAAAAATGAACAAGGCGAACCTGGCAGTTCAAGGAAAGCAACTTGACAGTATGTGTTGCCAGGAATAAAACTCGAGCTTTCTAGAGAAAACTAAAATTGCAGAAAATTTGTAACACCTTCCCAATACTTAAAGACTTTTCTAAGGAGATTGTGGTGATATTAACAAATGTGATTTTCTGATTTTATAAATGAAATGTGATATTACTTGGAAGACGTGCATAACTGAACGAACTAAGGCTTTTCAAATGAACAATGTGGAATCATGCATGGGTGAAAGATCCTTCCAGAATGCCAAGGTGACATGAAGTTTAATGTAAGTGTAGAGAAGCTTATTAATGTAGTTTCACATTCCACAGCGTAGCTAGTCGTTCAGGAACTATCACTTATCAGTTTCCACAATTACATGAAAGAGCTATTTAACAGTCTTCACTTTTCAGTTGTTTACCTATTAATATATGAAGCCGTATGTTCTCGTCTACCACCGATGAAGTACAAAGTAGATATGAAAACTCATCTGTTTTCCATTAAAGCATGCATTGAAGTTGTGCAAAAATATAAAACAGCATCAGCCACTCTGATAAATTCATCTTGTTTTGGAAAGGATAGTTATTTTTCATAAAATGTATTATTTATGGTGACCTTAATGGGCTTATAATTGTCATTGTACCTGAATTAACAAGCAAATAATTCTAAATTTTTATTTTGCTTTTCTTTGCGGTATATGCCAATATGAACATCTCACGTGAACAACATTTTCTGAGGTCTTCATAAGATATGAGTGTAAAGAGAACTGCTGTCTTAAGAAGAAAGCAAAAACTTCCTTCAAACAGTTTTATCCTCAAAGACAAAGCATAATCAGTTTTCTTCACACTTTCCCCTTTTTATTAACTAGACTCCAAAGTTAATGATTGTTGAATGCCTATGATTTATTTCATCTAAATGCATATTTCCACGAGGTTTTCTTAACCAAGTGTTTAGTCCCCTTGACTTGATATCTTCTCTTCTTTGTTTCTGATTCGGTCAGGCAAAGAGCGGGGTTACTGCCCTAAGTAGCATATTTACACACCAGTTCATAGGGAGAAGTGGCTCAACTGAAACATCCGCTGGGGTACACCAATGTGAGAAGACAAGCGTATTTCTTATACTCTCGTTTATATGAACTATTTTACCAATATCTTTCTGGTGATAAACATTTTGAGGTCATAAACTTCTATAAAGTATGACAGGAAAAATAAAGCTTTATGGTAATCGCACTAACAGTTTGCTCTGAACTAAAGACTTCTATACATAACTTCATTTAATCCTCTCTCCAACTCCATGAGATGAGTCTTATCATTTCCACATTACAGATGAGGAGACGAGGGTTAGCTAAAGCAATAGTCAGACAATCTGGGTTGTGTTGAACAGTTTATAGTGGCACTGTATGGATGTAGGGATGAAAGACAATTCTTGTCACTCAGACTTGCCTCAGAATGATGGTTCTCAAACTGTGATCCCTGAACCATCATCATTGGCATCCTGGTAACTTGTTAGAAATGCAGAGTGTAAGGCCTTTTTCTAAACCTGCTGAATTACATGCTTGGAGTGGGATGGGGCTCAGTACTGTGTGCGCTACCCAGTCTCCCAGAGGAATCTACCACACCCTGAAGTTGGAAAAACCACTATAGTATGCCAGCATGGCCTCACAAGGCCAGCACAAAGTATATAGATAAACCAATTTAATAGCTGTTGAGTTGCCAATCTACAAGAGTGCTAAAATATCGCAGAAATAAATCAGAAGTGTTGTGTCAGTTCATTTAGATCTTTTCTGTGGGGAAATTAAGTTAGTTTCACCTCCATTCCATGCAGGCAATAAATTCCTTATTAGGAATTTGAACATGTGATAGGAAAATACTTGTTACTACTAATGTTCTGGTACCTTCGACAAAATGTTTATGGTGATGAACAGAAAAGTATTCATTGTAAGCACAAGCTCTTCCATATTTATCTGATGGCCTCTTAAGGACCCTTGATATCTGAAGGATGAGTAGATTGTCCCCAAAACTTAATTTATGGGCTTAGATCACATGCTCTAGAAGCAGAGCATGAGATAGGGATTCCTCTAAGAATGACTTATTAGAAAAGTGTTCTCAGAAAAGAAGCAGGTTAGAGTTGATGGGGAAAGCTGACTAAGGAAGTAGTCTCAAACAGATGCTGGTTTTAGCCTGATTCCACGCATGGGAAGCTCTAGAGAATAAATTTCACCACAAAGCCAATCCTGCCTGAAGTGAGAGAAACCATTTTTGTATTCCGTTGGCCACTCATTAACAGTGGGCAGAGAGGGGATAATTCCAGCCTCCTGTGCTCAGAGTGATTCCTGGTGGCTGGGAGCAGCACTTTCGAGAATGTGACAGATATGACGGCAGCTGGGGGATGTTGGAACCCAGATAAAAGTGATCTGGATAGGACACAACTAGCATCAACTACTGCACATTTTTGGGCTCTCTGTTCATACCTCTTGATATCAATGCCCTTCCTTGCCTCAGATGTGAATGTCACTGTCTAATCCCTGGCCTCACAGAGCTAGAGTCCCAGATGAGCCATTTCCCATTCCTTACCCAGCCCATGGGCGAACCAAATTGAGTGGCTATATTTGTAGAATCCCAGATTGTTGGCAGAGGAGCATCAAAACCATGAATTATCTACCCAATTGAATATATTTCTATATTAGGAACATTGTTATTTCCCGATTTTCTTCTTTTTAAACATGAAAGGGTTGGATGAATTATTTTTAAACTCTGTTCAATTTTGAAAATTCATTTGCCTAATGATTTTGATCCAGAAGGTAGTAGTTGTGCTTGCATTTCCTGTGAGGATGAGTTTCACAACACTGATTTGAAATTATGTCATTGACGTAAGTCAGGCTGTTGATTGAAAAGTTTTAGGCTATGACCAGAAATTTACTTCTGTTTAATTTGACTATGATTCTTTTTTAGGGGTATTGAATCCAGGGCCTTCGCACTGAGCTACAAGCCCAGCCTATTTTTGATTTTAAGATATGGTATCACTAACTGGCTAAGTTGCCCAGTCTGGACTCCACCTTGTAATATGCATGCCTCAGCCTCGCAAAATGTGGACCACCATGGTTCTTTTCATAGAAATTGATATTAATGTTTCTGAGTAATAACAAAAGCAGAATTTATAATATTAAGGAATTGCAGAGATGATTCTCAAATTCTTCTCCCCCCCCCCGCATTTTATTGATATGTATACGTGCCAAATTTAAGGTTTACAATGCAGTTGAGCCTTTTATGCACATATGTATCTTGTCAAGGTGACAAGGGCTTTCCCCGCTCTCCTTTTGTCCCTCCCCATTCCCTCCCTTCCCTCCCTCCTCCCCTACCCGGCCCCCCTGTTTCACTTTGTTTTTCATTTTAAGTTCCGTAGGAGTTGTGCTCTGGGACTCTCATATCAGAGAGACCATTCGATGTTTCACCTTCTGCTTCTAACTCATTTCACCTTATTTCAATAATCAATATCATGTATTTGCCACACAAAGATAGACGGATGTCATCTTCCCACAATAAGTCTTTCAAAACCTATCAAAAACCGAGGCAAGACACCAAAATCATTGTGTTGCCTCCATGAGTCTCACTGCCCTCAAGTACAAGATGATATTGAAAAAATATCTGATGTAAATTATTGATGAAAAGCTTGGTTACTGGATACTGGTCCTTTGATTTAAAACAAAAATCTATTCAGGATTATGAATGTAAAGTGTCCCCTCTAGGGGGCCAACTTACAAACTAGGCACTCCTTTCTCTGAGGTAGAAGGCCTGATGGAAGACACAAGACTTGATAGTTGAAATGCAGACCAGGTTCAACTTTATTCACACGATTCATATGACCTTTAAACAGAGCACAACTTACATGGCAACATACAGTGTCTCTAGATGTAGGAGCCTGATCATTGTCCCTTGATTGGTCTTTTATTAATCAGCATGGCTCATCATATCTGTCTAAAGACACAAATATGCGAGAACTACCGAGTGGCATCGTGACTCAACATGTATCTTCAGTGAGAGCATCTGCGACAAAAAGGTCCAAAAAATGTGTTTTGGAACTCCTCTCCACATGCATTCATCAGTAATTTTCATCATGTAAGAAGACTTGTCCTGGAATTTTGGCCATGGATTGAGGGCCCTGATAGTTTTAACTGAGGTTCTGGTGTTATCTGCATAGGAAGTCTAACATGGGTTGCCCTGCTGATCCTCTGTGCAGATTTTCCTACCCAACGACTTTGTGATATCCAAATCATTAGGACAATATACATTTGAAGTATCTCGCAGTGAATTATTTTTTCTAAAATACATTGAAATTAATCATCAAAGAAGAAAATCACTAATGAGTCTTCTCCAACATTGAAATTGTTGCTTTGTAATCACCCGTGGTTTCCATTCACAATATTATGGAGGAGAGAGTTGGAAGAAAAGAACTCTGGAGCTAGACACAGTAACTAAGTGGATGGGATTTCACATATACACCAGGGACCAAAGGGACATTGATAGAGTTTTTAAACTCTGGAATAGCCCTAGTCACATTAGAAAGGAAATGAAGGAGGAAAGAGTAAAAAGAAAAAGGAGATGAAAAATAGCTTTGCAAAAATTAAGGGCAAGCTTTCCTTCACTGTTTTTTTTTTCTTGATCTTTTAATGTCTCCGTAAGAGGAAAAGTTTAAAAAGTAGATAAGTTCCTATTTGTTTGGTTTAAGAAAGATGTCAAATTATTTGTGCATAAAAGGAAAGCTTTGGGGCTGTATGAGGGAGAAGTGACTACATTTTTCCAAGAAAATGATTGCAAGTTCTTTCTGACTGAGGGAAGAAAAGGAGGAGAATACATCATATATTTTATCAGAAGAATAATCAATTAAAGCTATGAGAGCTCATTACCATGAGAGACCATTTCGTAAGTTGCCAAGATTCTCCTCTCTCTGCAGGCAGTTTGAGGGCAAGCCTTCACGATCCACTTGGAGCTTTCTGGTTAATTTGTTCCTGTATTCTCTGCTGAAATAAGACATTCCACTAAACTCCACTCTCTTTCTTAATTACTTCCAATAAATTGTCATAGATGTGAAAGTCACCTTTGACATTTACTGGAAAAATTGATTTTTTTCTCTGATATTATGGGGCTTTATCTTTCCACAAAATATGTTTTATTGCATCTTCATGGCACATCTAATTTGTAATTCATCTCTTGGCTACTCCTTTAAGTTATGGCTGTCTGTTGAAGAGTATCATTCAACTAGAAGGAAATACTCTTCCAATGGCAGAGGTAGAAAATTGCATCATTTTCCCTCTGTAAAATGTGTTAGTTTTTAGAAGTTCCATCCACATTATTTAGCATTTTGACTTAAATGTTTCAAATTACATTGTAATAATTCAACCATACAAATTTTTGTCACCTACAAGAGAAACCAAGTTTTAATTACATTATAATAATTTGTTAATGCAAATGTTAATTATTCTGAAGAAAAATTTGAGGGAAAAAAACTAATAAACCTCTGGTAAGTAGTAGAACTATGGAAGTATCCTGTGTGGGTTGGGAGTAGATGCCTGATAAGCACAGATGTGAAAAATTAAATTGCTCCTATTTGAAAATTTAAATCTAAGGAAATGTCATTCTCTAATGGATGTTAAGTTCCTGGCTAGGTATCCATGGTTTTACCACTTACTAACAAAAGCTTCCTTTGACTTGCGACATTAAGTATTCATCTCTGAGAAGAGAGGCATACATTTGAAGGACTCCCCTCCCTTTCCACAACTTAATTGAAAAAGAAAAAAAAAACCCTCCAGTTTGTGTACAGTGATAGCTCTTTTCTGTGAACTCCATGACTTGTATCTCTAGGTGAAGGTCTTTTTAATAGATCTGATAGTTGTGTCATTTGGATTGCTCATTTGTTCCAGGAGACAGGAGGGCAGACCATGAATCTACAAGTAGCTGAGTGTCTGATAAATGTTTACTTATAAATTAGCATAGGGGATCATTCATTAAAGTAATAAGCATAGATTATATTTAATGACTTAGATATTATGCATTTTGAACACAATATTTCATGTTTAGTTGAAGGAAATGTGTATGTGATATGATACCCAAATGTAACTCAGAAATTGTGAATTCAAGAGATGGAGAGGGTTTAAACCAAGTCAAGCAGGGAATTACAGTGCCTTGGTGCTTAAACTAAGGACCCCAAGAAGGTCTCACAATGACAAAGTAACATTATTCAGTCCACCCACAGCATGTACCGGAGATGCGTTTTATCTTCTTGTTCCCATAGGTTGACTCATTCTGTTATTGAAGAACATCGTCTTTCCCTTGACAATCATCACAGCATCAAAACTTTGGCTTCTGGAGCTCAGGTGAGTAATCTGTCAGCAGGGACACCATGACTGCCTGGATGACACAAGAGAAGGAAAGAAATGGAAAACATTAGCAGTAGTCTGCTTTGGGACTCAAAGAAGGAAAACTAGATTTCAATGTTGCAGGCCTAGAGTTAAAATACATTTCCCCCAGAAAATGATAAGGGAGTGGTTCTGAACCGTTATTTATTTTTATTTGGATAAAGAAATGTCCTGAGGGATCAGGCAAATCCAAATAGATGCACAAACACCAGGCTTCCTTAGGCCGCGTTCCAGGACTAGCAGGCCAGAGAGCTGAAATATGATGCCGTGATGGTTTCCATGACTTGATTTTTCAGTCACAAGTTGAAACTCAGGTATTGGGTAGTTTTAGGGAAACATAATCCACCCATCTCAGTTTCTGACATCTACACTGTGCTTTGGTGACTTGCAACCTGGAGAAGTTTAGGATAAATCAGATATAGAGCAATAAAGGGAAATAATTCGGGCTGGTGAATAATGTCTGCTATCTGAATTTTTATCCTCTTAGAAGACCATTAATTTTATAGCCCAAAGCACAGCATCTCCCCGGGGCTATAAGCTACTGATAGTAACTTTCACTTTTACTCTTCCCAATTTCCAGAGTAGAGACAACAGTAAGAATGTCAGTAACAAAAACAGTGAACATCGTGTGCTTACTAGATATGCCTTTTCACGTGTCAGTGAGTCAAGAAGCACTTGCCAGGCACTGTGCTAGCTGATTTGGGAAGACAGAGAAATATGTTCATGCATTATCTCATGTACTACCGTAACACTCTAAGATTGTTTCCGTCATTATTACGTATAGATGAGGAATTCAACCCTTGAAACAACAGATAAGTGAACTGGAATCTGATTTCTCTGACTTCATTCACAAATACTTGCTCCTGCACTTCAGCCACAGCATAGAGGTGTCTCCTGGCTACATGAGAAGTGCAGATCTTGTATTCGATGGGTGTACAGTGCAGCTGTCATGAGCCAGGCCCTGTACTTTGTGCATAACGTGTACCATATCATTTCTTAAAATACTGTTTCCTCATGCACAAAGTGGTAAGAAACGTAAAATACAGGTGAAGAAATTGAGTTGGAGGAATTTTCCTGAATGTTGATGGCAAGAGCTGGATCAGTACCTGCCTGCCCCTGAAGCCTACCACAGGGCCAGGTGACTCTTGTCTCCTCAGACCCTCATGAACTTATGAAACTGTCTCTAATTTTAATCCTCTTTTTTATAGGGATAAACTGCACATAGTGAAGATAAGATACCTGCTGAACATCACACAGCCAGCTAGAATTTTAACCTTATTCCCAAAGCCTATGTTCTACCAGCAATATATTGCCTCTAGGCTACAAAAATGCATTGAGTACATATTAGGTTAGGTTCTGTTTACGTTTCATGGTATATCACAGAGCCTTCAGGCAGTATCTCTGTTCTTATAAAAGATTTTCCATTTTAGTAAATGGAAGAAGTAACAGAGGAACAAATAAAATAGCAGGTAGCACCTGGAGACAATCAAGTTTAACAGGGTTAAAGGAGGCTGATGAACTGCTTTAAAGTGTGAGTATGAGAAGACCTAGGTAAAGGAATGGCATTAAATATGAGGTTTGAAGGACAAGAAAGAACTAGGAAGGCCAAGTTTTAGGATGTGACTGTCCTACAGGTAAGAACATTTAAAGATTTTTTTTTTTATGGAATACTGTAACCATATCTCAGGTTTTGCTTTGGTATTTATACTCATTGGACATATGAGGCTTATTTTTAAATCATAAACTCAAAAGGCCAACTTAAGAGTGGGGTTGCCAGATTAAGTTCAATAAATTAATACAGATAAATAAGGATGTCAGATAAACACCTTTCCTTTTACTCTATTTCCCAAATGTTGCACAGGTCATAGCTACCCTAAAAATTATTCATTGCTTATCTGAATTTCCAATTTAAGAGTATTTTATCTGGAGAGCAGTAGAAGTCTATACATAGGATTAATTACATTTGCCATGGTGTTATGTTACTTAAGGGACATCGAGATAGCTGTGTTTTCAAATTGTCAGCATTTTTATTTTTGCAGAACCCCTTTAGATTATTTGATTTCCACAGTAAAATGTGTAAGAAGAGGGCAAAACCTACCTTACTTTGGGGAGTCCTATTGCCTTCCCAATTACTGAGAATGACAAATGTGAGCCTTGTGGGTAGAAAAGGGTGGCATGGCTTTTTGTTTTTAAACAAAAGAATCCAAAGGGCGGTGTGCTATGGAGAGAACGATGTAAGAGTACACTTTGGATGTAAAGTTGTTATATGCTTTAAAACAATCTCTGCATCCTGACTTCATTATATACGATGTATCAGTCATTATAGGCATCTTAGAGTTGGAGGCTAGACTGTGTCCTTCATTCCTTCTTCTGTCCTGATTTTAAACGAAGTTATGGGTGTGAGAATCATTCCCTAGAGTATTGTTGCCCAATATAACTTTCTGCAATGATAAAAAATGTTCTGTTTATGGTGTCCAATAATGTAGCTACTAGCCACAGTGAGTACTGAGCACTTCATGTGGGTATTGTGGTTAATATGACTGAGGAACTGAATCTTTGACTTTATTAAGCTTTAATTTAAATAGCCACATTACCTAGTCACCACTATATTGTATAGGATAGTTTTAGAAGTGAGCAGGTGTTGTCCTTTAGACTTTTAGAGCATCCTCTCGAAGTCTATCAGACCAGTGCTGAGCGTGGCTAAAAGCCATTCTGCTAACCAAGAATAATCTCTTTGCCTATAAAATAGAAATGTTGTCTAACTAATATAAAGGATCTCTGTTTTCCTACTTTAAAATGTTACACATCTATATGACTATGTAAATGTTATAGAAATTCTGTGGGATGCACTGAGCTATATACCCAGCCTTTATTATTATTATTATTTTAGACAGGGTCTCACTAAGTTGCTAATTTGCCCAGGCTGGGCTTGAACTTTTGATGATTCCCCTGCTCCATGTTCAGGTGCAAGTATCTGCCTGAGTCAAAGTAGTTAAAATGGAGTATGGAATCTAGTTTCAAGGGTCTTACATTCCAGGACATGGAGGGGGGGGGGGGTGCTACGTCACATCCAGTGCTCTTGGGCAATTTTCCTGTCTATGTGGTTCCTGGCTAGTTGTATCCAAAAATGAGTCACTAAACTCCCTTTTCCTGAGAGATCTGGGAGCTGATTAATTGTTTTAACTAAATTCCTTTCACTTATCACCTAGAATGGACTCTATTGTTTGCAGGAAGAACATGGCTAGTACTGCAGTGGAGAATATTTAAGTCACTAAAATTTAAACACAAATGTTGGTGCAGCTAACTCATGGCATGTGAGTATTCAATTTTCCAGAGAAATTTTCCACTGGAATATTGTAAAACAAAAACTCATGGTTAGTATTTCCTGGAATAGAGATGATAAAGATGAAATGAGTAGCTTTATCTGAAGGGAACTGATCATTTTTAAACTACGTTTTGCCATGAAGTTTGGAAATGTTCTATACCTAAAGCCAAACGTATCTGTATGGTCAAACTCAAACAGAGAACTAAAGCAATTGTCTGGTCAAGTCTTAAAAAAGGAATGAAAGAGGGAAAGAAAGGAGAAAGGAAATTAAATTTTTGAATATTTATTTTGTATTAGGCACTGAAATATGGGCTTCTGTTGATGCAAAGAGATTCCTAAACAAGAAATGTATAATTTATAATGGTTGGCAGAAAGTCGTGGCTAGTGGACTGTCTGACCAAGGACAATAAGAATTTTGATTAATGTAGATTTAGTTGGAAAGTGGTCAATTTTACTCCATTAAAGCATATTGTGATTACTAATGGGCAATGACAATTTATCTTGAACTTTCTGGGAAAAATAGCCTCCATATGAGCAAGTAATATAATTGAATGACCTTGGTTGCTTCCTATTTTCAAAAGGCACAAATGACCAAATTGGAACCACACAGAGAATTCCTTATCCTCCCATTTCCTTGTTCTCATTTACCATGATTGTCCACTTTCTGTTTTCTGCCTCTGGGAACACTAGTGACCGTGGAGAATAGAACACTTCATCATCTACTTCTTCAGCCTTTCTGGGCAAGCAGTGTAGAAACGTCCAGTCTGAGGCAGCAACTTTGGCAGTCTAAAAGATGGGAAAAACCATGTTTTCATTATTGTATGTGACAGTCATATTTGTCTGCTTCAGTATTTAAAAACACATATGGCTTGGAGTCAGAAATAAATACAAAGGAAGAGATAAAAGGGCAGGATACAAATTGTAGCCGCAGGTACCAATGTTGTGCATATATAGTCCCTTCAATTTATGAACTTTTATGTTAATTTTATCTGTGAAATCATCTCTACACATGAAATCACTAACTCAGCCTCCTGTTATTCCCACTAGTGAGATAGTTAGAGGACATTTCAAGATATAATTATACTTATGTAATATGTGGTTAATAGCAAGAGTCATCAATTTTATACGCCAATAGATTAAAAAGTTGCTTTGTTGTTATGGTATTATATTTTGAGCTTATCTCCAAGTTGTAATTTTTAGCACGTGAAGCATACTTTGTCAATAATTAAAACAATTTTGAAAACAAAACATTGAAGGGGAAATGCATTAGACAAGATTGTGAGCACCACGCACAAGACATTTTGTTCCAAATGTAAGTGCATTAACAGTCTCAATTTTCTCCAAGTTAATTCCCCAAAGTTACATTTTCCCATCCATTTCCATTGTTCACTTACAGTTTCTAAATGACATTTCCTCAGACTTTCTTACATCAAAATTACTACCTTTGTACTAAAATTTTGTTTTTCTTCCACTCTAGCTCTAAGTTCAGAACATAATGTTTATAAATGTCATATTTTAGTGAAATGACTGTTCTTCAAGCCAGAAAAACCTAAGCAGAAAATATTAGTCTGAGAAAGTGTGAGGTAAGCTGCAGAAAATTTAAAATAGCTCCATGAAAGAGCTATTTCAAAACTCACATATTTGCAACATATATGACAAAGGATTAACCTCAATATAAAAAGAACTCTTATCATTAAGAACAAACAGGCAAAAAAAAAAAAAACCTGATCACAGGATAACAGTTTATAGAAGAGGAAACATAAGTGGCTAGTAAACACAAGAAAGATGTTTCACCTCATTAGTAATCAAAAAATGCAAAATTTAAAAAGTGCGAGATACCACTTTTCCTTCATATTTACAAACTTTGATAATGTAAATACCAACTATGATTGGAAAATGTGTGGGAAAATTACAATATAGAGCTATGGTAGTGTAAGTTTCTAAGGAATTTTTTGATAGGCAATTTAGTAGCGTCTTCCATATTTAAAAATATGTCCCACGTTGGTCAGAAGTTCTTCTTTTAGAGATTTATTTTCCAGTAACATTTACATAAAGAAATATGCAAACGGTGCATATTGTGGCGTTGTTTGGGATGGGTATTTTTAGAAATAGTTTAATTTAACAACAGGAATATTACAGGAGAGCTATAGTCTTTTGGAATCCTATACAACTTGTATAGAGAATGAAAAATATCTAAGTGAATGAACAAGAAAACCTAAGATTTGTAAAACGGAAAAAGCGAGTGAGAATAATGTGTCCAGTGGAAATATGTAAATGCACAGAAGAGGTCTGCAAAGAGACACATGAAATCGTTAAACAGTGAGTACTTCTGGGAATAGTCACTGCTGAGAAAATAAGAGAATCATATTTTCACTTTTTGTTTTTCAAACTTCCATTTTATTTGACATGTAATAACAAGCAGCTTGCATATAAATATTACTTTAGCGATAAAATATTGCACTTGCTTAATCACCTTCTCCACCAAAGCAGATTCGTTGCTCTGCTGACAGAATTCCAGGATACACCTGAATTTTAACGTGTTCCTCCAGAACAGTAGTTCTCAAAATGTGGCCCTAGGACAGCAGCACTGCATCACCTGGGAGGTAGGTGGAAGTGCAATTTCTCTGGCCTCATCACTGTCTTAATGAATCAGAACCTGGGGTTGTGGGGGAGTGGACGGTAGCCAGCTACGCATTAACATCTCCAAGGTGATTCTAAGGCCTGCACAAGATTGAGACACACTCCTCTGGATTTAATGGAAGGCCTCAGCCTGAATGAGATTCCTCTGGGAATGTCCTAGAGGGAGGTAGTGAAATAAAACTGAATGTATGAGTCCTTAGAAAACACAAGGAAGGACTACCTCGAGGAGCGTAATTATGGCGCTTTTTCTTCAGGGAGAAATCGGAAGAAAGTGCAGGTGTCAGAGGTAACCCAATGTCCCCAGACACACACCGTCAAGCGTTCTGATTCTGGTATCTTTACAACTGTAAGAAGGGAACGCTTGCTTCTCTCCGCTGCCTGGGTTTCAAATTCCTTTGCCCAGCACAAAAGTGTCTTTCTGAAAGGACGCAGCTAATCTTCCTGACGAGAGAAATCCCTGCGGGATACAGTGAGTCCTTCATAACATATGAAAGGACAGTTTGCTCTCCCTTAAGAAGAATGAGTGATTAGATGCTCTGGCCTTTATGAGTGGAGTTAATGAACCTTCAGAAAGGCATGGAGCTGTACCTTCATTGTAACCTGGTAACCTTGGAAAGCCTGGAGCCGCATTTTCTTCTCCTCTTCCTGTCCCATGCTGATCCAAGTGTCTGTAATTAATACGTTGCCTCCCCTCGCTGCTTCCAGTGGGTCGTTCGTCAGTGACAGCCGGGTACCATGCTAGAATACACCAGTGTGCTAGTTAAGAACTTGGTGGGACAGAGAAAGGCAATATTGCTTTACATTTAAGGAGCATACCTCTTTAGCGTACTGCTCCGCCAACTTGGTTATACTAGGATCCGGCTCATAGCCCTGCAGGAGAAAAAATTTACCACTACTTAGGTCATATATTACATGTTTTCTCATACATGCACTATGGTCTTTTCAAGAACAGTCTTCCTTTCCTTTTCTTTCTCGAGGCAGCCCAGCCAGTTTCATGAGAATATAATTTTTCCATCTAGAATTTCGAACTTTTGTAGTGTCTTCTGGAATTGTAAAAAGCCATTAATTATCCCATCTTTCTTGGATTATCTCTGACCTCTTTAATCATAAATAAAAACTATGGCTCTTTCTAGCTCTTGGAAGCCCCTTTTCTTGTTTCTCTACTAACGTTGGAGGATTCTACACATAACTGGACAGTCCAATGCATTTTGTCTGAGCCGTTCCACACGCTGCTCTCTTTTCCTCTGAAACGCTTTTCTCCTCCCATTCCACTTTCATGTCTCAGCTTGATTGACCCTTTCTCAGCAAAAGCCCCTTAGCTAAAAACTAAGAGACACCCCCCCCCAAGCAAATCTTATTCTTTTGCAGGATGCTTACTCTGAAATGGTATTTAAATGACAAGTATGTTGTTTTTACTGTTATTTGTTTGTTTAGAATGGCTTGGCGAGGCAAACAAGGTGCCTAGAACACAGAACGCAAGGAGGTGCTCGGTTTTAGGGTCCAACAACTCAAGCTTTGCATCCCGGGTGCCTTGCTTGCTCACCGTTGGCCAAGCTGTGGGTGGAGGGACATTCCGAGGGCAGCTAAAACCCCTCGCGCTATGCCAGATCTCCACACATAGCCTCTCCTCCCCTTCCAATCTATTGTGTACTGAACAGTGCGAATCACTTTCTCTGAAGATTTCCAAATTAAAAGTTGACTCACAGCATCAAGATTCCCTGTCTATATCCTCTGATTCTGTCTCTTTCAATTCTTCCTAGCATCATGCTGTAGGGAAGCAAATCTTTTTGCCATTCCTGTACACATCTTGCCCTTTTCTGCCGTCGCAGCTTGTCATCCTTGCACACCTCCCTATGCGTCTCCTTCTGGGCATTGTCATCAGAACGTGTCAGCTCTTCCAATTCCAGCGCAGCCTCATCTTCAGATCCTCCATATGGAAAATTGTCAGTTCGAACATCATAATTATATTCACCTTCCGCCACCCTTTTCATTTTCCCAAATTCTTAATATTTATTATGCATTGATTTTTATAAATTTTCAGTGGGCATTGTGGTGAACGTTATGTTATGTCCCTCAGGTCCCCCTTCATGAATAATTATGAATTAAGGATTTATTCCCCCCAGCTGCTGGAGTGCTGCCAGAAAATAGACATCAGCTGTCCCCTCTTTTGGGCACTGCCTCAGCTTTAGAGAACTGAACCCAAGGCCCCGTATTTAATGAGTGACTGACAGGAGGGTAAGAAAACCTGACCCCCTCTCCCAAGCTCTGGACAGCTCCAAATGGCCATCTCAGAGCCAGAGTGCTCCATAAAGTCAGCCGAGTCTGTTGTTGGCCCTACACAGAAGCTCGGCCTCTCTGCCCACTCCTACTTTGCTCTTTTCCTCTTCACAGTAGTCAATTTCAAGGGCACGCTTTAACAAACATCTTGTAAACCCAGCGTGCTAAACTCTCAGATTCTACTTTCCAGGAAACCCAACCTGCGGCAGACACCTTCGGGTTTATTAGTTCATCGTTGTGTTTATTTATAACATTATCTATCATAGATTTCTCATTACAAAATTCTTGAAGGGAAAAAAATCTTACTTAGATGTTGATCATGGCACAGACATTTTAAGCAGCATTATCGTTCTCAAGTGGCCATGAATTCTAGAACCTTTCTTATTAGATTTTGGGGAAGTCATTAATAAAGGTTTGCTATTTACTAATTAATGTTTTAAGTAGTTACACTTGTAAATATATAAAGAGACTTGGATATTACTCCAGATGCATCCTGCCCTGAAAATTTAGCCTTCCATTTGGAGAGGAGTTTTGTGCTCCCTAAGTATTATCATTCTTAGAGAATAAATGAATGAACAGTTAGCCAGCCAAGAGAGAGGTTTGGGAATTAGAAAACCACCAACCTTGCGTGCCCTGGGCTACAACTTAGAACACAGAGAGGAATTCTTCACTCACATCTCAGCTTTCAATATGAAATCTCTCATTGGCCTTTACATAAATATCAAAACCAGATGAAGAGGGTGATTGAGAAACTCAGTTTTGTCTAAATACATACTTAGAACAATGTTAAAAATGATCATTACCGCTGATAGTTTATGGGACAATTTTACAATCATGGACAGCATATTTTTGTTGAACACATAAGTTATTCGTGATTAAGGGATGGAGAAACAGATTAATAATGGCCTTGGAAACTTTTCAGTATTTCTGAAATTTACAATAAATTTCCAAGCTTCATCTGTAAAGGAAATAGGTCTACTGCCACTTGAAGCCACACAAAGTGATACACTGACTTTTATACTATCAGACTTTCCAGAGGATTTTTGAAAACTCTTACTCTCACCAAGATTTAACTGTGTTTTAGCACTCTTTATCATTTAAATGAGTTTATGCATAAGAACAATACTAAAATTACCCTGTAATATTGGATTTTTTCCTTTGAAGTTAGTAACACATCGTTGAAATGCAATAAAATGTTTAAGCTATATATTTCTTCAACAGAATAAAGCCTTTTCTAAAGCACCCTATTGCAGAGAACAATTATTTTTAATGTATGTTTTATCTGTGAAAACCAAATGCAATAATATGTTGCATTAATACAGAGCCATACTTCAAACTAGACTTGTAGCGAGAGTGTGGTCCAGACTTACAAAGTGAAGAAAAGCTATGATCACATCTGACCCTTTATTTTCGTTCATGCTGAATAAAAGAGGGGAATTGCCTGTTGTAAAGGTCATTGTTTGAATCAATAACATTTACTGTAATAAGAGGACTTCTAGTGTGTGCTATTGCATACGTCTACCATTTCTTCTAAGATAGGTACATTTAGCTGAACACTGTCTTTTAAAAAATTACCCATTAGGGCTTGGAATGTAGTTCAGTGGCAGAGCACTTGGCTACCATATGTGAGGCTCTGAGTTCCATCCCCAGTACCACAAAAAGACAAAGGAAGGAAGGGAGGAAGGATGAAAGAAAGAAAAAGAAAGATAGAAAGAAAGAAAGAAGGAAAGAAAAAGAAAGCTCACTCATGCCCACTCAGAACCCCAGAAATTGAGCTTATTTAGAAATAAGGTTTTGCAGATATAACTAGTTAAGGTGAGGTCCTACTGGATTAGAGTAGACCCAGAATTTAATATCATTGGTGTCCATATTAAGAGAAGACTGTTTTTACAGAGAGACACAAATGGATACAGGGTAAAGATGATAGGGGCAGAGGTTGGAGTGGTGCAGCCACAAGCCAAGTAATAGACGAAACATGGCCCTGCCAACATTTTGCTTACAGACATCTAGTGTTCACAGCTGTGAAACAATAAATTTCTGTCCTTTGAAGCCATTCTGTCTGGGGTAATTTGTTAACGCCATCTTAGAGACGAGGGCAGCAGGATGCATTGGCCCAAACTGATTCAGCAAGAACACTAGGGGAAAATGGTGTTTCATTTTATTTTGGCAGGATGCATCAGATAATGTTGTTGCCTTACTCAGATGCCTTCAGAAGGCTTTGTAGGTCTATTCCTCCTTCCTCTAATTTCACTGTGCTTTTTATAAACACTCAGTATTCCTGCTCTTCTTCACAAGTCAGCCCTTCAGCTCCTAGCTTACTTTTCCCTGACAAAAAAGCTAGGGGACAACCACTCCACCTTTCCTGCTGTCCTTGATCAATGACTGTTTCATAAGGATGAAAGGATGAAAGCCTACCATTCTCACCCTAAGCTGGGACATAACTTACACTCCAAAGTTCATCTGTGGGAAGCTATTTTCTATGGGACTAGGTTTGACATGGGATTAGGATGACGCAGTTGCCCTGGTTTGTGAGGCCTTTCCCACTTTTTGCACCTAAAGCCCCTTATCTCCCAAAATTCCACAGTCCGAGGAAAACCAGGATGCTTGGTCATCAAGCCTTATTTGGATTTTTTACCTTTGTCTGTCATACTCCTCCTAGTCACTTGCAGGTCTCCCTTAGGAATAAATCACCTCTAGCCAAATCCCCACTGTGGGTCTGCCTGTGGGGAACTTGGCCTCACACACCGGTAGGGGTGGGGGTGTTGCAAAATGCACGAGAGGCTGAAGGAATTGGATATTTCCTATTGGAGAAGTTCCACCTTTTATTCACATTGCTTAATTCATTTCCCAGTGATTGGCAGATAAACCCCTCAAATTCAAGAATCAGAAGCAGAGAAGGATTTCCAAGCCTTCTCTGTGAACATCAAGGTGCCTTAGATCCTCAGAGCGAATTAACAGCAGATACCTGCTTGGTCAGAAACACACTCGTACACAATAATTGTGAATTGTTGTCTCTTAATGTGACAGTCAATTCTCTTTTACCACAAAGCAAGACTGTTTTTTAAACAGTTTCTAGGTAAGGAAAATTTTCTTTCTTAAGACTCCTGATAGGACGTTGGTATACAAGAAACACTGAAGGCTACAACTCAATAGAGACAGTGCTTAGGGGTTCAGGGTGATGTGGGTTTGAGTCCCTTGGAGGATTAGTTTTTTACCATCTACAAGACCTATTCGTTCTATACAGGGCAGAAAGTACCTTACACAGAACTTCTCCTATGTAGATGGGTACCTTTTTGTATTAGTGTATTTATTTATGCATTTATGGCATTGTATAGATCAAACATATATATGTTAAGAAATTAAAATCATGTAAGGGTATATATGTTGAGAATAATGCCTCCTCCACCTCTGTTTTTGAACTTCTCCGGTCTTCACGTTAAGCAAAATCAACTACCGATTCCCTGTATATCAAAGAGGTTAAACTGGGCCTATAAAAGAAATGAGGTTTCCCATACATCCTTCAAGAGATTAGCAGCAGGGTAGGAAGGATACACGAGTCATCTTTACACCACGTGGGACTCAGATTCACAAAGCTGAAGGATCCCTGCCATCGAGGTTTGAAATACTAAATGGCTATAGATGCCATCACTGTGACCTTCATATTGGATTGACATTTTTTTCTACCAAATTACAGTATTAGAAAAATGATAGCATCATCTCATATGCTGAGCACCCATGCTGTTCACTGTACATCTGGATTTCACTGCCTCCTTCAGCCTCTGTGGCAGTACTGCACAAGGATGACAGTCGTCATAACGATCAGTAATGTGGTATTCGAAAGAATAATACAGGCATGCTTTTAAAACACTCTCAGGATAAAAGACATCAGCTTATTGTAGAAATAGGAAATTGGGCTCTTAGGCCGGTGAGCTATTCAGTGTGAGGGCTGGTAACATAAAATACATTCTGGGGCCTCGCCTGGGCTGTCCTTGAATGGAATAGAGCTTTGTTTTCACCGAGTAAACACCTCTGATTTAGGTTCGGGATGGTATTTCAAGGCAGATCATTTTCCTACCTTGGGAGTAGCTGCCTGGAGGTGCATCCCAAATTTTGCTGCACTCATCATGATGGAGTGCAAGATGTTATTTCCATCCCCTATCCAGCTGAGGGTAAGACCTTTGAGAGAGCCGTAGTGTTCCTGAAAGGCAAGGGATGGAGGAGATTACATCCAGAAGGAAATCCGTTCCTGGGTAATGATTACTAGGGTTAAAATAAAGAAAACAGACTTCACTTCAGTTATAGTGCTGTATTTGAATAGATACACTATTACATTCTTTTGTATCATATTGAATGGATTCGGTAACGTGAAGGTGAAATCACAACACAATATAAAAAAAACCTAATATTTCAAACCAAGACATCATTCGATCTTGTAAGAGACTCAGATTTTCAAATCTGAATCTCACCTCAATTCAACAAATGAGTACCATCAATGCCCAGGCATCATTGTTAGCTCTCGGAACCCTTGAAACAAAGAACAAAGGACACAAAACTCACTGCTTTTATGGAGTTTTATTCTTGGAGTATTAGAAGGAAGAAATACAATGCACCTGGATCAGTGTGGCATGGTAGCCCTGAGCACACTCCCGTTTGTACAAAAAGTTGAAAAACACACTCAAAAATACTGTCAGTGGTTTACGGACACGTGTGTATGAAGTTTGAACACATGCTCAGGAATTATAAACACAAACACCAGGACAGTAACTGCTTTGTGGAATGGATGTGATGAGAACAGGCAGAGTTATGCAGTGGGCTTCAATTCTACGTGTAATACTTTATTTAAAAACATTCATAGGCTTTGACAAAATTGTGTAATGGGCATGGGGGCATTTCTTTCATTTTTCTGGTGTCTATAAATTTCATGTATTTCATACATGTCTATTTTTATAAATATAAAATTTAAAAGCTGAGGACAGTTAAGCAATTTGGAGACAACAGAACTACCAGATGGTTAAGCTAGAATTTAAATCCAGGTCCTTCTTATTTTGATAAGCTGCTATTTTTTCAATGAAATGCCATTTTAGCATCTCCTGTACGATGGTATTGCACAGAGGCTTGTGAGGAGCTATTGTAAGGAACAGAATGGCTCATTTTCCCTCCATAAATTTATAATTAATGATTCGAAACCCTAGGAAGAAGCATTAAACTATTTTAAACTATTTGGTATTTGCACAATGCCACATCAGGAGACAGCAAGTCGGTATCTGACATCATTGTTCCTTTTTTATTTTTCCAACATCGATGCTATTTGTATTTATGAATAGCTTCATTTTAAATTTAGCATCACATTTTTTGTGTGTAGTTTATTCAAATCGGGAGGGAGATGGGCTTATCCCATGTGCCTTGCCTCTTCAGATTCTGCCATGGACACAGTAAGCATGCTTGTTAGATTTCAAGTGATGATACCGTGCATATTAAAACAGGCTGTGGCAAACCTAACGGGGCATTTTTTTTTTCAAAATTATTTAAGTTTTGGATTTGGGAGTACATGGCTAAATTGGAGCCTCAACTCTAGAAATTCTACACGTTTATAATTCTACTCCAAAAATCAAATTTATTAAAATGACCAGAAGTGATTCCCCTCCTTCAAGAAATTTGGTAATTGACCATTTGGAATATTGAAAGCATGATCCACAGGTCTCCATTCCCAAGCCACAGCCTCTGATGCAGATAGGATTACATAAAGCTGGTCCATTCTGTACGCCCCAGCATTCCCTATTCATCCATTGTATTAAATATGGCACCACAAAGCACAGTGATTAACACAACAGGAGGTGGGACAGAGGTTAAAAAGAGCTCTGAACAGAGCTTAGCACACAAGGATTTTATAAGCTGTTTTTCACAATGCCTTTTTTCCCTTAGATATGCAGTATGCACACATATATGATAATTTTTTGTTAACATGATATTTGAAAGTAGAATGCAAATGCCATCATTTAAGTAAATGGTTCCACTTAGTGTTAGTCAAGAATTATTTTTTTGATTTTGTTTTTTGTAAAGCAAAGAAATATGCCAACCTGAAGTGTGAGGTAATCGGCCAGGATCTGGATCGGATGGTACATATCTGACAGTCCATTGACAATTGGGATGGACGCTTCCTTAGCCAGGATGTCCAGATCGGAATGTTTAAACACTCGAGCCAGTATTGCATCTGTCATGCTGGACAGCACGCTGTGGCAAACCAACAAAAGAGAGCCTAAGTTAATTCTGCTTAATAGCTCCTTTAATACAAGATCTTAAACACTTATTTAATGGTTCAAATAACTATTTAGTAATTATTTAAAATGCTAATAACTTAGACTTTTACTATCGAGCAACATGAGAGATTTAAAAGCTAGCATTAAACATGTGGTCATGACAGACAATAGGTATTGTTCCATGACTATCTTACGTTGTGTTGAGTGGTTTCACATTTTTATGGGATAAGAAATCAATCATAGGCCCAGAAGACATGATTGAATTACTATTGATAAACAATATATACATAGAAACATTAATGATTTGGCATGTGGTTGATTTTCTATTATATTATCTCACAGAAACATACATATTTTCTATACAATACTGAAAGTACCAGTGTGGCAACCATGGAAATACACATACAGGTTTGCCCTGCTGTAGCATTCCTACCGAGGCCATGCTTTCCTCAGGCTGTTCCCATCCCCCAACCACCATGAATATCCTGACCTACCAAGCACAGTAGGGGGGCTATGGCTGGGCCACACTTGTCTGGCTAGGGACTCCTCTGAGAGGCAGTCTTGCTCTGTGCTCTCCGTCAGCCTTGTCAAGACCTTCTGAGCTGTGCTGCTGAATGGGGCGCCTGCTGCCCACTCTTCATTCCACGAGGCTGGTCACACCTTCATCCTCCCGCGTTACTCGGGTCTTGTGTGTTGCAGGAGTGGCCCGCCTCCAATTGCCTTGTGCTCTTCCCTCTTTTATGCCTCACAGGTGTTTCCCTTGACATGTCTCTCACACTGAATTCCCTCTTGGACTCTACTCATTATCTGACCTGACCTGACAGCAAACAAAGGCCATTGGCGCTTATAAAATTCAAAGACCTCTGAAGACACTCCTGGCCCACAGAGATTAATGATTAAAGATTGAACACTATGTTCTTATAATAATTCTCGAGCTTTCAGACTGTTTTCCAATTTTTTAAAAATTGCTCATCCCCCTAGTTTCCAAATTTTCTTGAGTCAGCAAAACTTCCAAAACATCTGGAGATCAATGGAAGGTTCCCAACTCTTAATTTAGCATATTGAAGGCATGAAAAAGAAGCAAATAAACAAGTATAATATGATGTTATACTTATTTAATAAAAAGAATATTTTTAACACAAAAAAGTTGTAGGAGGGGAAGAATTGCAAAGAATGATCCTTTGAATGAATGAGTTGGTCTTTGTGAAATTTCTTATATTATTCTTAATTTTTCTGATTTTGCTACTTGCGATGGGAGCTTCTCTGTAGCAGGACGTCAGTGTAGGGTGACGCGTAGAGGAGGGATCAAGATTTGTAAAGCACTGCTCTGAACTATCAAGCATATTGTACATTATAGCAAGAGAGAGGTGAATGAAAGAGCCACTTTATAGTTTTCCTTTCTTTTAAATCAAGGGATATTGGTTATCTTCCGGCGGTAGAGTAAGGCAAGAGGTTTTTCAGTCTTGCTGCATGTGAAAGTCACTTGAAGAGTTTTGAAAACCTCTGAGGTTTTCCAACACCTCCTAAAACAGAGGTTCTATCTTGCCTGGCCATTGGTAACGCTTATGGAGCTTTATAAAACCCTGACTATCCCAGAGCCCTGTGCTCTGGGATAGATGGTAATTTCTGAACCATGCACCCAACCGTCCACATCACTTTTTAAAGCTCCCCAAGTCATTCTAATATAAGGATTGGTCTTAGAATCATTGTCACAGAAAAATAGAAAAGGTGGACAGTGGGTTACTCTGCTGTCCCATGGTACAATGGATCAATGTAGAGCAACAAAGTGTAAGTAGATGCTGAGGTCTCATTACTATAGGTAAAACAAGGGAAGGTCATTTTTTTCCCATTTCCCCAGCAAGTTTCATCATGTAGGGCAGAACTTCTTGTCTGCTAGTATTACCTGTGTGTCCTGGAAACTGTATCTCTAATAGAAGAGGATCAGAGGCTGACAGAAAGAGAACTAAATGGGGATGGAAGAATGGCACAGAGGTTAAAGCACTTGCCTAACAAACTCAAAGCCCTGGATTTGATTCCCCAGCACCATATAAAGCCAGGTGTGGTGGTGCGTGCCTGTAATCCCAGAACTCAGAGCTGAGGCAGGAGGATTGCTTTGAGTTCAAGCCCAGCCTGGGCTACATAGTAAGTTCAGGACCAGCCTGGGCCACAGAGCAAGACCTTGTCTCAAAAAATAAAGCTAGAATACTTCCATGGCTGAAGGAAAGAAGAGGTCCAGGCAGCTGGAACAGACACTGTGCAACATTTGGATTGCATGAGGAGAACCATACCCTGGGAAATTCTCGGTCATAAGACCATGAAGATCTCAGAAGTGATTTTTTTCTTACAATATGACCCATTCTTCAGGGAACAAAATTAATTTACTCAGTCGGACCTGAGGTGCTTTCTCAGCTGCTGAAAGCCATCTCAGGGAGGTGCGAATGGACTCGTGAATGTCTGCCAACATGTGTTTGACAAGCTTGAGGCCAGCATAAAGAGATATAAAGATGAAAACAAGCAGAGAGAGCTGGGGTGAGTAGCTCAGTAGTTGAGGGTTTGCTCCAGCATGCACGAGGCTCTGGGTTTTGATCCCCAGTATTGAAAAAGAAAAAAGAAATAAATACACATTCTTGTCCACACAAAGCGTGTTATTCTCCAGGATGGTCTCTTGATGATGCAGAGGAATAGAAGTTTGTGATTGTAATAGCATAGTGCTGTATCCTGCAGGAAGGTACAATTCTAGCTGTTGTTCCACAATGACGAGCAGAATCCCTGCAAGGACCTCCACATTCTATTAACGTTCCTCTCTTATTAAAAAGAAAAAGAAAAAGAAACACGGGGATAACACCATGATATGGTCCACTACAAGGGTGCGATCCCATATACTTGTGCAAATATTTTCTTTTCAGCTCAGTAATTACCAAGAGCAGGTCCCTGGAAACTGTGTAGCTATAGTTTCTCCACTCAACAGTCACAACTTTGGTGTCTAATACTGTTCTATATTTTAAAAAAATCATCAAGGTCTAGCCAGTCCCATGTCCACAGGCATGATAAAATCAGAACAAGCCTGTGACATCCCATTGTTTCCAGAAAGAAAGAGTGGCTTTAAAAATGGCAGTGGCACTGCTAACAGAGAAGTCTCAACTTAAAGGTGTTCCTATTTTTCATCTTGTGATCATTTAAAGTAATGAATATCATTGAATGGAACAAATATTACTAGGAAGGCTTGGGATGCTTATAAGAAAGGAGTTAAAATTTAAAAATGTACAAAAATAGGTATATTAAAGAAGGTATTGTGTATATTTAAATGTGTTTAGTTAAGTAGAAAATTATTAATATATAACTTTAGGTGAGAATAAATATTTTGTGGGTTTGTTAAGTAAATTTCTATCCATAAAACATGCATATATTTCATGCATATAGATATGTATTATTTCTAATTTGTATCAACCACAAAGAATTAGCATAATATATAAGCCAAACTACTATAGAAACAATAAAAACTGTATCGTAACAGAATGGCATATCAGCATCACTATTGTCAATTGTCATTCAATTTTCAATTAGGAAGGTGATATAAACATTTATTCCAAAATAATAACTTATTTCACTTTCTTGAAAAGAAATATAAATTTTTGGACTCATTTTCCTGTTTCTCTGAGAAGGAGGTCTTTTGTTGGCTCAACTAATTATAATACAGGACCAACAATGAGAACATTTTAAACATTAAATCCAGATCAGGTTACTGTGTTGTGAAATATTACAGCGGGTGACATACTGTCAGAGATTAAAAGTAAATTAGTAGAAGCGAAAGGATACCTCATTTTCTAGATTTCTTTTAAAAATAGGAGTCTCCATGAAGGATAAAGATAGACTGGCAGGCAGATCAGTGCTTCCTAAATATGTTCATATTTTAATCCCTGGAACCTGTGACTATATTATCCTTCTTGAGGAAAAGGAATTTTGTATACATGATTACATTAAAAACCTCGAGGGTCTGGGACATAGCTCAGTGATTTAATGCACTTGCCTCATTGGCACAAGCCCTTGGTTCGATTTCCCAGCGCCACATAAGTCAGGCATAGTAGTGCAAGCTCATAATCCCAGCACTTGGGAGGCTGAGGAAGGAGATTGTTTCTGAGTTTGAGGTCAACCTGAGCTACATCGTGAGGTCAGGACCAGGCTGGAGTACAGAATAATACCCTGTCTCAAGAAAAACACCCTAGAGAAGGGAAGATCCTGCTGGAGTGGGCCCACATAAACACAAGAGTCTATTTAGGAAAGAAGCAAAAGTTTGGAAATGAGAGATGTGCAGTGATGCTGGGTTTACAGGTGGAGAAAGAGATCCTTGTGCCTACGGATAGCCCCACGGACCTATTTTAAATTTCTGACTTTCAGAGCAGTAAGTTAATAAATTTATATTATTTTAAACCATTATGTTTATGGCAATTTGCTAAAGGGGCAATAGGGAGCCTACTTATATTCCATGGTAAAAAGTGACAACTCTATGACTAAAAGATGTCCAGCCAGTACCCAGCAGCTTGAGATAACTCACCTTGATCTTAGCAACAAGCTCTCACTAACCGCCCAGAATCAAGTGGTTAGCAATCCACTTAACCTGAACACCTGGCTGCTTGGTGTGATAATATTGTTCTTTTTGGCATAGTAAAATTACCTAACCCTGAGATGATAGAAAATTATTCCCTTATAAAATTCCTCCTGACACAACAAAGCATAGAAGCATAAATTCCAAGACCATGCAAGAACAAGAATCAAAGGCCATTTAAGAAGAAAAAGCAACATAACATTTATGATATTAAGAGCATTGTTTTGTTGTCTAAATATTAATCAACTCTGTAATCAATGTGATATTTTATGTGTACTGTTTCCTTTGTAAAATGTTTAGAGCATTCTGGGAAATCTGAAATGCTGGGCTTATAATTAAGTGCTTAAAAGCATTTGATTAAATTTGCAATCAATGTTTAAACAATTGAGATTTGTTATGTTCAGTTAGTATGCACTTGATTTACTGGTTGTATACACACTCTGTGAGGGTTTTTTTTTTTTTTTTTTTTGGTCTTCTTGTAGCAGTGTGGATGGCACTGAGGGAGGTACTAAGTGAGTACTCTTCCACTGACTTATGTTTCCAACCCTTGAATGTGAATGTTGAAAACAATGAAAAGTTGAACATGTGCATGTATCCGAATCACCAGAAGTTTGCCAAAACATGGTCTGCTGTATTTCTGATTTAGTAGGTCTTGGCTGAGGTTTGAGAATTTGCGTTTCTAACAAGCTTCCAGGGTTGTCTATATGCCACTTTGGTGACTACATTTTGACAATATGTGATTTAAAGAAATGTTGGCTATTTTATGTATAAATGAAAGCTGAGGGCTTGATAAATTCATATGGTCAATGAACTGGGTTACTGTAGGCACAAAAGACCTCTTGGATTTTCAAACACCTTATGGAAAATGGAGCATGGAAAAGCTGGAGAGGGCTAGAGGACTAACACAGCTGTTAGAGCACTTGCTTAGCAAGTGTGAGGCCTTGAGTTCGACTCCCCAGCACCACATAAGCTGGGCAGAGTGGCTCACACCTGTAATTCCAGCACTTGGGAAGCTGAAGCAAGAGGATTTCTGTGAGTTCAAGGCCCGTCTAGGCTACACAGTGAATTCAGCACCAAGTGCAACAGCAGAGTGAGACACCCTGTCTCAAAAAAAAAAAAAAAAAAAAAAAATACTGCTTGGACCTCTGTCCATCAGAGAAGCTGCCGGATGTGAACAAGAAGAGGAAATGTTTTCCTAGGTGTTTTTACATTAGATATACTTGGGGAGGGGACTACACAAAGCTATTAAAGACACTTTAAACAATTAGTTTACAGTATTTTGCAAATTACAATGGTTTCTATTTCATGTTTAAAGTTGCCATAAGTATGGAAAAGCACTACGCTACTAAAGATTTTATAAAAATAAAAACAAACCTTTTCACAGGAAAAGCTGTAATAAGAGCTGGACTATAGGCATTTTAACAGTAATTTATCTTTATATAGCTTTTCAGCAATTCATTTTTTTCTTTTCTTTTTTTTTGAGACAGAATCTCACTCTGTTGTCTAGGCTGGTGCTGACCTCACTATGTAGCCCAGGCCAGCCTCAAACTCATAGCAGTCCTCCTGGCTCAAGCTCCTGAGTGCTGAGATTACAGGTGTGTGTCACCATGTTCAGATTATGTGGTGTTGGGAGATGGAACACAGAGCCTCGCACTTGTTAGGCAAGCACTGTAACTGCTGTGCTGCTCCTCCAGCCCTACAGAAATTTAAAACCTCAGTTTTAAGCATTTTAAGAGCTTTATTATATGTGCTACAAATGAAAGGTTGACAAGTTAAAAATATTTGCTGGTTGCATCCTTTTTATTTTGGCCACTTTACTTTTCCATTGAATACACGAAGTGCTTACCTACCAGTAGATCCCTACGGCTTTGCAGATGATCTTAGGCATCTGCCAACAATAGTGGCAAAACAAAATCTGCATTGCTCAAATTTAAATTTTAAATTTCCCACATGTACCAGCTTTCCCTGGATGCTTAATAGCCAATATTAGGATTAAAATAATTAAAACGTTAAAATATTTATTCAACTTAGTTTGCCTAAATGTTAATATTTCCCCTGTTGTCTCTTCTGCTGTTCAGAAGGGGAGAGACATACATAGAATTGTCAATGGGAATACAGTTCATGAAATAAAATGTGAACACTGATTACTTGTGGATGACAGTGTTATCACTGCTATATACGTATATATTCTTTTATGATTTTCTATCAAAAGTGCTACTACTATAATATCACAAGAGCATATTATTCAAGGTAATTTCTCTTAAATATGATTTTGCAAGTAATTGAAAATGAACTGGGGCTTCTTCAAGTAATAACTAATTTTTGTCCCCCATAAAGAAATATGTAAGATGAATCTTGAACATCTATCTTGTCCTACTAAAAAGCAAGGGAATTATCAAAAGTGAACGAAGCTTGGTCAAAGTGACCTAACTTAAACATATATCACATTAAGCAAAAATGGGGCAATTTGAGCATCAATAAGAATAATCATTGTGATGAATGAAAATCTTCAAATATATTAAAATCCTTAAGTTAATAATAATACTAAGACAGAAGGATATTAGGGAGATTCGTAGCAAGACCAATTTCCCAATTTCAACTCTATTTAAAAGAAAGCTGTCAATCAGATTGTGCAAAGTGCTGGTCAGAATAATGAGACCACATAAGGACAGAATAAGCCAATTCAGTATGTAAAGAGTGCCCTAATAACAGGGAATTTCATGGAGGGCTTAATGAACATTTTAAAGGAGTGATGTCGCATGTAAAAGACAGTTGATCTAACTAAATCTTTCCCAACCCCAAGTCTCTGTCATTCTTTCATAGTCTTTCTTTTGGTGTAAGATGAGCACTTGCTTAGGAATTAATTAAAAACACCCTCAAGGCCAAAAGAAAACAAATCTAAAAAAAACCAAAAAACAAAAAAACACCCATGATCCACAAAGTCCCTCACGATTCCACATAATCCTGATGCAGAGTCTACGAGACTGATAAATAAATACTAAAAAACCCCACAAGTGCTGTGCTAGGTCAGATCCTAAGAGTAATTGTGGTTGCTGAAGAGATGGGCAAGTGCACAGCAATCTGGATGCTCATAGAAGAATTTAAGTTGTTCCTAAAACATTGGGGCATGGTGAATGTATGTGTCTGTTTTGGGGAAAATCCAGTGTTGGCATATAAGAACTGCCTCATGCTACCATGAAAAAAATGAGAGGTAGACTGTTTCAGGAATGCATGGAGTGCAGCTAGTTGGGGAATTTACAGACAGACGTGTGCACTTGAGTAAGAGAGAAGGGACTTATGTGGTAAACAGGGCAGAGGTTGCTTGCATCAAGTGAGAATGTATTTGGTTTGTCTCAGAATGATATCAAAGACATCAGGCACATTTCAGGCACTGATGATGCCAGGGTTTGATAACAAGGCTCCAGATCCCACTCTGATGGTTTGTTTTCTCGACAAACAGACCAGAGTTACTCAGAGGCAATCACAGTGGTTACAAGTCACTAATGGATTCCTACAAGGTAGTAAAAGCCAGTCAAAAACAAGTCATATTCTCCTAAGGCCTTGTCATTCACTCTTCCCTTTGTCCTTGTTCTTACTTGAAATCGAACTGTGTGCCCTCTAGACCTCAGTTTACTGTCAATGACAACTCTTTTGATTGTAATTATTAATGCATATTAGTTGTACAAATTAATGGGTTTCACTGTGACTTTTCAAAGCTATGTGCTTCGGTCGTATCCACCCTTCCTAACACCCTCTCTCCCCACCCTCCTCACTTTCCCCTTCTCTAATAGTTCCTCTGCTATTTATGCATAATGACATATCAGTAGCCCTATAATCATTCCAAAAGTGGGTATTTCCCAATTTATTTTTTTATCAAAGCAGACTTCTGCCCTAGAAGAGACATTGCCTCTCCTGCTAATGTAAATTAGTCAACAGATAAACTTTTTAAGTTTTTGTCCGAGCTGTCTGGTACCTCTCTACTCATGTTATTGTTTTAGTAATATCGACATAACAATGATGAAGAAAAAAACATGACGGTACCATCAGCAAACCTATGTGAGGTCTTCTCAAATGGGCAGTATCTAAAAAAGCTAGAGATGTTGCTGCATAGAATTGCCATATTTGATTTAGTAACAAAATATTTTATAATGTCCAGATTGTTTTCATTTACATATTCAATCCCAAGCTTGAGGAACCCAGGGAGAAAGAACTGGTAAGGCATAATGCATTCAGAATAACTAAGAAACATAATAAATTTGCCTTTTTGGTCTTAATTTCATTGCTATACATATGTTCAAAACAATATTCTTTTATATTATTATTTATATTATCATTTTATTCAATGTGACAATACTTTATTCCTTCCTCTGATAGCTTTTCATGCACAAATACTCCCATAACTTCCATTATTTGAAGTATGGAAATTACAGTGACTGGAAACTCTTCCATGTTGCTGCAGGGACACATGGATATGTGATTGCAGTAGGCTATGGTATTCTCCCAAAGTGCATATTCACTTAGGAACTTGGAGTGCAACTCTCGGAAAGTAGAGTCTTTGCAGATGTAGTTAAGATGAAGTCACACTGAAGTAGAGTCGAACCGATCCTAAATCCTATGATTGGTGTCCTTACAAAAGGAAAAGAGACTGCACAGAAACACACAGATAAAATCCCGGGTGAAGATGAAGGCAGACTTTGGAATGACATAGCCACGAGCCAAGAAATGTTAAAGATTGGCAGGAGTCACGAAGAGGGAATTATGACCTGCTAACAGTGCCCTCCTGAACTGTGAGAGAATAAATTTTTGTTGTTTTAAGCCACGAAGTTTGTGAAAATTTGTTTTGGCAGTTTTAAGAAACTAATACAACGGTTTATGCTGGTTTTTCTTTCTCAGCTTTACATTACCATAGCACACTTCACTACCATAAGTAAATTACATCTATAGGAAAGGCAATTAAAGTAGAACAACATTACGTTATTTGCTTTTATGTGGAGCTTTTCATACACATGTTCCCTCAAGCCCTATTACTAAGTACTCTATTAAAGTGAAAAGAACTGGAAAGCTATTATGTACCTTTCAACCATGTACCCAGAGCATTAGGCCCGAATGGCTATCATTATGGAAGAAATTTAAAATCTTGAAACAAGTGATAATGCCCCTCTGCTGCTGCTAAGTTCCACCTGATTTTAAATTTTCAAAGAATCAGCAATCTGAGTCATGCTAAGGTGCCATTTCCGGTGTTACATATGAAGTACAAGCCCAAATCAAGAGAAAAAATAGAATATTCAGCTCTTAACCCTGGTAGAGTACCAGAGAATTGATGAAATCTGAAAATAGACTAATATCTGAAACAAATTTAGCCAAACGTTCGTGTGAACTTTTTATGCTTTCTGTTATGTTAGATATGTTAAGGGGCAGAAAAAGGTGCCAAGAGAGATCCCCCAAAAGGGGAAGTAAGCAATGGGGTTCATTTTATTTCATGGGAGCTTGGGCATCTAGGCATCTACATTAAACTTGGAAAGCAATACAACTATTACTTCTGTCTTCCAATGGGTGCAAAGCACACTCTTAGCAGTCAGAGTACATCTAGATAGAAGAAATTTAGCCAAACCCGAAAGAGAAATGAGAGCTCATATGTGAAGAAAAGCATTAATACAGCAGCTCTGAGAAGGCTGCCTTTTGTAGGTCTGTTGACAAGAGTGGGCTTGAATGGTATCTGGGAACTTGGACTTCAGGAAATTATCCACCATTCCCAGAAGTGATAAGGATATACACAATGTGATTTATGGATTTATGGTAAATTCTTTTTCAAAGGAGTTTGGAATTTGAGTCCATGTGAAACAGGGTGCTTATGCGACTGGTCTCAATTTAAAAAGAATTCTGGGAAATGGCTTGCTGAGGAAATGAAGTGCATCCAGGTGACCCTGTTACTCAGTACAATATCTACACAGCCTGACTTGCCTCTTACTCCACCCGAACTGTGGTTATCTTTGAGAATATATTGCTCAAAAGTTAAAAGTTCCTCCTCATGATGTTTGACTGAAACTAGTCAGGTCCAAAATGTCTGACCAAATGGCCTCCAAAAGATCTCAAACTGTATTGTAATCCAATTTAAGTACTAAGTGACATACCCATCAACTTCCACGACAAGAAGCACCAGATCATAAGAGAAACAAAAAGCACTTGAATCTGGGGAAATCTTTTGACCATTCCAGGAAAAAAAAAAGCATGAATATTCTTCCCCTGTATCAGCCTATCCTCCCCCTTTATTTATTTAACTCTATGTCTGGTCTTATCCAACCCTAATGGGCGGCGAAGCTGATTGGTGAACTATACTTTCATTTCTCCATTCTTGGGCCACTGAATAGACTGCAATGCTAGGGATTGAACTAAGGGCCTGGCACGCGCTAGGGAAGCGCTCTACCACTGAGTTGTACTGCCATCCCCTTTAGTTGTAATAAATCTTAGCCTTCAGTAACAGTATATTGAGACCTGTGACTCCTCCTAATAACTCATTGAACCTGGAGGTGGTGTTGGGGATTCTCAACACATCAGCGCCTCCAAAATATCAGTGGATAACCCCGTCTCAGTGCTCTCTTTCATTCACTTTCATATTATTCAATATTTAACTCAGACTCAAATAGGGAGTGTTCAGTCACAATATCTCATACAATGAACAACTTTTATAATTACAATTCCAAGACAAAAAACATTAACATCCTTTTCATTTCTTGAATTGGGAAAACTGTGAAACTGTTTAGGGGATACGTTTTTCCTATAAACTAGTTTTCTAAATCTTGCTTAAATGTAAATACAAATTTTAAAATATTTGGTAAGAATATTTAACATGAGATCTAAAAAGCTTCAGCGCAGCAAAATTACCAGAATGCAAAGACAGTCTTAAGAATGGGAGAAATTATTTGCGAATTGTATTAATTAGCTTTCCCATTGCTGGGACACAATTTTCCACACTCATATCTTAAATGAGGACAGACTTAATTTAGCTTACAGCCTCAGGAAATTCAGTGCAGGAACATCATCGCGGTAGGGCACAGAGCAAACCTGCTTAGTTCCTGGAGGCGGGAAGCAGAGCAGCAGAACAGGAGTAGAGAGGAAAGGGCAGGGAATCGGGTACAGTAGCCATGGTCACACCTCAATGCCTCACCGAATACAGCCAGAAGCATGCTCCACCAAATCCCTGGATGTATTCCAAGGTCAGTTAAGTTGACACTCTATCCCAAGTGCCACAAAACCACCTATCTGACAAAGGGTTAAAATACTTAATGAACTCTTAAAATTCAATAGCAAAACAAATAGTGTTTTAAAAAAGAACAAGGACTTAAACATGCGTTTTTTGCAAGGAAAATGACATAAATATGACAAAAAAGCTCAGATGTATAAAAAAACTCAACATCACTAATCGTCAGGGAAATGTACATCAATACTGCAGTAAGATATCACCTCATCCCTATTAGAATGGCTCTTATGGAAAAGACAACGGATAAGTGTTGGTGAGGGTATGATGCGAAGAGAACTCTTACATAGAAATGTAAGTAGGTACAGCAGTTAGGGAAAAGAGTATGAGGTTTCCTAAAAAATAAAAAAAATGAATTCCTCTATGATTTGGAGATACCACTTGTCAGTATTTATATGAAAGAAGTGAAACCCGTATCTGGAAAGGATATTTCCACTTTCATACTTGCAGCATTATTTCCAATAGCCAATATATGAAAAAAAAAACCTAAGAGCCCATCAAGGATGAATGGAGAAAGAAAATGTGGTGTATACGTATAATGCAATATCATTCAGTCATAAAAAGCAGAAAATCCTGCCATATGCAAACACAGCCTGGAGGACATTGTGCTAAAGGAAGTAAGCCAGTCACAGACGCCAACTACAGCAGATTCTACTCACGTGAGGTATCTAAAATAGTCAATTTCGTAGAAGCAGAGAATAGAATGGTGGTTGCTAGGGAGAAATGGATTTTACCATTTCATGGATATAAAGGATCAGTTATACAAGATGAAAGAGTAAGTTTTAGAGATCTGCTGTACTGCTACAGTTTTTTAATAGATAAGTGTTTAATAAGTAAAAAAATACTTTTTAATATTTAGGCCTTTTTATCTCATATTCTTACTTTTCCTTCCTTTGGTGGACCAACCTACAAGCGTTTTCCTATCTCTCTATATTGTAATTTTCAGATTTAAAATATATCTGTGGGTTTTAGAACATCGGCTGCTTCACTTCCTCTATTGCGTGAGCACATCCAGCGTGTTGCTGCCTGACGTCTTTACACCAGTAGTTATTTCTGTCTGTGCTGCTCTTCCCACAACTTTTCATGCCTGGTTCTTGCTTTTAGTTGAGTTTTGAAATGGACTCAGAGAAACCTTTTCTGTTCACCCAGTTCAAGACAGGCTCCACCCACCCCGCTGACAGATCACTCCCTTCTAACTTCATCATAGCCCTTATTTCAGCCTGCTCTTCTATTCACGCCTTATCTCCTTGTTTAGTAAAACCTTCCTCACTCTGGAATGGATTTCCATTCCAACAGGGATCTTATTTGACTCGATCAGTATTTTATTCTCAGTGCTAAAACAGTGCTGGAAGACCAGGCATTCAATAACTAGTTTTGGACAAATAAATAATTACATCATTTGAAAAAATAAGTGACCCTTTGGAAATTGCATTTAACAACTTTCAAGAGAGAGTGGCTCAGTCTCACTTCTGCCTCTTCTGTTGTTACATTCACCGAATCCCCCCCCACCCCAGTTTCTTCTTGCCCCCATGCACGGGCACTCTGCATCCTACCAATTTCCCAAAGCAGCCAGACAGGTAGATTAGAGAAGGAATGTCATCAATCAGTGTCAGGTGTGCACTGTGCTGGTGATTTGAAAGGGCAAGTCCTGTCATTTAAACATCACCCGATCCCTTTGCATTTTAGAAGTTAAACTTCTACAAAAACAGCAAGGGAGGCAATTGCTAAGGGTTGTGTGGTGTGCACCATAGGGCGGATGTCATTAAGATTCACGGTTTTACTTCGCTCATTCAATTGCTTCTGTGGAAGGCGGTGGTTTCTCTTGCCTTCTTCAATTTAAGTTTATTGAACTCCTGAGCCTCAACTTATCTTATTTGTCAGATATTTTGGCAGATTAAGCGGTAATGGGGTATGCAGAAGGAAGTCGGACTTTCACAGTATCTACTTTGCCTGCTTGTCTGACGTTCCCCATCTCCCATCTCAGCCTCTTTAATATTATATTCTCCTTACTCCCCTTCTACCATAATTGCATCTGCCTTCAAGTTACGGTTTTCTGCAATTCTCCTACAATGACACTGTGGAGCTCATTTTTGACCACTGAGAATACACGTACTTACATTTCTGTGGCACTCAATGCCACCCAAGGTCCTTATTTCCAATGGCTTGTGGATGTGTGCACTGGGAGGTTTAACTCTTAATTCAGTATATCCAATATATAATCTATATCTTCTCCTTAAAGCAGAAGACCCTCTAATTGTTCTGCTACTGATTGCTAAAGGAATCAAATGTAACTTTTATTAGCACATTATGAGAAGAATTTTGGAAGCCTCGATCTGTTTTTGCTGGACTTCACTACACGTGGTGATTATGTTTGTGTTCTTTTGCTATAATAAAGTGTAACCATGAGTATCATCTTCATGAGTATGACTTCACCGAGTCCTGGGAGGTCTCCTAGTCAATCATTAAAGTTCATGGTGCCCTTGGTGACCTCCCAACACACAAGCCAATGCCTTCCATAACTTAGTTCACTGTCTCTCTCATGGGTTGAATAGAGAAAGCATCAGGGGGTAATCAAAATAGCATGGTCTTATAAAAATATCCAGCATGATTTAAATCCTGACTTAGCCTCTAAGCTCCATTGCTTCTCTGAGCCAGTTTTCTCACCTATGAAACTAGGCCAAAAATACTTTGCAATATTCTTATAAATATTTAGAAATAACAACATAAGTGGTCTATATTAGACACCCTTGAGGGGTAACAAATATTTCCAGTCAGACTTTTGGAAAAGATGAAAAAGCTGGAAGGAAATATATGGGTCCATGTAGTCAAAGAGCAATGGAACTCATTATATGAACTCAAAAGATCCCAATCATGTCAGAACTTGTAAGGAAATTGCTTTGCTCGAGACCAACCACAGCTCTTTTATGAACTTACAGTGGGAACTACCTGAAAGAAAGGCACAGAAAAGAATATGCTTATGTTTGTGCTTAGCTTTCTACCCACAACTGGCTGTTTGGTTCAATTTGTGGGTCCTGACCTCATTCTGGCTGCCAATACGCACTGCTTAACTTCCTCTTGGATGCTCAGGTGTTCTTTCCACTGGACACACTTCTAACCACCGCTCACACATGGCTTAGTCCAAAGAGTTCACCTGATCTTATTTGGAAGATCTCCACAGGTATTGTTCTCCTTTGATACATCTCTGGCTTCATCCTTCAACCTTCTTGTGATAGTTCCTTTTTAAAATAAAGTATGTTTTACTTTGTGGAGGCAGAGTTATTACACAAATTATAACCCTAGTCAGTGGCAGCACATCTGGAAGAAAAACTCATTTATGTTCATTTATTCTTTCTGTCCCAGCATCCAAAAGCAAATCATGCTTCTTCATGTTCTCACTGTCACATTTGAAAAATATAACTAAGGGGGTTAAAGATGAGCTGTTCAAAATTGCGTCAACAAGTCGAATCAGGTGAACTCTTTAGTATGTACTTGGATAGTTGCCATAAAAAGCAGACAGCATCTGCAAGGATTTACTTCATAGCATGCGATTTCAGAAATAAAAGTCATTGAAGGAAAGAGATATTTAACAAAGACGTTTGCTCTGGATTTCTCAACCAGACACGCTACAGTCGTGAGAGAAGTGCATGGGGAGTTAGAGACCCATTTTCCTTCCTTCACTATAATACTCTCCTTTCACCTCAGTGAGGGGAAATGACTTGCCAGTAGAACGTGAGTGGAAGTCACTGTGCCACTTCCCTGCTAAACTGCCTTTGAACCAAATACGCCACCTCCATGTTCTCTTCTCCTAGGTCCTGGCTTGATGTTTCTATCCAGGGCAACTTTGGAGGTCATGTGTCACAAATGGCAGTGCCACTCTCAGCCAGAGTTCCTGAACGACCACATAACTAAATAATAACCTGTCTTTCCCTCTGCCAATCAGGAATATCTGCCTTATGTTAAGACACTGACGTTTGAGATTTTGTGTTATAGCAGCTAACATGTTCCCAATCGGGTTGTTTCTCCTCTTTGTGTCAATCTGTTTAAGTTGTTGCAAGGATTAAATGAGTTCAAACAGAATCTGACACGTAACAATGATCAATAATTAATTTTTGTTCATACTGTTGCCTATTTTGATACTAATTATGAGTCCTTGAACATGTCAATTTTCCTGGAGCTCATTTTTAGTAAGTTAATTACTGAAAGAGTCATGCTTGACAATTTCTGAGTCTCATCAAGTTGGAAAGTTTGTATCCTGAAGGCTCTCAAAAATTCACTGAGGAGAAAGTGATCTTTGGCCATAGGAATGGGCTAGCAGATAAGGACGAGGTACTGTAAGCGTTAGGTAGAGAGGAAGAGGGAAAATGGAAAACAGTGCAAAGGACTTTGAGAGGGAAAACAATTATTTAAAGACAGGTATGTTTTTTGAACTACATTAATATATTAATCAAATTCTGAAATAAGCTTTGAAAGAAAAGGTTTACAAACCGAGCCGTGTCCGTGAGACTTTCATTCACACCCAAATGAATATCTTGTGTGGTAAGAAAAGAAGGGTGTCCTCCCAGAAGTGCAAAGCCTAATAAAAGAAAAAAAGAAGAAGTATTTTGAAAACAATTGAAATGTGAAATAAAGTTATGAGGAATCAGCAAGATCTCAACTGAACAGTAACAATCATTGAAGCTCTCCAACATCTGTGATTGGGAATTCCCAGGTGAAGCAAAGTGAAGAAGTGAGGAAATAAATGAAATTTTGTGCACAAGGACTTAAATTTCTTTCAGATGCATGCAAATTTCTGTACCCTCTTGTACAGAGTAGAACCAGGTAATGGTGAGGGATTGTTCCCTTTTGGGAGCTATGCCTAGTTTTGATTCTTTAAAAAAAAAGATATCATTTGGATAAAGAAAACATATGCTCCAGTTATAGAAGCTGTTATATATACAATAGAGTATTAGTAATAAAAAAGAACAGGGTATTTCAAATGTGCTGGATGAAAGAAGCTAGACATTCATATGAGGTTCTAACATAGGCCAAACTAAACTTAAATGGCAGAAACTAAAATAGTGTTTGCTTGTGGAGATTATTGATTAACTGGAAAGAGCATTGGGGAATTTGAGGGGGTACTTGAAATATTTTCTATCTTCATAGAGTTTGTGAGTAATATGAGGGTATGCACATACAACACTCATTATTGTATACTTAGGAGCTATGCATTTTTCTTTATATAAATTGTACCTTAATTTTCTAAAAAATCTTAAAAGTAAACGTCAAGTTTGTGGTTTCAAGTCATGAAAAGCCAAAGGTCGTTCTATTTTTTTCTACTGTATTCTTCATTTTGAAATAAAGACAACACTAAGTACCACGCCACGTCACTTTACCTGCTTTCTAACCATCCTTGCATTGTGTAACTACTGCAGACACCCTTGCGGAAGAGTCTGCCGCTTGCCCTTCACTCCCAGAGCAAGCCTCTAGACTGAAGAGGACGATACACAGAAGAATCTGCCACAAGTCACAATTAAACCTTGTGGCACAAGCAGTGTCACATGTTCTGAGGCAAACTTTTGGGCGATGATGATATTCAGTGAGAACTTTACTATCTCAATTGAGGCAGATTCAATGGGCAGACTTTCCAATGCATAATTAAAGTCAAATCGGTATAAGCACAAGATGTGTATGAGGTAATTTGCAAACATTACCCTTCACTCCATATTGCAATTGTTTTTAATGTATCTTTTGGGAACATACTCCATCACAATTTTCTAATTCCATCTGTTTCTCGTGAAAAAGGAAGAAATCATTAATTGCATGGTGAATTGGGAGGGTGAGCAGTTTTAAACCCACCAATGGCAAATTGACTCAAGGTCTCATGAAACTATCCGCTAGTGTGTCACTCTAATTTGAATAACATATTGTGAATGTGGACTATAATGGTATTAAAGAATCCCTATTTTGTTAGGCCCAGCAATGATATTGTAGCTATACAGAAAAGTTTTCTTTGTTTTAAGATACAAACTGCCATTTGGCGATAAAATGCCATTGTAGCTTTAACTTACTTTAAAATATCTCAACAAAATAAATTAATAAAGATTATAATATATTAATAACAATTAGAATGATATAAGGGTATTGGCATATTTCTTATATTAACCTTTCTGTAGATTTCTAATAATTTGAAAAGTGTCCTAATAAAAAGTGAAAATAAAAATAGAGAATACAAAACACTCAAAAGGTCCTATTTGCCATGGAGCCTATAATAAAGTCTGATTCCATTTTGATTTTTGACAGCTGAAGTTTCAGGCTCACTTCTCCCCCTCCCCCTCTGTCCAATGTCTGGGCAAGTTAAGGAAATGCAGGTGATTCTTCCTTTGGCACTAGCAAAACAGATAAATCCCACAAACTCCAGCCTGTGCATAGAATCTTCACCGTAGCCTCGCCCCTAAGTGCAGTAACAGCCCAATCCAGTATCATTTCTCTACTCTCTGTAGCCACTTTTGGACCAGTGAGGGAGCCAGTTAGGCTCTCTCCAGAAAGCTGCCTTATGTAGTAATGAACCTTCCCGTACTTCGTTGGTGAGTGGGTAGCGTTCTCATTATGAACGATCAGACCAGATTTTAGTTGCGTCACATGTGTCATCGCTGGGGAGTGATCACAAGCATGGTTATAAAATGTATTCATTATTTCCTAAAAATCTCTGTCCAGTACTGCTCTAGGCACCTGGGAAAGCACTATAAACAACACACATAACTCTGGCTGCATGGAAGTTGCATAATAATGGAGACATAATAAACTATGAATAATTAAATATATCCTGTGTTAGATAACAATATGTGCTATGAGACAAAGCAGAACAAGAAGGGATAGGAAATGTAAGAAACAGGAACTGTCATTCTCAGTAGCATCATCAAGGAAGTCACACGGACTGTGGGACGTTAGAGGATGATGGATGGTGCAGAAAGTGTGAGAAGGAGAATTTCAGGAGGTGAGGCTGTGGAAGGAAGGTAGAAAGAAGGCAAACATGTTGACTATCACCTGAGGAAGATGAGAAGCCTTCAGAGGGTGGAGCAGAGGATTGGCACAATCGGATTTACATTTTAATAGGACACTAGTGAGATAAAAGCAGGGAGATGAGTTAGACTTATGAAATCTTAATGAGAGTTGACAGCTCAAACCAGGGTCATAACAGATGAACTGATGCGAAAGTGGTTGGATGCTTGGTATATTTGGAAAGTAGAACCAGGAGCCTTTGGCTCTTATTTCCTACCTCACTGAAAAGGATTGCAGTGCTCAGAAGAGAACTTTCTGACTCTTCTACCATATTTGGTACCTGCCAACATCTGTGCCCATATTCTCTGTTCTCCTTGTTAAGCATAGAAGAGCTTTCCACATCCTATGCCATGCCTCCACTCACACACCAGTAGCCACCTCCTTTGTCTGCTCATTAACTTCAGCACTCTGGGAGGCGGAGGCCCACAGCCTTCATGCTCATTGGTAGCCCATTGGTAGTTTACTATTTTTAGTTGAGGTTCTTGCTAAGTACCTAAGTTGCCAAGGCCTTATCTCAAAATAGAAAGCTACCAAAGGGCTAGGGATGTGGTTGAGCATGAAGGTCCTGGGTTCAAACCCTAGCACCACACACACACACACACACACACACACACGATTGCTCGCACGCAATTGATGTTGAGCCTCAACTATGAGGTAGGAGTAAGAAGAAGGATGACTCTCAGTAGGAGACAAAGACTTTTAGCAGCTCATGACAAAAATAAAATGAGGGTGAGGGGAGATACTGCTGTCGAGGATTTCAATTATGGTCACTGACCAATAAGAAGCCTCAGACCCCAATCCCAAAGCAGGATTAAACCTTTAGTAGTTCCTCAGGCCTTGGGTAATGAAAAGAACTTCAGGGGATATCAGAGGTCCTGAAAAACCACTGCTAGTTTCCATCGCTCAGGGGAGGAAGAGAGAAGCATGAAGCTCCACTCTTCCCTCTTCGTCTGTTTTCGTCTGCTTCATTCACTTATTCTTTCCCACCAGCTACTTTTTGGACAATATATTTGTTCTGCTAATTCCTTAATTTCTGTTTGAGAAAATAAAAACAAAACTTATTTTGCTCTCCTTTTTTTCCTCACAAATTCCCGCAGACTTTGGAAGAAAAGGTAAAAACGGAATTCAGTCACTGGACATCAGAAAGCTCCAGGGACTCATGCTGGTAGAATGCAGGCAGCTATTACTTCTCTGCTCTTGGCTTTCATAGCTTCAAAGTAGTATTGCAATCTTTGTATTGGCATCTTTGTAAAGATGATGAATTTGAAACAGCTCCTAAAGAACTAGCTTATATTTCACCTTGAAAGTGAAATATTAGGGTTAAATAATAAAAAGAACCACCTCATAGAGTGCCCTGTGCAATTTTCTAGCAGCTAGTAAACTTACTAAGATTAATAAATGTATGCATCTACTGGCTTAATTAATTTGCAATAAAGTAATATAATCATCAGTAGACACACAGGAGAATGAATTCCTTGGTTTGCTAGGGGAGCGTGCATAAAGAGTAGATGACCTACAAGTGCGTACAACGGCAAGGATGCGTGTCACAAACAACGCGGAGTGAAAGAAAACAGACACAAAGGAGTACATGTTGAGTTATTCCATTTATATAAAGTTCAAACGCAGGCATAACTAACTGATGGTGGTAGGAGTCAGGACAGTGGTTAACCTTGGATGGAGGGAGAGGTGACTGGAAGGGAATGCGAAGTATGGGGTGCTTTCCGGTGCTATGAACATTCTGTTTCTCTATCTGGGTGTATTGGCTCTAAGAATTCATTGAACTATATATGCACATAGTGATGTCTATACTTGGATCTCTCTCTCTCTCTCTCTCTCTCTCTCTCTCTCTCTCTCTCTCCTTCTCTTCTCTTCTCTTTCTGTGTATTAGGGATTGAACGCAGAGCCTGTACAATGACTTATATCCCCAATCCTTTTCTACTTTTTTATTTCAAATTAGGCTGGACTTGGCCTTAATACACACATTATGCAAGTACTGATATGACTTAAATTGGGTGAGTGATTTTATTCTGTTGATCGAGATAGTAGAAATACTGCTGGCTCGGTAGATCTCAAGCTTGGGATAAAATTGTCAAGGTAGACCACCCCATCCCAGGGTCAGGTACAACTCTGGGGCAGTGATACACAATTCTATTCTATTTTATTTCTAAACACCAAAGAAACAGGTTGTACCTATTGAAAAATTATACCATAATACAAATATTAAGATGTAGATATGCGTAATAAAAATGGTCTGCTACTATTTTGATTGAACGCCACCATTCCTGCAACTATTACAGGTAGTCATTCACTGTAGCTGATCCTCCTTCTACTGAGTTTAGTGTCCTTCCATGTGTAGTTGGACCCGCAGACCCTAACAAAGGACAATGACAAATACCCTATACTCCCTAAGTTTAAGAACCAGATATTGCTTTCCTTATGTATCTGTTGTTATGATTTGCAATTTTGTGGAACTTCTGAGTACTACTTTAGAGAAAACCATCATTTAACAAAATGAGTAACGCCATTTGTAGAAAAAATTTTACCAGAGTAAAACGTGACCGTTATATTCCTCAATTCAACCAGATTCTTAATACATTTAATAATAACTTCTAATTCTGGATTGGCCATTTATTAGCTATGTGTCTGTGGGCCATTTCTTGAACCTACTTCAGCCTGTTTTCCTCCATGGTTTTCCCCTCATGGAGTTGTCATGAGGATTTAGGGAGATAATCCATGTAATTAATGTAGAGCACTTGGCACAGAGTCTTTATGAAAAAAAAAAACTTTTTAAATCCCCACTCTTGTTTTTATTAACAGTTTAACTATCCAAGTATTGTGAATGGCGGAACTGATCAATTATGCAGGGAAATTTTGGTTTCAAATATAGCACTTGCACAGAGAAAAGTGATAGAGACACCAACAAAGAAGAACAATCTATTTGAAAAACACAAAGCTGAGAAAGTTTTATGTATTAATCGATTGACTTAGGGCTTCAAGAGAAAGCACTACCCTTAAGTACTAATTACAAATTTTAAAAATACATAAAATAAAATTCTGACCAAGCATGGTTAAAAGGAAGCAGAATTTGAGAAGTGTTGGCAGGTTAATCTCTTTTTCTCCTTACAATCAGGCACCAACATGGTCTCTTCCAAGAGCCAGCTTTATAGAGCAGACATGTTCACCTGCTTCCTTTGTAAGATTTTTGTAATTAGGTGACATCTAACGTATTTATCCTCTCCCTCAAGAGACAAAAGGAATGAATTAATAAGAATAATGAACCCACTGACTCTTTGTGCTATTCGTAGAGAATGAACTAAGAAACCACTCCATCTTCTAGAACCTTTTGTTACCTTTTTGACGAACACGATTATTGGTCATTACAAGACAAACATTCCATATAGTCCAAAGCGGTTTTTAAGCCCCCAAAGCCTCTGATGCTTGTAAGGTAGAGTAAGGGGACTCAACCATTATGTTTTTGTTTGTGTTACTTTCTTCTCGACCGAATGTTGTTGCTCATTTCCAGCAACCACATTATTGATTCTAGGGTGTTCTGATAGAGCAAAAATGTAGTGAGAAAGAAGAGAGACAATTTATGGCTTATAAGTTTCAAAATGGTCTTTTTGAAGCTCACTGCAGAAAGAATAGCTTGAGAAAAATTGAGTTTCCGCAGCCTAAGACTTTGATACAAACAGTAGATTTGGAAGAACACATGGATAGTCAGAGCAATTTTTCTTCCTAGCTTATCATCTGGCCTCGAATACTGGAAATGGGAAGGAAATTAAAACAGGAGTGGGAAAGAAGAAGCAACAATAGAAATTGATGGATCTATGACACGAGCCTTGTGCACTTCCCAGGCCAAGTTTCAAAGGGTGGGGAGCATGATAACCTCAGATAGGTTCAAGGAGTCCAGAATTGGGAACATCTGCTGTTTGCTTTGAAGACAGAGCTCTAAATGGGGCAAATGGTTTCGAACTTTCTGGGGTATCCAGCATGAGGAAGGGACGATAGAGTAGAAATGACCTTGCAGGATCTCTGGGCCCAGCATTACTGGGGAGCTATTTAGAGCTTGAGTGAAGCAAATCAAGAGATATCTCATGTCTTGGGATCAGAGTGAATCAATCCTGCAGTAAATTGGAGATAGTCAAGATCCAGCGGAAACACAAGGAGTCCCAGCAGATTCCAACATGCACAGTGATAGTAATGTCCTTTTGATGAAGGACCATATCCCCATGCACCTAGGCATCTTAATATTCAGATATTCTCCAGGATTTTTCTATGACCGTGAAAAAAGGGACAGAAGACGTGAAACCGAGAGGTCAAACCCTGGAACAACTGAGGATTGCCTGATGTTCCAGAGATCGTTTCCACCATCTGCTAGAATTGGGACCCACAATAAAAAGTTCTACATACTTTATAGAAACAGATGTATTTGTTACTTACATGAATTTCACACCTTAAATTTTGTGTCTACGTACACTTTGCACCAAACACAGGCAGTGATGTGGGCCTTCTACTCAAGCTTTTAATGAAACTCATGCCGACAAAACTAACCTTTCTGCTTGTAGCTTTTATGAGAATTGTAAGGAGCCTGCACTGCTGCTCCCAGTGAAAATGTTAGCTCTTTGTGGTTGCTAAAAGAGGCAGAAAAATATTCCCACTGGATTATGCTCCTAATACCTCCCCAACTCCCAATCTCCTCTTCAATACAGTATGAGTTTGTCAGTGTACTCACCTGTCTCTGTGGATAATCTTGTTCGAGTACTTCTTTTCTCAAAAATCATGCCTAACGACTTCCCTTGCAGTAAAGGCAAATACTGAAAAATCAAAAATAAAAGTACAAAAAATAATTAAGATGTGAAAAATATTTTACATCCAACACTGAAGATTGTTCCGAAACTTCATTTTTACATTATTAGTTTAAAAGGTGACTGTAAAGTGTTTTTACATTCAATGCAAATAAAAAAAAAGAAATAGTAACTACACAGCTCATTGACCTGTGATTAGCAGGTACTATTAGTTATTCTCAGCTTAGCCTGGGCACTTGTTTCAAAGCATAACAGTATTCCATATGGGAACCATCATGTTATTTGACTCCATTGAGATGACCATTCATTTTCAGTGACCTTGACATGTTTGGTTTAGAAGTGTTTTCTCAGCTAGGAACATGCTGCTCAGTCATATCATGGGGCAGTGAGACTTGTACTTAGGTCAATGATGAAGCCTCAGATTTCCACCTGCACATTTACCTGGCATCTTCATGGGAGTGCTTTGTTTTGGAAGTCACTTGAAAACAATTTAAAGAGTTTGAATATGGGGTGGGGCCCTTCCTTCTTCCTCTTCTGTTGATGGGTTTTTGAACAAATAGATTCCTGCCAGCTACAACAATGTTCCTCATACACAGAGGGTGATGAACACAAGGCTTGAGATATAGGGAGAACTTTTCCCCTCTCTCAGGTGTCGTATGGGAACATTGGCCACAAGCAGCTGGGGTCACTCCTGTTTTCATTTGGTTCTTTGGCGTTTGGACAGCTAGCCAACTAGATGAGCAAATCAAGGTCACGTCAAACATTCACAACCTCCAACTCCTTAGAAAGCTTTTGAACATGCTTGGAATATAAAAATGCTTTCACAGATAAGCTATCTAAATGAAGCTACTGCATTAATTGTGTTTCAAACACATATTGCTCCAAATGCAGCACAACACTTACAGCTAAGCACCATAGCCCATCTCTTCTACTTCCCTACCATCGATTGTTTCCTTGCCAAACGATTTTTTAAATACCATCACATCTTTGTGAGCTTTTTAATATTATCCTAATGATCATATATCTCACGTGCAACCAGAGCTGAAATTTGATACTAGAAAAAGTATATTATCATTATTTTTTAGCTTAATAGAAAATACATAGAAGAAAGAAGGATGTATGCAAATAAAATCTTTCCAGTCAAATGATTCCTTAGGTTCTGATCCAGTCAATAACGAATTTCGGCATTTTGCATGAAAGAAGTACAATGACTTGTCATGGAATAACTGATTTTTAAGGTTTTCTATTTGCCTGTACACTCAGGGATAATCAATTACCTTGACTGTGAGGTTTCATTAGTTAGCTACTGTTTTGGAATTTCAATGTATTTTTCTTTTCCCTCTTTCTTTGGCTAAGCTGCCTTTGAAAAAGTTAATTGGTGATAAGGGACAAAAAGAAGAAAATTTTACATACTTCTCCTTTCCGTTTTATTCTAAATTTCAGATCAGCTGATAGCCATAACATATACTTAATTTCTTCTCCAGTGAAGTTCTTTAAAGTGAGGAGGTCACGACCCTTCAACTGTACTTCATTTAGTAGTGGCTGTGCACACCTACAAATGAAAGGGAAAAAAGAAAACTAGACATGTACTTAAGAACAAAAAACTGCTCTGTTGTGGCACTACAGGGTTCAAGCTCTAACCTACAAATATCTGCAAGTGGGCTGTAAAATACCGCACCAGTGTTAGCTAAAGGCACCTGAGATAAGACCCCAGGCAAAAGTCATTTCCAACAACAAGCAGATGTTCCCCCAAAGAGGAAGGCAGAGTCACTTGTCTCTCCACACAGACAGATGTTCTTCGCTCCCTCATCTTTCCCAGGAAGCTATATCTCTTAAGTGCCCTTGCTATACCTAAAACATCTCTCTCTTATTTTTCCAAGGGGCTAAATCGCATCGGGCCAAACAAAAGAGTCTTCTGTAAGCAAAGGCTAAATCACGCCAGCCCGTATCATAGCAAGTGGGTCTCAGTCTGTAAACAAAAGACCTTAAAAATTTACAACCCCAGTACACAAGCCTCATCATGGGAGCCACATAAAAAGATCAGTGGAAAATGAAATTCTCCAGGAGATGAATTCCAAGGCTCTTTTCTCATGTCTGCTCTCTCATAAGAACACAAATCTCTCATGCTGCCTCCTGCCTCTGTGATTTCACCCTTGACAGTATACTCTTATTTGAATAAATTCTTGTCCTTTTATATTATTTGAGCACGGGTAAATTCTTTTACCACTTGTGCCACCAGCCTTTTCCTATGCCTACAGCACTATGATGGTCCATTGTTTTATTCTTAAAAATTCATAGCACATCATATGTAGCCTCATACATCTCTGCAAAGTAACAATGCATTGAGATTGATATGGCTGTTATTTACATTTTGGATATCCATTAAGTTATTTTGAGACAGCATATTGCTCTGTGGTTAAGGCTGGACCTGAAATCACTATGTTTTCAAATACATGGCAACTCTTCTGCCTCAGCCGCTTGAGTCCTGGGATTACAGATATGCCACCATGCTCATTTATGTGATGCTGGAGAATCAACCCCAGGGCCTCGATTTTGCTAGGCAAGCGCTGTAACTGTTGAGCTATGCCCCCAGACCCAATATCCATTAGTTTAGATGTTTGAAAAAAAAGAATTTGTGAAAAGAAATTGAGTTCTGATTCACTTGAAATAGCCCAGTTGTGTGGCATTGACACCTATTAGTCATGCCACCTCAAGCAAGTTACTGAACCTCTCCCTGCACCTAAATTTCTCACCAAGAAAATGAGTGCAAAAAATTGTAGGGCTTTTACAAGGGTGGAATGATTTAGTATGTGTAAAGCCCATAGTGGTTGGCATACAAGAGATGATTAAAATGAGGAGGAAGGCATGGGGCACGGGTAAGACAGAAGGAGAAGATGCCAACATCGGTGCAGACGGTCAGTGATTCCCAAGCCGTAGTTGCCAATGTGTTACACAATTTGCAATTCATGTATCCAAAAAAAAGAAAAAATAAAGACACTTACATGACAGCAAAAAAGAGGTGATTAAAATATAACATATGAAAACAAGGCTGGAGGAATAGCTCAGCAGTTAAAACACCTATCTAGCAAGCTCAAGATCCTGGGTTTGATTCCCCAGCACCACATAAACTGGACTTGGTAGCTCACACCTGTAATTCCAGCACTCAGCAGGCTGAGACAGGAGGATTGCCATTAGTTGAAGGCCAGCCTGGGGCTCCATAGCAAGTTCAGGATCAGCCTGGACTACAGAGCGGGACCCTGTCTCAAAAACCATAATAAATTATAGCATGTGCTTAAATAAAAATTATTAAAATAAAAGACACATTGTCATTAATCCCCTCAAAATACACCCCCATTGCTTTGAACATAGTTATCCCATCATTCTTGTCACTTTCTGAAACCGTTTTACAAATTTTCTTTCATAATTGTCTTTATAAGGTGTGAACAAAGAGATGAAAGATATGGTGGATGCTGCTGCCCTGTGCCATCTCACAGAAAGGCAGGCTCATAAAAAATTTTTCTGTGTGTCTTGTCTTTTTCTATCTTATTCAATAGATCTAGAATCATATGACTTCTGACTCTTTCCCAAAGTCAAAATGAACATGAAAGGTAGACGCTTTGAGTCAATTCAGGAAATTAAGGCAACCACACCAACCCAACTAAAGACACGAAAGTGGACTTCCACAGGAGCTTCAGGGCGTGGCAAGAGCAGTGGCGTAAGTGTGTTTGAAGTAAGGGGAAGTCTTTTGAGGGCGATCAGTGGTAATGTGTCTTTTACTGTAACAAATTTCATTTAAACACACAACTTGTATAATCTTCATTAAATAGAATTCAAAATATTCTTATTGAAAGTATTAGATTGTAAAATCATAATTTATAATGAACAATACTTCAGTTTTATCCCTACTATCAAATTGGTTCTTGAAAATTTTTTTCTTCTCCTTTTTGGTCTCTCGATGAAAATTCAGTGGACTCTGTAGCTTCTTTTTTAAGGAAGAAAATTCTATTCTATTTTATTTTTTACTTTTTCCCCATTTTATTGATACGTACAAGTGCAAAATCTAAGGTTATAATGGAGTTGAGCATTGACAAGACTCTGTAGCTTTTCTAGAAAATTTCAGAAAGATTACAAAGCAGCATTCTCCTTATCTTTCTTTCCAAATCATCTCAGTACAATAATGTAGAGTAATAATATAACAATAGTAAAGTTTATGCTGTGAGTCCGAGGCCAGCCTGGGCTCCATAGTGCGTTCAGGACCAAGCTGGACGACAGAGCGAGACCTTGTCTCAAAAAAAGGAAAAAACAACAAAAAAGCAATAGTAAAGCTTTAAAAAGCCCAGATATTTACTGCAAGTTGACACCTCTTCTCTTCCAGCTCATGCTTGAGTCAAGATGGCCTCTTCACTGGGGAAAAAGGGTCATGAGCTTTTTCCTGTTCTTCCTTTCAATTCCTCCAGGTGAAGCCACAGGAAAGTGGAGAGTTGAGAGCTAAGGGGATTTTGGCTCTGTCCTAGCTATGCAGCATGTCTGTAGGTGTCTGAGGCCGACTTTCCTACAGGGTGTTTTTGGAACTCCATCTTCGCTGGGAATTTCTCACAGCAGTTCTTGATGTGGACATCACGTTTCCACTGGCCTTAAAGGATCTCTTCCTCTCCTGCCTCGTTTTCTGTTGAGATCTCCCTACCTCTGCAGAATTTGTCTTGGTCATGGTCTGAAACAATATCATGACACATCTCTCTGTCTTTCCATAATGGTTCATAGGAAGTCCCTACGTTCTTTCCTCTGATAAGAGGCCCATCCCAGTACAGACTCCTCTTTTTTAGTGTCATCGGGGCAACTATCTAGTTAGTATTTTGACTTTAGGATTCTCAGGTGTGTGCTTGGCATTAGTTTACAATGCCTCTGAATTCTCCTATGGAACAGTCGCTTCCATAAGCTTAAAATGAGAAAAGACTATATTCTCCACGAGGGATATATTATACACAACGGTAAAACTTTCCAAGCATCCTCTTTTCATTCTGTTTAAAAAATTAATGCTTTTTTCTGCTTCTTAACTTTTACATTTTAATTGAAAAATATAGTTGTATGGGTTCATGGGGTACAATGTGGTGTTCCAATACATATATACATTGGTAGCAACAAAATTAGGTTTATTAGCATACAATTACCTCAAATATTTAATTTTTGGGTGGGTGAGTATTTAATATCTTCTTTTTAGCTACTTTGAAACATACAATACCTTATTATGACGTGTATTTACCATGCTTTGCAATAGAACATCAGAGTTTATTCTTTGTATCTTAATGTAACTTTTTATGCATTGATCAACATCTCTTATTTTCCCATCCTCTACCCCCATTGCCAGCTCTTGATAACTACCACTCAATCTCAATTTCTCAGTTCAACCTTTTAAAATATGACACATAAGTGAGATCATTTGGTATTTGTTTCTCTAATGCCTGGTTTGCTTCACTTAACATAATATCTTCTAGGTTCACCCATGCTGTTGTTTTCTTTTGTTCTGTTTTCTTTTATTGTTCTCTGGCTTATGGCTTCATGGTATTTCAATGTGTATATATTTCACAATATTTTAATCCATTTATGTGTCAATGAACACAGATCGTTTCCACATCTTAGCTATTACAAATAATGTGTGTCAAAGAGATGCGTGCACTCTCATGGTCAAAAATCCTCTTCTAATTTCTGTAACCATTTTGTAAGTTAGAGGTCATGAAGAATGGTTTGTAAAACTGGCTCTTGTCTCTTCTTAAGGGACTATACTCTCACTTTGGAGTGAGGCAAGATTAAATATTCACTGGACCTGGGAAGAAACTAAAACAGAAAGAAACCTATTTTAGCATGTTACATGGAGTGGGCATTAGACCTGCTTTAACATGTCACATTGAGTTGAGTTATTTGGGGTAATCCGTCTATAAAACAGACAGTAATTATTTCATTATTCACTATCTGTATTTAATAATAACAAGTAATGCCTAACATATCAGAGAGAAATGAACAGACTAAGAAGAAAGAATAAGTAACTAAAGGCAAGTTGTGGTTTACCATATGTGTTAAGCACTGCTTTTACCAGGAGCAGAGCCACAAAATGATCATACTTGAATTCCAGCCTAAAAAGAGACCTTGTTCTGTTCTATTTGGGGTGAAGTTTAAATCCTGTGTTGGCATTTATGTATGCCTTTATTTATTTCATTTTTGCAATGACAAATAACTTGGACCAATGGATATTTCATTAAATATCTATCTTCCTGCTAGAGTTGATTGATTCATTTAATGTTCAGTATACGAGCAGGTTCTTTTCAGTAGATATTGTGTGAGATTTGGCCCTTTAGAAAGTCCACTTAGTAAGGGAGGGAACTTCCACAAGGGTTGAGAGTTTGAAAGTTAGTTGGCTCTTCAGTTGACTGTTTGATTTAATATAAGAGCTTAATGATGTGTTCGATTTCATGTAGAATTTGTTGTTTCCAACCTATTCATGCAACAAAATTTTGGTCAATGCTCTCATTTAAAAGATGTGCCATTACATAAAAATTTAGGAAACACAGACTTTCCAAATGGAAATTTCTTTAGAGCAGTGGGCCTCAATTTTTGAATTACACACCCAAATATAGAAAAAATTTGATCATAATATATGTTTACTGTCATATAGTATATATACTGCGATAATAGCACAGAACATATATTACAAAGTACAAAATTAAAATATTTAGATTAGAAAAACAAAACATTTAAAAGTAAGATTGTATGTATGCAAACACATTTGGCTGGTTAAGGAAGATTTTTAGGACAATTTTTATTTTCTTCCTTCTATTTGAATCCTATTAAAAGCCATTTAAAACTGCATGTAATATGTCAATTATAGTAGTCATCCATTTAATAATTTTGAAGGCATGTAAGTAGGAAATTTGAATTTATAAGTTTCGACTATCCATTTGTTTGTGATAATATTAATTAGTAATACTATTAAGTAATATGTGGAATATGGAGTCCTGATACTATTGAGAAGTAAACTTTTGGCCAATATTCATGTATTTTCTGGTTCAATAGAATCACATTCTGGGGACCCGTAAGACAGGCTTTACATATGTGGCCTGAAGTGATGCCATGGTAGCTTAATCTTTACCAATTCACATTTAGTGAAGTTTTGAAAATATTTTTTCTTCTGGTATAAGATCCAAGAAACATATAATTACAAAAGAAAACCTCTCTTAACTCTATGTTTTACAGTAACACGTTACTATTCCAAGGCTTACGCTTTCCTCCAATATTATTTTAAAAACAGAAAAATACTTTTTTTTGGAAAACCCCACTCCCTATGTTTCAAGGAAATCAGGAAACAACTTTGCAGCTGTTGAGCTCACTCCATCAACAAAGCGGAAAACAACTCACAAGCTAATTTGAGGCTTTTTTTTTTTAACCTAGAGCTCAGACTTCTGGTTATTTGTGGAACCCACAAATGCTGAGTGTCCAAACTGCTGTATGCAGGAATTTAATATTCTTCCCCACTCTCAGTCCCTACAGGGTTTTATTATATGCTCTCCCTTCTGAATCCCCACAAGACTGCAGGCTACATATAACAAACATCACAGATCTGAGAACTGTACTGTACTTGTTGAATCTCAGGAAAAAATAGGTTTTGGAAACGAAAAGAAAATGAAAATGTTCCAAGGAACTAGGCTTTTCTCCCCAATTTCCATGAACGGAAACAGGAAAGAGAAGTAACATTAACACCTTTTGCTACTTCAAAATTCCCAACTACCAGCTCTTAACCCGCCCAACCCCCACTTGGTGGCAAAAGATATAGATTGAAGGAGATATGATGTCTCTGGGGCTTCCTCATGTTCGTGTCACAGACTTCAAGAGACTTCCCGGCTTGAGAGACTTAAGATGTGTTTACTGCCAGGGTTAACATTCTGCTGTTGGGATTACATTGTGTGTGAGATTCTGCTGTTTCAATCTCTCCGCTGCCAGGAAATTTGAATATAAAGGTAAAGGAAACAATTGAACATCCTGTTTGAATCTTTTCTTTTTGTCAAGACCTTGGATTCGCAAATTTATGACAAACAGAAATTTTGTTTCAATCTCTCCTAGGTACAAGTGATCAGAAGAGTATCTTTCCTGGACTCTATAGACTCCCTATAACGGATACTGATAATGTTGCACTCACCGTTGTTGCCCTGAGATTTCACTTCCAACAAACATTAGCACACAAGTCCTTCCCACCAAAGCCCCTTGTGTCCCTGTCTGGTTTTGTGTACAGCAGATCTCCATGATTTATTCACCCAAAATAAGTTCTAACTAAACCCACTGAGCAACTTCCCATATCCACTACTCCCTAGCCCCTGATGTCTACTACTGTGTTCTCCGATTCTGAGTTTGATTATTGTGAGTCATATAAGTGAAATTGTGTATTGTGTTTCTTCTGGCTTGGCTCACTTTGCATAATACTCTCCATAGTTTGCTTTTTCCAAACCAACAGGGCCATCCTGGCTTTTCATGGTAGTGTGAGACTGTAAATAACCATTAAATCTGAAGTCATGCAAGGCAACCTACAGCCTGGTAATTAGTGGGATAAGTCACAGTTGTTCTGGGATTTTTAGAAAGTTTTGTGAAATTATTAAAAACTTTCTTATCGTCCACTATAAATGTGTAAGGAAGTGAAAAAATAGTAAAATTGATGACTTTAGTATATTGCAAATTTAAAAGAAATATTATGAGTTTTTAGTGCTTGCTTCCTCATCATTATAACTTACAACATGGAGCAATCATTTTTCCATGCTTCAGTGAATTGTCTGTCATACTCCTTTTCTAAATGTGAATTTCTAACATTTCACCTCTTTCTTTCTTTCTTTCTTTCTTTCTTTCTTTCTTTCTTTCTCTCCTTTCCTTTTTTTAATACCAAGGACCAAGCCCAGAGCCTTCATACTGAACTATATTCCCAGCCCCTTTCTTCTGTTTTAGTTTTGATTTTGAGATAGCACCTCACTAAATCACTAATTTGAGTTCAAACTTGTGATCATCCTGCCTCAGTCTCCCAGATTGCTGAAATTATAGGCCTGTGCTACCAAGCCTGGCTTATTCTTCGCATTTGCAATGTTGTATAATATCTCTTAGAATTTTTTATCATAAGAGCTGGGGAAGTAGCTCGGTGATTAGAACGCTTGCCTAACAAGCATGAGGTCCTGGGTTCGATCCCCCAGCACCACATAATACCTGGGCGTGGTTGTTACACCTGTAATCCCAGCTCAAGGAAGCTGAAGCAGTAGGATTGCTGTGGGGGTGAGGCCAGCCTGGTCTACACGGTGAGCTCAGGACCATCCTGGCCTACAGAACAAGACCCTGTCTCACAAAAAGGAAATTCTTCTAATGTCAAGCGTTTTGTCACTTCTTTGAGACCTTGTTCATTTCATTATAAACATTTTGTGCATTTATATCAGTAATTCTGTCTTTATCAAGTTCCTCTGGCTATGTATCAGGTGCCTTTTAAACAGAGACCAACAATTTCATAATCAACTGTTTGTTCTATAACTCTGTATACATTTAATTCAAATTTAATTTCCAGATTTTTCACTTTTTATTTCTCTACTGCACTTTGATGTCTGCCTACAATTTCTTCTTTGACTGCAGTTTTCATAAAATATCCCTGACTTTATCACTAGAATTAAAAGAGACAGCACAACTACACTTCTAGCTCCTTATATGTGAATTGTAACCAATCACCAACAGGCTTTTTAACTTCCCCCTACTGAGGGATGAACCCAGGACTTAACACATGCTAAGCGAGGAGTCTGTCACTGAACTACATCCCCAGCCCAGCAGCCAACAGACTTAGAAAGAAGTAATGTGATCGGTCACTGGTCATGACGTGCATCTGTTATTTAGACAGTGATTTGTAAACCAAAGAGCTAACAATGCAGTTTTTGCTCCATGTAATTATTTAAAATTAATGATAAGTAACTTTGAACAGTTTCTTGAAAGATTGGTATTATTAACTAACCTGTGCTAATTGAAATTCATGCATATTGAGACCATACAAAATAAAGCTTGCCTGTGCACCAAATGACTTCCTATTGGAGGAGTCCTTGCTGTGCCGCTCTCACCATGACTCTCAAGTCTTGCCCGTGGGCTGGGTGCTAAATACCATCACTCCATCACCTGCAAACTTCCTTCCCTAACTGTCTTCACTTCACCTTCATTTTGGTTATAACTTGTCACAATTTTAAATATATACTCAAGTATCTGTTTACTGCTGACTTTTAAACTTCTTATTATATTATACGATCCAAGGTGTCAGGGACTTTGCCTGCTTTATTACCTTATTTATTTATATCTAGTGCTTATTGCAGTTCTTGGGAAATAGTAGTAACTCAATAAATATTTCAAATACACGGATGAATGAATAATGATGGATCTCTGAGGCCAAGTAAATCAATTTGTATAACAAATACTGTAGGTTTCTGGAAATGAATTTACAGCGATTTGCCGTGATGTATTTTCAACACCTGACCAAATTTTGATGACAAGAAAAGACATCAAGGGCCTCTGAAACAGAATTAATGTTGAGGCGAGAGCAAATATGGGCTGTGGCCCAAGCTGGAAGATTATTGATTGTGGCCTTGAGTGTTGCTAAAGCTGACACTTCACAGGGCTCAACAGTTCTGGAACAGTATTTGTCCCAGTTGGAGCAACTCTCAGGTGTATATTCATGAAACAGGAATTAAACATTGGAGTCAAATGCCCAAAGCCTGGAAATTTGTTAAGAAGACCAAGTGAGACCATTTGCCTATAGCACCATAAAATCTGAAGTGCAGGACTCGTGATCTACATGTCCACATGTCCCTTTTGGACAGGTAATTCCCAGAATTCTTGGTGACAAAGGGGGTAGTAAGATACATATTGTGTATTTCGTCTTGATGGATTGAGTTATTAACTAGAAAATATGTTTTAAAATGTACCTCAACTGATGAACGAGAGTCATGATGTCTGTATTATTGAAAAATCATTAGAGTAGTCATCACCCCTCTCAATTCTCTCCAGAAGGTGGGGCAGGAAATGTTAGCTTGGAAAAAAGAGTTGTTTTTCATAGATATCAAGAACTAACCAGGAAAATTTATCACTGGAAGGAAGGCAAACACAATGGTCCTAGTTTAAATTCCTATCCTGTTTACTATATTATCGTGGACTGCTCCAACATGAAGCTGCCACACCTCTTTTCCTAAGCCATATGAGAATTAAAGAAAAGTAAATCATGTTGAGCTGCCTGTGGCACAAGTCCCTTTTTTACTCTGGTGTCCCTCAAGAATGTCCTTGCTTTTTTGGTGATAAACCCACACTCAAATTAGTCAGGAAAAGTGGCTGGCATAAAGTTAATAAGTTCCTCTAGAGATCCCAGGTCTCAACCAAAGGCAGCCTGTTCTGGCTCATGAGCACCAGAACCAAGGCCAGAACTTTATCCTTCCTAGAAAAGGTACAAGAATAAACCAGAAGTAAACAAGAAATGACCTTGGTAAAACAGACCTAAACCACATTATCATTTTTCAGCTCACACATAATAGGGAGCATAAAATATCAGGCAAAACTTTGGGAAACATCTACAGATTTTCCAGAAAAACTGTCAAGGTTATGGATATATTAATTACTCCAAGTTGATCACCACCCAATATGCATGAATTCAAGGGTCATATTGCATCTCATAGATATGTACAAATATTATATGTTAATAAAAAAGCAAAATAAAGTTATTTTAAAATGTCATTTACAGTGTGGTTAGAGCCAAAGTCTTGGAAAAAGGCACAACCCGTTCCTTATATTAACTTTATTCCTTGAAAATAAATACACAGAGATCCCCTAACCACAAATTGCTGAATACTAAGAAGCTCAGCCAAAGTAATAATAGGTTCTTGTTTTAGTTTTGCCCAAATATCTTCCTAGCTAGAAAGTGGAAGCATATTTACTACTGGCAGAATGAAGCCTTTCGTTGCTAGAGCCTGCATTTTCCAACTCTGGTAAATTGTTTGAGGGTGGGGGAGAGTTGGATATGTCCTCTGGTATAATTGTATTTTATTGGAAGGAAAAGTGCTTGATTCAAGTAAAATGTGGTCACTTCAGAAACTGACTTTGGCAGAATAGAAGAAAATCCAGTGTTAAATGATACTCTGATCCCCATGGAGAATTTGAGATAAAGACTTTAGCTTCTGGAGGCATCAGAAAGGGCTCATGTGCCTTATGCATGAGATTTTGATGTTTCTTTAGCTGTACATTAGTGCAAGAGATAAGGTATATTTTCGTTCTTTTCTTTGGGTTATATTGGCTACATCTTAAAAAAGGATACTGCGTAAAAGTAGACTGGCCAACTTGATCAATTTGGAGAGATAACGTAAGCAAAACAGAGGAAGGAAAATAGCTGTGGTTTTAAATAGTTGAATTGTATTTAGTTCTAATTCATCCCAGTCAGAGAAATAAATTATAGTCATAGGAAGGCCATTGCCATCACTGTATTTAGTTAACCATTTGAAAAGCTAAGGAAGTAAATAAATGGGGCATTGTCCATGTCCTTGTCTTGTACAACACTCATGAAGTTTGTAAGCCCGAGTTTTCTGAATTCTCAAAGGCCTAATTTTGTCCCATTTCTTCTTTTCTTTCTTAAAAAAGGCATATTAGAAAGCAAGAAAGGCATAGCAACTTTTCATAAAAACCTCAAACTAATTTCGTTGGTGTAAAACAAATCTCTTCCAAATTTACTGTCTTATTAGCAGTTATAAGAATGTTAACAAAAATTTACTTGAAATCATTCACGCTGTTGTCACGTGCCTGTATGTAGCATAAATTATTACTGATAACTGAATGACTCTTCCTACGATATTTTAAATAATTGCAATTCTAAAATTGTGGAACTTCTCTGAAAATTGAAGAATTCGGATGAGTAGTAACTTATGTAGATCTATTACTAAAGAACCGGGAACTCAAAACTGTTGAAAACCTGTGGTTTCTATTATTTTAGTTAAATTATTAGAAACAACAAACTACCATTGGCCAAGGGAAACATTATGTCCCAGTTCCTGTCTCAGTTCCACGCCTTGTACACTTTTCTGAAGTCGAGATATATGCTATCGTAAGGCATTTATTTTTAAGTTTTGGTGCAAAATAGATAATAATGGCTAATAGATAATAATCAAAGAGCAAGAGCATACTTCTCTGTCCTGTACGTTGAAGCATGCATAGCCTGTAATAGTTTCATGTGTCCTTGTGTATATATATAGCTGGACATGAGTGTGAGATGAAGGGAACATAATGACTTCTGTGAGTCCTTATAGAGGTCCAGAATGAAATACCTGAAAACCACTCACCTCTGCCTCCAATCCATAACCTCCACAAAATTGGGTGGCTTAGCCCAATATTCTCTGAAGAAATTTCTATTTGTGAGATGAAATTGAACTGCACTTACAAACTGGTCTTCTCAGATAAAGAAAGAGATCTTTTAGGGGTTTCTTTAAAAGCTCTAAGTGGTTCCCCTAATAGGCAACAAATCATAGTACACCATTAGCCAAACACAGCCAAGCTCCAGAGTGCCGTTTGTGAGATGGAAAGCTTGCAGACTCGGTGTTTTCACCAGGCTTGTTTTCTGGTCCTATTGATTTTATAAAAATCAATTAATCGACTAAAATAATTAATTCAGGGGCCCATGTGGACGAATTCAGCCTCCCTTCAGCTATTATATTATCATCTCCATAACAATATGCCTGCTCACTTGAAAACTGTGCCACCGCTGTTCTGTGGTGCTACCAAACCCTAACCATGTATTTCCTATTACTCTGTAGTGGTAAACTTATGTGGTATATTGAATAACAAGGGAGCTCCACTTTACCCAGGAGTTGAAAGAAATAAAATGCACTCAAATCTTGTTCGAAGGCTGAAAGCGTGAAAGTATGACAGGGTGGACAGGGAGCTTTTCTGTTGTTGAGGGGGTTTGTCAAAAGTTGTAGATCTTATTAAAGATCAGTAATGCTGAATTAATGTAGTTGGCAGGTAATAGAATCAAATAATACAGTAGAAAAAGAAAAAATAACCGTGTTATATGAGAACACCAAGATGAAACCACTTCAATGTGCTTTTTTTCAATGGAGACACACACTATAAACTTTCTCACAACCTGCGTTATTTGAGGCTTTAAACTGTTTACAAACCATGAGCATAGGTTTGGGCTAATCTAGCCACATTTTGCTCCAGTCCCCATTCAATGGGAGACATGACAGGCTAGAATTTTCAGAAATGTAGTCTGGCTACTGGAAATAGACAAGAGATCACACACACACACACACACACACACACACACACACACACACACACACTTTTTGAGACAAGGTCTCACTCTGTAGTCCAGGCTGCTACTGAACTCACTATATAGCCCTTGAACTCAGTGCAATCTTCCTGCCTCAGCCACCTAAATGCTGGGATTACGGACCTTCACCACACACCCAGTTTATGTGGTGCTGGGGAATCAAACTCAGAGTGTTGACCTTTCTAGGTATGTGCTTTAACTGCTCAGCTAATCCTCTAGCCTAGTATATAATTTTAAAGGCCCAAATACTTGAAAGAGGTTTTACTTGCAAAGATTAACCTACAATAATAGTAAATAGAAAAGCATTACAATTTTTGCAGTAGAATGTAATTTTAAATTTCAAAGATTTTTATTCATTCGTTTGAATATTTAAAACTCAGTGAGTTTTCTTTGTTAAAAACCTTTAAATAAAAGTGCATTGTACCTTTATCTGATGTAACTTAGAGGAGTGGAATAATAAACTAAACAAAAAACACTGGTCTATACACACATTATTGTCTCATTGATCATTACCAGACTGTGACTTCATGTGGCTGGAATAAAATACCGTATCATCGTACATCTCCAACATCTTGCATAGGGCATGGTACCAAGTTGGTCCTCCATGACTATTTGTTGCATGAATGATTGATATACCATGTGATGTAGGGGAGAGAAAGTATTATCCACTTTACTCTTTTATAGGTGAAGCAACATTGCAGAAAAGTTTAGTGACTTGCTCGTGGTCATACAACCAGTTAGTGATGGTGCCATGCATAAAACCTCATTCTTTAGATTCCAAAATCTGGGCTTTTATCTAGATTTTTGTGTTAGGTGGTCTAATTCTAGTAGTAACTGGTCATAATCTCTCTGATACTAATTTACCTTATCTGTAAAATAGGAGAAGGCATTATACTATAGTTCTGAAATCTCACCTATATCTTATACTATGGGCTTGATTTATGATCTCATTTACAGTGTTAATCTGACTTCTGAGAGCTTCGTATTCACCAAAGTAGTGCTGATGAAGTGGGCCAGAGAACCTAGAGCTCTCAGGCAGTCAAGAAAGAGATGCCTGGGCCAATTTCCCAGGTCCACTTTCTTCTAATAGTTGGGAAAATATTCACACTAGAACCTTCTTCCTTCAGGAAGTCAGAGAGGTGGTAAAGCTGGCTTAAACTGTAAAGAGACTTTAGAGAAATTCTATCTGATTGAAAACATGCAACTCCTCCAAAAGCTTTCCGGTGACAATGTCTGCATCCAATGTCCCTGCTTATCCAGCTACATCACCTTCCCTGTATTCTTCCCTTTGCCCACTGACACACTGCTTGCCACTGCCAAGCACACATTCAATGGTTGTAATCAGAATTTAAGCATTCATAATGAATTCTTGGATACAGCCTCCTTCCTACGTGCCACCAACAACTTCAGAGAGGAATTTCAAATTTACATTTTGTTAAAAAAAATACTACCGTCCCCATCACATATAAGGTTCCTTTGCAGCTGCTTTGTAAATATTTACCTAGTTGCTATTTGGAATCTATTTTGTTAAAGAAAATGATTACTCATGACACTCTAGAGTGATGCATTGTTTTCCCACAAAACCAAATACAAGCCGAGGGCCCTGTGTAAATTAGTTCCTCTAATTTCCTTCAGCCGGTTGCTCCTTTAGAATGTACACAAATGGAAGATGTCAAGAACATTTAGTTGCTTATACCTGACACGGTTGCTCCCCACCCCCAGTGCACAGTGAAATTGGATTACAGAAGGACTGAGAAATGAAAGCTCAGCTGAACTAGAGACAGCTGTCTCACATAAGAGTAGATTGTGGCACTCTACTGCAGAAAAGAGGCTTTTTGTGGCTGCACTTCTCTGCAGAATATTATTTCATTTATCATCATGATTCCTAAATCAAACCCAAATCTCCGACCATCACTTACCGAAAATTTCGAACCACAAAATTGTGACCATTTCTCAAAGAAGCATTGTTCAACAGGATCCTAAAATTAAACAGCATCTTCTTTTGATAGTGAAAAAAGATGATTCTACGCCCTGGAAAACTCTGTAGAAAGTCAGCCAGTGGGGGCCACCTAAAAGCTAAGCATGCTTTCGATTGCGGAAAGGGAGCAAAGGTTGTTAACCACTCTTCAACTGTAACTTCAACTACCTTATCAGATGGCCCAGGTTAGAGATACTCAGGGCCGCATACTGGCACATTTGAACCTTAGGTCAACCTCCATTGCTGTGTATTCTTCTGTTTGTTTTAGAAAGAATCCTGACTCCTTCTGTTCCTGGCCTCCTCATTTTCCATAATGCATTTATAATGTCACATGCTTGTATAAAATCAGTTGACAAGTACCCATTGAGCATATGCAAGGTAGTGCAGTGCTGATTTCTGCGAAGGCACGTAGAAGTAACTCATTGAGAAAATGTAAACCCCAGACACAGGTGCAATAGCCCTGAGTATATCCACTAATGTCTGCTTTCCCACCTTTCACAAAAACAAATAGAAATAAGTGATCTGGATGCTTTTTGTTAATGACAGGAAACTACAGAGGGATGAAAACATCTCAGTCGTGGAGCTCCCTTCGTGCCCTGCACATAGTAGGTCTCCAATGAACAGATTATTGCCCGTTAATTCGAGAAGGCGCTCACAGTCCATGAAAGGGAGTGGGGAGGGAATACTGTGCATTACCCCTTGAGGGGCCATCTGCAGCTCCACAGTCATGCATTCTTCCACAGCTATAAGCTGGAAGTCTCTAAAGTCCACTCTGTGTCAGACACTGAGCTAGGTTGAGATTTCTAAGAGGGAAATGAGCTCTCCTCCGGAGAGTTTACATTTCCATAAGGATGAAGAAATTTCTAAGTCAATATTCATAATACAGGTCCATGGAAGAAGTCCAGATAAAGTTTCCCCCACCACAGAGAAGAAGTGGGGAAAACACATCACTTAGCAAACCCAGGGAAGCACTTAGAAGTTTGTAGACTTCAAAAACTAAAAGCGTTACACAAAAGCTAACTTATAGGGCTACTTCTGAGTCGGGGATGGTTGTAATGTCACAATTAATATTAGCGGGAAAGTAATTGTTTTTTTTTTGTACTCGTGGAGAATGGCGTGGGATAAAGAGAGAAAAAGATGGAGATTTCTAAACTTCTGCTACGTTTTTGTTCTAGGAAGAATATTCTGGGCAGAATCAACTGTAAAAGTACAGAGAGGAAAAGGTAGAATGTAAATGTGCTAAGTAGAATAGGTGACTGCTTTGTTTGAAAAGACAGTAGGCATCCTTAAAGAGGCACAACAGAGCCATTGGTTGGATAGGTTTCAGAGGAGAAAAAATACTCACATAATACAGGGAGGGAAATTGCATGTTTGCATGCAGTCTGAGGGGGAAGAGCCCAAGCCACATGCTAATATAGCCCATGTATGCACACTGCCTTTTCACAGGTTGTGCTACCTACATAAACAACACAGATGACCGAGCAATAGTTGGGGAAAAGTCAGGATGTATCTTCAGTTCCACATGAGAGAATGTGGGCATCACTCGTGAGATACCAAAGCAACTCGCACAGACACTCCTAATTCTAAGGAAGTTGGAGTTTAACTCTAGAGAAGACTAAGAAGTAAAGCCACTCATAGAGATTGGGAGCGAAGATCTGTGCTGAAAGTGGGATGTGACGAAAGGCAATGCCACTGCGTCTCAAAGGCTCGAATATCTCAAATGAGCCATTGCAAAGTGGATCTTAGCTAACCCACTTCTGCTAGTTGAGCCACATGCCGAAATTGTTCATCCCACAGTCTGTCATCTTCATTCCTACGGTTCATCCCAGTGCTCTCGCTGATCCCTTCATGGGCTTTCTAGTTCATCTTCAACTACCTTGTTGGGCTCCCCAACTCGTAGTCACTCTCCATTCGCATTCATTTTTCTTTGCTACCAACAACATTTCTGCTGGGTCTCTGTGCTGGAGACAGGAGACACGGAAACAAACAGGAGGGAATGACTCCAGAATGTAACTTCTATCTCTGGCCTGTGAACTACTTAAATCCAAATCTCTCTTGCACTGTCTACTTGTGTAGGAACTTAACTTTCCTCACAAGTTTTTCAACTCTCTGCTTCTTTTCTCTTCCCCCAGGCACTCCTATCTCTGGTTTGCTACCTGGACTTTCAGTGTCCACATCATAGTCTTCCACACCATACTGTACCCTCACTCTGAAGTTTAGTGCCACTTGTTCTGGAATTAGAGGTGTACTAGTAAATGTTTAATAACCAGCTCTTGAAGAGCCCTGATTTGTTTCAGCCTCATCTAGGTGGTCTAAATTTTTTCCCCATGGCCAGATTCAAGCTAGTAATGTTACATCACCAAACAAAGAATTGAGAAGAATTGATTTAAAATGAGCTTTTGTGAGAGCCACTGTGGGTTGGCTCTAGACTATAATGGGCTACAACTCCCATAGAGAAAAGATTGTCTTGAGGTTTAAAGGAAAATATTGAAGCCAGATTGAGGTTCCTGAAAACCAGATTATGAATTTAAGATTTTAATCTGCAGTGAAAGAAAGATTGTTAAAAATTTTGGAGTTTGAGAAGACAAGAGGATAAATGGTATTATCTGCATTTTGCAACACGAATATTGAGCTGGTACTACCTTTGAAGACTTGCAATAGGAAGAGAATGGAGATGGTAAGAGATGGTAAAGAGTTACCGTGTTATCAAAAGGGCCTAAACACAGAGGGGAATGCGGAACTAAATCAAAACCAGGGAATAGATGCTACAGAAACTTAGGGATTTGAATGTCCCATTAAGGCAGTCAATTGGATGTTAAGGAAAAGGAGTTGAAGAAAGTAATATGAATCCATGATTCAAGTTTTTTTTTAATCATGTTTGAGTCTTAAATTCCAAATATCCAAATGTTACCATTGAAAATAGACAGAATGTTAGTTTCCTAACATTGTAGGCTTGTGAGCATATGCACGAACTTGAAATATTTCTTTGGAATTGTGATTATGCTTCCCTAGTGAAATCCAAGAACTGAAGAACTGACATTGATACACAGAAAAGAATGAAGACTGGTGTTTGAAGATCAAGCGTGACCTCTGCTTCAGTCACTAGTCAATGGTGAATTTAGCGAAGGTATTTGAGTTCCTCTGAGTCCTTATCTGTCCAACTAAAGTTTTTATTAAATGAAGTCTTACAGTGCTTAGGAAACTTTATGTGCTAACCAAAGATAATATGCAGAATCTAAGAGCCAGGACACAGCTACAAAAAAAAAAAAAATTAAGCTCTGTCTAAATAAGGTATCTAGCTATTTCTGCACCGAGAAACTCTGATTTATTTTCAAATACTACTAATTACATAAATTTTATAAATGAATGTCTGGAATCTTTAAGATCCTGAGAAATTATAGTATTTGCATGCAGTACACACTATAGTTAAGTCTTTCAAGTTCTGTGAAACTGGGGTGAGTGATCTATTTTCTACTGAATACGAGCAAAGAAGCTTGTATTCCTGCCTGAGACCAATACTCATTGTGTAAACATGAGGGAAAGTAGCCTTAAAATGAAGCTGTCATTGGCAAACTGGAAGAAGAAAGGAATCTTCGTCATGTATGATATTGTTGAATTGTAAAATCAACCAACTTTACAGTTTTCCCTACCACTGAACATGTTGCTATGTCAAAATAATAAATGCTCTTGTTTAAATCATTCTCAGTTGTTATCATTGTTACTTGCAGCTAAATGACCACTAATACACAATTTGGCTCAGATTTTGAAGGTTAATTTCTCATATAACATCAGGAAAAAGAAGCTCATCCTTCAAACAGATGTGAGTTCAGGACCTAGTGTTTGTTACTTGAGTGACCTTGAGCGAGTAAGTTTCCTCACTCGTGAATGAAAACCGTACTGTCTTACTTTTTTTTTCCGTTTGCTTAAATGAATGTACTTAACATATTTTATTATTTTTTCAAAATTTTAAATTACTATACCATAAATGTAGCTTTTTATGTCTACAAAATTAGAGATGGGGGTCACCATATAATCCGAATACAAAATAGCTTCATTTTCCCAGAAAATTTCCCTTTGAATCTAAACGTGATTACATTCTTTTTCTCCCATAAGTCCCGGTATAGTGATTTTTTCCTCCCTTATAGCTTTTCCTTTTCCTGAATGTAATATAAATGGAACGTTATAGTGCATAATCTTTTGAGCCTGGGTTCTTTCACCCAGCATATGTCTATAAGATTTATCCAGGTCGTGTGTACTGCTACTTTGTTCCTTTTTATTATTGAGGTCTGTGTTCCTGTATGGTTATATCGCAGTTTATCCATTCCTCCATTAAAGAACATTTAAGCTGTTTCTCATCTGGAGAGCTTGTAAGTTGTCTGATACAAACATTAGTGTATAGGTTTTAGTGAGAACATAATTTTTATGTACAGTAAATATCTTAGATTTGAATGAGCAGAACAAATGGTATTTCAGGTTTAACTTTTGAAAAAAATCACATAGTCTGCTCAAATTACTACGTCATCTTACAGTCGCAGCAGTAATCCATGAGAGGCCAAGTTGCTTGTTCCACAACCTTGTATGCACTTAGCATTGTCAATATTTTTATCGTCACTATCTTAATAGGTATGTATTGTAGTGGTTGTTAATTTGCATTTCCCTAAAGCTAATAATTTGAGCATCTTTACATATGACAATTTGCCATTATGTGTTTTCTTTGGTGAAATATCTGTTAAATCTCTCGCCTACCTTAAAGAAATTGAGGTGTTTGTTTTCCTTCTGCTTATATATACACACATATATATTCATATTATTGATATAATGCCCTTATTGATTATGTGACTTCAAACACTTCTTCCCAGTCTTTAATTTTAGTTATCTTGTCAGCTTGTTTCATAAAGCAAAATGTTTAATTTTGATCAAGTCCAATTTATAAATTTTTATTTTTATAGATCTTGTTGTACAATAGATACGATATAGTGTATATGTGAACTCCATGAGCACTAATGTTGCTGACATGCTTCGTAAGATGTAAAGTTCTGCTCTATGAAAGAACATACCATTATTTGTCTTAGATGGGCATAGAAACTGGCAATAAAAAATAAATTAAAATTATAATATGAAAGAAATCATCTATCAAGTGGCTATGTTTTCCTCTCCATGTGTGTATATATATATCATCCAAGGACCTCCTGATTCACAGAAAATCTGAAAATTGCTTTTCAATTAACAGACGGTAATGGGATTTTATCTAAAAATATTGATTCAAAAGTGTTTTCCCGCTACCCATGGCTAAGTATTTGTTCAGACAGGCAAGCCCTAGGGGACATTATGAAGTCAGTAGAGTTTGTATCCACTTCTTTTCTCACCACACTCTTCTAATTGAAGTATTTGAAGAAGGTAATAGGAACACCTCAAAGACCAAAGTTCTGATCAGCGTGTGAAATGCTGACCAACAAATTCAAGTGTTATCGGTCTTCCCTCTTGTCATACAAACTAGTTTGCCATTGAAGTCATTCCTCTGTTAATCATTTGCTCTGGCTGTTTATGATTTTCAGCAGTTTTCAGAATTTCCCAAAGCTAGATAGGGTCCAAACTCGAGTTTTCATACCTGGCGCTTCTTATTTTGTGATCTGGAAATTTTCAGCAGAGCAGACAAGATTAGAAAATGCACAGTACAATTTATGAGCTGGGAAAGGAGTAAATAAATATGGTTAATGATCTAACCTGATGTTGGAGGCAAGTTCTCTTTCAATGGTACCCTTTTATTTATTTGCTCAAGCTTTTTTCCACTCTGAATGCTAAAGCCATCTCTTACCCCATAGGCTGATTCCAATTCCTCCCCTTAGAAAGCCAGAGGTCAAACTGTGTGTAAACGAGATGTATTAGCAGACCAAAGGCTATCAAGCATTAAATAAACCAGGAAATCACAGAGGTTCAAAGTTCATCAGTATCTCAACAACTGCTCTCTGGGAATGCCAGACATTTCCAGGGCCTGAATGACAAGAGACCCTGTGAAATCATTAGCATTGCTCCCTGCTTGGGTTAGAAGCTCTGTCCAGGGAACATGTAGTACCATATATCCTCCAAAGTCACTGCTTGGTGAACTTCTTTCTGCTCAATTCCAGTTCTTGATGAAACCTGTAACCATCTATATGGTGGGTATCTCTCCAAATCCTATTTGGGAAGACTTCTTAATCTGTTCTTCCTTGTTTTATTAGGCTGTATCTGCTAAGCAAGAGCTCTGTCCTCTCCTTAAGCCACTAGAAAACACAGCCTTCTTGTCTTAAGCCTGCTCCACTGGTAACAAGTCTGTGGCCTATAAAGATGGGACCTACTGAGCACCTAGAAGGTAGACTGGCAATATTTTATCTTCAACATTAAAGAGAAATAGCCCTTTTCATGGAGCTTTATTGAGTATTTTAAGGCTGGGCGATGGAGGAGAAAGGCACTCAACATCAGGATTTCACTCTCCAGGAGTCTTCAACTAGAGAGGACAATTTCTCCCAGGGATCCAGGACTTCATGGGTTCCCAGGTTACCCTTGTATGTTATTCAATGCACTGTCATTAAGGAAAAAGATCACCTGAGCAAAAATGTAAGGAGAGTCATACCACAGGCATGGGAATCAGTTTACAGGCTGGAGAGCCGTTTATTTTATGCAAGCTCCTCAGTCTCTCTAAATCTCAATTTTTTCCCCTATTAACTGGTGGCACTAGCAATTTCTACTTGTGGCTGAAATGGATAACAGATTACAGAGTACTGTAGTATTTGGTTCAGGGTTCAACAAACATTAACTTTCTATTAATTCCTACTATCAGTACATGTGATAAATGCCTCCACCTCTGACCAAGTTGTTCACTTATTCTAGTCACTTTTTTTTCTAGAAATAAAAGTATTTAGATGCCCTGTTTTTTTCTTTACTCTTTGGGTTTGTATTAAAATACTATTTTAAATCACAGGGTTGTCCACTAATCAAAAATAAGAAAGAAACGAATGCAATATTTCTCAATAAGGATCTATGGCATGGCTTCTTCTTCTGTCCTTTCATGCTATTCCACAGAGATATGAAAACAAAGGACTTTGGTTTTTCTCAGTACCTCAACTGCCTAACATTGCAAGCTTCTATCTTTTATCATCCATTTGTGACCTTGCCTTGTTAAGTAGTTTGTGCCCTTTTAGATGAAAATAAGATAAAGTTAGTAATGATTGTTAGGTGTTTCAAGAGTACAAAACGCACGATAAGTGCCAAGAATGATTATCGCTTCACAGCGTAAAGAAGAAGTGCAATGAAATGGGTCATAAAGCCTCTTCACAACTATGACAGCCACTGCTTCACCAGTTAAAGCTATAATTACAGCCTGTTCATTCAAAATAAAAACAAAGGACACTAAAACAATCCAGTTATTTTCTAAATTGGGTTCCCCCAATCAATTGAACATAATAGAACTCTGGAGGCATCAGCAGTATATTTGCAAAGTTCATCTAAGAAGAGGATATCAATATTGTCTTCAGTTTCTGTAGATATCACTGAGTTTTCTCCACCAAACTCCACAGTTTTTGCACATATTGGAAGTTTATACCTTCACCTCAACTATAGGTCTATGGCCTGATAAACCCATTGCAGGTTGAAAATATCAAAAGACAAATATGCATTTAATACACCTCATCTAAAAATCATACGTTAGCTTTGTTGAGTATCTGTTTTTTCCCTTGCTATTTATGCAGCTACTTGGGGGTTGTGGTTTGTCAGTGCTGCTGCCCAGCGTCACAAGAGTATCAGACTGCATCTTGAAAGCCCAGGGGAAAAATGAAAACTCAAAATTCCAAGTACACTGCCTATCGGATGCACATATTTTACGTACCATCATAAGGTCAAAAAAGTCATTACAAACCATTGTAAATCTGAGATCATCTGTATGTTCAGTTTGGTCTTATGCACTATGCATCATGGCAGCAAGACATTAACCAGAGATCACAAATCATTCAGGTAATCCTCAACTAAGAATGGGATGAAGAGCAAATGCATTAATGAGTTTAAAAAGAAATATTGAATCAACCTAAGGTGAAAGGCACGTGCTACTTTTCTTCAGTTCCAAGTGGAGTAGCATTTTCAACTTGTCAGATGTAACTGTCAAATAAAAGCCAAGCTATTTTGCTGTGTTTGGAGAAGCCGAGAAGCCTGGGGACTTTAATATGACTCTGCAAATGCTTGAGACATGTGGAAATATGTGAAGAGTTGGATTTTCTTTCTTGATTTTTAGTCTTTCAAATGTTTGAATTATTATAATTATTAACAATGACTGTGTAGATTAGTGAGATTTGCCATGGGATTTCTATACATGGCATTCACTATGCCTTGGTTTTCCTTGGAGGGTGTGAATATAATCTCATTCCAGGATTTAGGGTTCTTTGGGAACCAAATTAATATAAAAGTGTTACCATTTTTAGAGCATTCTGTGCTATTTTCTCCTTCTTCACCCTGATAATGCTCTCTGATTTGACAAAGTAGTGCTGGCATCTGACACTGTTCTTTAACTTTATTAAGTGAATATAATTAAAAGTTATTTTTGCTCATTTATTTGCTTATCTGCTTGTTTGATTGTGCTTTCTCTTTTCATCAATACCAATTTTAGCTTCATTTAATCTAAGTGGTGGAATAATTAGATAGATAAGAGATTTAAAGTAAGACTGATGCACCAATCTTGATAAGACCCTAACATCTCCCTGAATATCTATTTCATTTACCACTTTCTCTCAAAGATTCATCTTGATTTTTGTTTTATTTATATGTATATATGTGATACATAATTCTTACAATTCACCTTAATTTCATATGCTTTTAAACTGGTAGGTGGGCAGGGTTACCAAAGACAAGTAAGGTAAAAATACTTCAATATTTAACATTATAGAGAAATTCAATAAAAATCTAGAGTCTGACATATGCAAAAGTTAAATATTCAATGAGAAACTGAGTCAAAATGATCAAACAACTCATTAGATAAAAAGGGAATATCTTACACTATGCACTTCTTAAACTCTTTATGTACATATAGGACCCTCCTTACTGTATTCATGAGAGATGTGAGAACATAGAATGTTAGACATAAGTGAACTCAGATTATCTTAGTCCAGCTCTCTCCTCTATGATACTAAAGGGGTACAATGACTTTTTCTAAAGCAGATAAAAGAAAGAGAAAAAAAGGGGAAAGCAAATGTTAGAATGACAAATACAAAACAGCTTCTGGACTCTTAATGAAAGCTCTTCTTACTACTGATTGAAAGAAGAAGAGGTTTCCACTGCTTAGCATCGGAACTACCCCTCCGATTCCCATTACACATCTCGCTCTCTCCTTTAACTCCCCACAAAGCCAGATTACGGCCACATGATCCAGCTGATGCTTCCATCTGGAGCTTGAATCACTACAGAAAAAGAGGCAGTGAGATGAAATTTGTAAGGCAGGTATCCCACAGTAGTGTGGGTGTGTCTGCTGGCTAGCCTGGTCTTGCCTTGGTGGCTACATCCACAGGTAGCTACGTATCACAGTCAACATTGGAGTCCTGTCCCAATCTCCTGCTGCCTTCCTTCCCTAACTTCCCACCTCTCCCCAAGCATTCCCCTCTAGCCTCATTTAATTCCGTGAGTTCCCTGATGGTTTCTCACTAAATCTTTTTCCCTCCAAGAACTCTGACTGGCTCAGAAATTGGTATCAATAAAGTAGGCTGCAAGCAACTGACCTTCAGAGAAAATTGATACAATCAGAATTGGTTGGCTGACAGTAAAACTTACCCTTAGAAACACAGCAGCACACCAGCTTATTAAATAATTGCTTATGGTCACCTGGAATACCCAATGAGCATGTGATTCAAGGACAACAACATGAAGAGCATGAAGGGCTCAATGACAGCCAATGAGGCTGCTGCTTCATATAATAAATAGCTTAATGGTGTAAAAAAGTTATTTGCCTCAGCAGATCCAAAATGGCCAAAGATAAATTCAGACTTGGGCTTGATCCTGTATGTTGATGAATTACAGCAGCAGTAGTATTCACAGCCCTGACAGATTTCTGAGGGGCATACTGTGGCGTTATCGGGGTGAGATTGAGAGCTGGAAAATTGACGTGGAAATATAAGAGAGGATTTAGAGGACCATATGAAAGCTGAGCCCTTCGTTCTCATCGAATCTCACTTGCCAGCTTAAGAAAGCTCTCCCACCTTACCTGATGAAACTGTTCTTTCCTTGACTGAACACACCCTTTTATCTGGGCAGGTTATCTTGCAAGATGAGGCCACTTCTCTTCATCCTCATCCCTCTCACATCCATTCCCAAGATTACTAGATTCCAGCATGACCTTGAGAAAATGTGGCACTAATAAAGGCAAAAGCCAAAAAACCCCACCAAAATTCTGCATTTCTGGTTTCAATTGGAAAATTGTGGGAAATATGTAGGGAGTAGAGTATAAAAAATACATGAACAAAGATGAGAAATACAATTTTAGATTTGTCTGGCTCCAACAATTCAAGATTCATGGGGGAACTGAGTGGCTACCTGAATCCAAAGGTAAATAAGGTAAATGTCCCCAGTGATCAAAACTTCAAGCCGGTGCCTGCCTGCATCTTATCTTCAGGGGGAGAGGATCTCAGGCACAGATCTGTACCAACTCATGAGTAATAGTTATTGATTAGGAATATTCTAGGAGTAAGAGTAAAGACTGGAGAAAATAAGGTTTTAAGAAAAGTCTGAATGGACTTTTCAGAGGTTGACAATATTTTTCCCCATTTTATTGATATGTATAAGTGCAAAATTTAAGGTTTACAATGAAGTTTAGCATTTTGTGCACCTACATATCTTGATGTCTCTATGAATGCACACAAGAAGGAACATAGTGTACAGGAGTCTTTTAAATCTGTTTCATTTACTGCTCAGTTAAGACATGTTACATTACATCTTCAAGATATAAATATAATATATGTATTTCCTATATAAATTATAGCTGAAAAACTCTCACCTCTGTATTGATAGAATTGCATGTTCAATAAAGTTTTGATATCAGGAGCCCAAGAGGTTTAGGTATTCTACCAGAACAATGATGATTAGAGATGTCTATGGGTTGGCCCTGTATACATTTTTATCTTCCTAGCACTTAAACTTTCAACTATATTTGGGCATCTTAGTCCTGATCTTTTGTATAAATATCTAAAGAGAAAAAGGGGCCTTTCTGAGAACAGCAAATAAAGGAAGAAAATGAGAGAGAAAAGACAGAGAACTGGAAATAAAGCAGATATCTGGATACTTATTGTTGCAGACCGATAAAGAACATTTAAGAGATCATTTAGTACTGGAAATCAGTCTTGCTTTTGAGGGAACAGAGCCTCATTTCTAAAGTCTTTCTTAATCTTCAGAAATCCCCAATTGTGTGAGTTTTGAGCGAAGGCAGCATCCAGAAAGTTGAAGGCAGGAAGCATCTCCACTCCCACACATGGCAAAGAGGGTGTGGGCAGGTGAGCTAGCCTCAGCCAACTGGATGGTCCCACTCATGGCTTTGCTCTTGAGAATGTGACCATAGGTGAAGGGACAATGAGGCTGGAAATACAGTGAAAGTAGTAGCTACATTCTGCAATGGTGACTTTGCCAAGTTGCCTGTGATGGATTACCTCTCCCAATCTTCATTTTTTTTCTGTTTTAATTCATGTTTGCCTTACTGGGGATTGAGCCCAGGCTTCCATACATGTTACACAAGTGCTCTAGCACTGCAATACATCTCCAGCCCTCTGTATTCTCCTTTTCTGAGCCTCCTTTTCCAGCATTCCCAATGCTCTGTGTACCAGCTCATAGCCTGAAGTTCTGGATATCTATCTACCAATGAAAAATAATTTGCAGGGATTGCATTAATGAACTTTCATGTCTTCCATCTTGAACTTGGGTTTGACCATTGGAATCTTAGCAAGAGAATGGAAAGAGAGAGAGAGAGAGAGAGAGAGAGTCAGTATTCTTATTCTCATTTTTCTCTCCATATATGAACACTGTGGGTTGGCTTGCTCCTCAACAGAAAATCATGTTCCTTTTAAGGTATCTTGCTCTCCATCCAGGTTAAAATAAAGTCCCCAAATCTTCATCTCTTTGGGTAAAGAGATAAAAAAAAAAAAGGCTCCACTGCTCTTAGCTCTGGGTCCTTGAACTATGACTTGTGTTTATCTCAACCCCCTTCCAAATTTATTTGTAAACAAATCCTTTTCAAATTATCCTAGTAAGATTGTCTCATCTGGTAGTTGAAAACCTGATAGGCCCTTCAGGTACATCCCATTTTCTTGTTAAATTTGGGCCAAAGAAATCTAACAGACTTAGTATTCTACAAGGAGGATGAAGATAGAGCAAAACCTCAGAGTTGGGATCAAAGGTGAAATTTTCAATGAATGGCAGTGAATGAGACCGAATATCTTGAAGAGATTCCATTAGGAAAAAGTCACCCACAAAAAAAGCCCAGAAAATATAGCCCAAAATACACTTTGGGAGTTTTCTAGCCTGATTCCTATCACAAAGGGCAATGACTAACAGCTGATGTAAAAGGAAGATTCTGTTCACAGACATACAATCACGGAACAGTTGGGCCATTCATTTTTAAGTGTCTGACAATCATTAAGTCCTCCCAACCTCCCCATTCCTACAGTGCTTTGCGCAAAATAAAATGCACATAGGTCCTTCCAGATGTCTCCTCCCCAATTTTCTTTGCTGTCAGAGAAACAGCTGTGCCATGTTTGGAATGATGCAGCTTGAAAAGCTATTAATCTAGCTCCATCTAGATACATGAAGTCTAACTGCAGGGCTGCCTCTAGCTTATTGATAGGAGTGTGTACAAAGTAATGAAAATAAAAATAAAGCCCGTGAAACGCAAATAATGGGAATTCAAACTACGAGTAAAGAGCTTGCTGCAAGCCAGCCACCATGAGTTTTGTTCACGTCATGTCAACAATCTTGAAAATTAGAAGTTACGCTTCCGATTTAACAGATGAAGAGTCAGAGGCACAGCATCAACAACCTGCCCAGATTACTAATGCAATAAGTGGTAAAGCCCGAATATAAAACCTTGATGCCCCAAGCCACTTTTCTAAATTGAGGTGTGTGTGTGCCCTGGGAGTGCTCAAAAGATCTATCTTGGTGGAGCAAAACAAATAGTAAAACTGGTAGCTGTGTTTATTTTCATCTTATCATTTTAAACTCCTACACTTTGTGCCTTTTTACAATGTACACAATATATTGCAGAAGCATGCACATATAAATATATAAATATACATTATTGCTTCTGCTGGGCAGTCTTCCTTGATCTTAGCCCCTTTTTCATTTTTTATTTGACTGTGCATAGCTACAAATTCAATAACATGCTAATAATGTACAGCTTGGGAATTTGCGCCTGTATATATGTGTACATTTATATATTGGTATATTTGTGCCTTTGTGACCACTTCTCCCTTCCCTCCTAACCTGTCCCTGCCCTTTCTGCTCCTATTGTCAGTGTCTCTCCCTTTTCCTACAGCAGTCTACCGCCCCTCCTCCCTCCCTCTCTCGTATGTTAAGATCTTTCTGTGCATGTGTATATGGCAGCCTCATATAAAAGACACCAATTGATACCCAATCTTTTGTGTTTGGTTCATTTCACTGAGCACTGCTGATTCAACGTGGTCCCATGATCCTTGAAATGTTTTATATCTGTCTTTCTTTATGGCTGCATAACGTTCTATTGTGTGTACATACTGCATACATGATATCATATAGCATTGGTCTTTCAATATCTGGATTATTTTGCTAAACTTAATGTGTCTGTTTTTGCAAAATATTATTACAAAGCTAAAATACATATATATGCACATATGCGTGCACACAAACATATTACATTTTCTTTATCTATTCATCTCTTGATGAAATGCTTTGGTTGTTGTTTCTATATCTTGGTTCTTATGAATAACACTTCAGTCAACACTGGAATGCAAATATCTCTTCAAGATACTCATTTCAGCTGGACCCAGTGCAATCCCAGCACGCAGGGAGGTGAAGGCAGGAGAATTGCAAATTAGAGCCCAGCCTGGGCAGCTTTGCAATGTAGTGAGATTCCCATCTCATTAAAAAAAAAAAAAAAGTACTGTGAATGTAGCTCAGTGCGAAGGTGCTGGGTTCAATCCCCAGTACCACACACACACATAAATTAAAGATATTGTTTTCATATCTTTTGGGTATGTACCCAGAGATAAGATTAGTGAATTATTTAATAGCATCAATGAATTTTGTTAAATTCAAACCCAATAATCTACTTATTAGCTTACTGAAATGATGATTTAACTATTTTTTACTCCAAAAACATTACAGTAAACTTTCTTATACTTATTTTTGCACAGATTTTTGCATGTCTAGGGGGGAAATTCTAAAAGAACTTGTCCTATAGAAATAGTAATGACAATTAAGAATTACATGAGCTCTTAAAAATTATAATTTTATTGCTAAATTGTCTTCTGAAAAGATCATACCTTTTTGAAGTCCCATCAGCTGGGAATGAAAATGCTTCTTTTTCCTGCTAATGGAATAGTGTAAATCTTTTAATGCTTGCCAATCTAATAGACAAAAATTAAATGAACTTTATTGTTTTATTTATATTTTTAATAACAGTTGATTGTCTTTTCAAATGTTTGAAATTTAGATTTTTTTCACAAACTTCCTATTTTTATCTTTCACTGATTGGGGAAAGGATTTCTTTACATTTACTTTTTCTCCACCTTAAAATTCACACACACACACACACACACACTAACCAAGGGCTTGGAAAAAATGTTCACAGTACAGAAAAGAGAGTAGGGTTTTCATCCAGAATATATAAAGAATTTTTACAAACCAAAAGTAAGAATATAAACAGCTCATTTTTTAAAAAATGAACACAATCTTTGAAGAAATGCTTCACAACAAGAGGCAACTAGGCACAAGGAAAGACCCTCAACATCGTTAATGAGCAGGGACGTGCTACTTTAAACTAAAACGAGATATCAGAACATAGAAATGGGTATGGCAAAAATTGGCTAAAATTAAAAAGACTGACGATGCAACATGCTGGTAAGGATTCCAAGAATCTAGAATACTCATACATTGCTGAAATCACTCACTTTGGACAATCATTTCTCAATTTCTTAGAAAAGTAAATACTCACTTATCAAACAACCCAATAGTTTTACCCCTATACTTTCGCTGAAAAGAAATGTAGGCCTTTGTTCACAGCAAAAACTGAGTTCCATGGCAGCTTTACTTGTTGCCATGAAAATCTGAAAATGATCTGAGTATCCATTAACAGATAAACAAGTAAATGAATTAAAGTACGTGCACAAAAAGAGCTAAATTTATTCATGCAACACGAAATCATTTCAAAACCACTCCGTTGAGTAAAAAGAAATACAGACACAAGAAAAACTGTGTAAAAGACAAAATAATGTATTGCAAAAGAAAAGTCAGTATGGTGATGGACCAGGGAGGAAAATGCCTATGTGGGTTTCCTGGTAGACCCATTTATCACAATTGTCAATGTATACACTTAAATGGATGTGTATATTTTATGCAATTATGCCTAAAATAAGTCTACTTAAAAAAAAACCCGCAAGTTCACCAACTACTTGAAAAGATAACAGTTCACCATATTTGTTTTAGATCTCATTTCTTTTAAAAGACTAAACCATTACACATACTTATGAATTTTCACCATTCATCCTACACCCTGCCTTTTTGTTCCAGCAGATTTGATTCTCACAAAGGATCTTAGTCTCTATAAGTGTGTCTCTATGCAAATAGTTTAGATTTCATGTGTTTAATTTTTAGACATCATTTTTCATTATATATCATTTTATATTTTTAATTTTTCCCTCAACATTTCATTTTTGAGAATTTTTCCTTACCATACATGTAAAACTGGTTCATTAGTTTTAAGTGCATGATATTCTGCTAAATAGTGTGCGTATTGCTTTACTGGTGGACATTTACATTATGTGTAGGTCAGCTTCCCATCACGGTAGCAAAATAGCTAAGATGAGAACCTCTGAGGAAGAAAAGTTTATTTTGACTCTTGGTTTCAGAGCTTTCTGTCACTTGGCCCCTTGCTTAAGGGCCTGTGGCAAGACAATGTATCATTCGGGGAGCATCTGGCAGGAGAAACTGCTCACTTCAAGGAAATGGGAAGGCAAAAAGAAAGACAGGAAGAGATTGGGATCCCAGCAGCCCTTTTGAGGCCACACCCCCTTGTCCTCCCACTAAGCCCCACTACTTAAAGGTCCCACCCTCTCCCAAGAGTACCACAAGATGGCGACCAAGCCTTTAAAGCACAGGCCTTTGGAGGACACTTATTCAAACCATATAGCATGTTATTTTCCCCTTTTCTGTGGTAATGCTACAATGTATATCTTTGCTTCCGCCTCTTTGGGCTCAGGTCATCTTATCAATTTTGTTTTGTTTCAACAAATTACTTGCTATGGTTTTGCTAATTTCACTAACAATCCTGGTGTGGCAATACCTCCTATATAAATATTCTAAACTACTCAAAATTCTTAATATTGTGATATGTAATGCCAATCTTACAACATGTTAATCTCACTATTACTTCTTTTGCATTTCCATTATTGATTGAACATATTTTTTGTAAGTTTATTGGCCATTTGCATTTTTATCTTTGTTATGCAATATCTTTTGCCCATTTTCATTTCTTGTCATTTTCCTTTTTCTTGTTGATTTATTGGTATCCAACACATATTTGAATACTGCACCCTTTATTTGTTAATTGACTATAATCATATTTAGACAAGGTCTCATATGCCTTTCTCCACATTCAACCCTTTCTACTCATCTATAGTCCCCCACAGAAAAAGAATCTGGCTTTTAACAAGATCACTAACTGATGTGAATACAAAATGAGGATTTTAAAGCATTGGATCCAATAATTAAGAAAAGAACAAAAATACAAAATTTCTTCTCTAGAATAGTAGCACTGTAGATTTTATTCCCCTTCTGTCTCTTTTTCCTAAGTAAAACTACTTGGCTTTGGACCTGTGAGTCCTCAGTTCTTACATCCTAGAGCTGCACCCAAGAGCTCAGAAACCAAAGAAGCCCGTAGAGCCTGCTTTGTAAATTTGGATGTTTATGGGCTTTCACATTGGTATTTTCAAAGTAAAGACAGCCCTGTTTATCTGACTCCAAACAGGGAAATATGCGATGGTGGCAGTACATTGTAAAACAGCTCAAAATGCAAGCCTGAGAATTTTAGTTGAATGTTGTCGAGAGAAATGAAATTAGTTAGGAAGAAAAATCCGTTAAATATCTTCCCTGTTTATATAGACCTCTATTTTTAGTTGACACAAAATGCTCCAGAAATGGGTAAAAACCAGAACATGGGGCCCGAATGCCATCTCCTCCTGCCTTAAGTTATAGATTTCTCCTTGACCCCCCTGAATCTGCGTTCTTTCTCCATCTATCCAGTTGGGCCCCTCTGAATTTCACGTTTCCCAAAAGCTTTCCATGCACCTCACCTCACCCTCCTACTGCTGTCACTCCTTCCATTTCTACCCCATCTCTCTCTATAATCTCTAAATCTTTCCCTTCATACCTCTCAGCTTCTCCCACTCTCTTAACTATCAGAATATTGTTTCTTCTTCCACTACCCTACCAAAGGCTGTTTTCAGCACCACTACTGATCAGTACAGCATTCAATTCTGTAGTTTGTTTTCTCCTTCTTGAATTCCTCCACTTTATGCAACCTACTTGACTACATCTTTCTTAGGGATACTCATCTACCTCCTGCCCATCTATAGTCACTTTCCAGTTTGTTCCCAATGTGGTTATAACCACGTAAACCCAGAAAATTGCTCACCAATTGTCTTCTCAGCTCAGCGCCTCTATTTTGCTGTCTTTCTGAGTGTGCTCAAAGCTGAACCTAACATGTTCTCTACATCCCATCCACCTACCTACTCCTTCCTCTGCTCTTTTCTCAGTATTAGCCATCTCTAATAAATGCTTCCAGCTGTTTCTACGGGCTTGTGTTGGGAACTTGGGAATACCAATACTTATGGGAGTGCTCAGCATCAAAATGTGCTTTACTTATTCTGAAATTTAAAAAATATCAAATAAAATCATATAATAACTAAATAAGTCTTTAAAATTCAGATTTTCCCAAAGTGACTATGATGATCTTTTAAAAATGAATATCAGGTCCTTTTCGAAACAGCTCAGGGCAGCTTCATTTACCATTGGTCTAAGAGGTTTTCGGCAGCCCATCACTTTCTAAGAGTGACCAATCAGGCACCATTTCTTGTTGATTTGCCATCTAAAATATTTTCAAGTCTGCCTGCTCCTTTCAGGTGCCAATGAGCTAACTCCAAGACAGCCTGGCCATTTATCTGTCTGAATACTTGTAGTAGCCACTTACTCAAATCATGGCTCCAATTTACTCTCCAGTAGGCAGCCAGGTCAGGTAGAAAGATTTCAGGAACCTGTGGAACTGATCATGTCTTGTTGCTCCACCACTTTAAGCTCCTCAGTGATTTCCCACTGACCTTAGGATAATAGCTCAGATTCCTTCCTAGGCCCTTAAACTTACCACATTTCTTCTGGACCAGCCTCTTTGAATTCTTGGCAAGAACAGAGTTTCTTATGCCCCTTTGCACACAAGTTGCTCTTCTCAGAGTTATTTCATCTCTTCTAGCTTCTTCTTCAGTTTGTATAAAGTCCTTTCTTTAGATAAGCTTTAAAAAAAATCATTGCCTCTTAGGTTAATGCTCCTTGTTAAATATATCCTTAGTACTCCTCACTTTGCCTAGTAAGGAAGTGATTATTTATACAGTAGATAGTCTAATCTCTTAACATTTTAATGCAAGCTTATTAAGAAAAAAAAAACCCCTAGTAACATATTCTAGTATACATATGTGATGCAGAAAGCCTTGAATCCAGCTGTCTGATTCTAGAGCCCTTGCTCATAATTACCACAGGTATAAAAATCTACTCATCTGGAATTTTTTCCCACCTCTTTACTTTATGAAACCAAGTGTTGGTGCATGGAAAAACAATGTTTGACTAGAGAAAGAAAATATCACTGACCCAGGTGGGCAATTAAGACCACAGGCTATAAATAGATATGATGTACTCTTATATTCCAGATGCATAATCTGCACCTCTGTAAATATAGGTGACATTAACCACCTTATATGGCTGTCAGCCATCCAATATAATGAGCATTAATATAAGCTAGATCTTGGTGACATGCTGGCAATATAAATGCGATTTAGGATGTAAAATGTTTAACAGAGTGCCTCACTCATCTAATGTTACAGGGGTCAGACAGTATTACACATGCCAGAGTGGTGTGTTGACTTTGACACTAACTAGGCAGAGTCCCTGTGAATGCTCTCTTCTCTTCTCTTCTCCTCCCCCCACCCCTCTCTCTCTCTCTCTCTTTCAGTCTCGGTACTGGGAATCCAGTCTAGGACCTTCACATCGGCACATTTCTAATGTTGGGACGTCTCTTTAAATCTTTCAGTTGCCCTTACCTGGCTCCATCTCCTGATCCTCCTGCCTCAGCCTTCTAGAGTGCTGGAATGACGGGACTGCGCCACCTGCAGGCTAAGGCCTGTATCACCACCAGCAGCCTTCTAGAGCGCTGGAATGACGGGAATGCGCCACCTGCAGGCCAAAACCTGTATCACCACCAGCCAAACAAGGGCGCCCCAGAACATTCTTGCGCAATGTGGCCGCCGCTCCCCTCCAGTCCTCCAGAGGGCGCGCTAATTTTGTCCCGACCGGAGCATCTGCGCATGCGCTGCGCAGGAATGCCGTCATTCCTTCCGACTTCGTCACAGTCACCGGCCACGCTCCACCGTTTGTTCTTAGGCTCCGCCTCTGTTGCCCCTAGCGGCTGTTTGTTGACTTCCGGAGCCGACTGGCCAATGCGGGTAGGGCCGCGGCAGGCTAGCGGAGTCGTTCCGCGGCCCGGGTCGGCACTGCGATGGTTTAAGCCACACTGAGCCGCCCCTACCGTCTTTCCGGCCCAGGTGCAGGTTCCCCTTACCGTCTTCGGCATGGGGGAGTCGAAATCGCTGGTGCCTGGTGAGTGGCGCCCGCGGAGGTGGCGACGGGCCGAGAGGGGCTGGCCGCGGGCGGGCAGGCGGCCAGGCCCCGCCTCAGGGCCGGCCCACTTGCGGCACGGGCCGGAGCCTCAGCCGCTTGCAGAGGCCGGAGCCCTGGCCGCGCCTCCTCGCGTCCCTGAGGGGACGAGTCAGTACCTGCAGGACCCGGCAGCGGCGGAGGGGAACAAGGCTTCGGGTTTCAAAAATAGGATCTTGATGAGTATCTACACAGTCTAAACATCCCAACTGGAGCGTGTTAGGTCCCAGACCCAGTTGCATATTAAACGTAGCGCTAAAGAGTGGGTAGCGGGGCGGGGGTGGGGGTGAGGTGAAGGGAAATAGGAAAGGACTTGGAGGAAAAACCGGTGCCTTTAGTTAGTTGTGTTTTTCTTAATCTTTTCTCCAAAACTCTACAGTTTGAAATACATTTGACAGTATGACGTCATACCCCTTACGTAATGTTAACCGACGTAGACGTTCCGCGAAGCTACTACCACTTGACATGCTCTCAGAGGCGTTTGTGCAATATGTTAAAACTGCTGATAGTAATTTTCTGACCCACTGATGGGTCGTGACCAACAGTTTGAAAAAAAAAAAAAACCTGGGTTAGAGCAGCTTTACACTTTTATTAAAATGCATTGTGCTTTCTGCCATCATCCTGACCAAAACATGGTTAGGTTCCTGGCCCCCTGGAGTTTGACAGTTTAGTGAGAGATGCAAGTAAGGAAAATAAAATAGCAGTATAGTTTGACAGTAGGTGCCAGGGAACCAGAACAGAGGTAGGAAAACTGGCTGGGGTGAAGGCATCAGAGGAGGCATCCTGGGGAGCCAGGACAAAACAATTAAGTGATTTGTTTTGGGGAGTCCCAGAGTTTATTCTCGACCCTACTTCCCAACTCTCACTTATGAATTTGAGTTGCAGACCTCGCAATGGTTCTCAAAAGGTTTTCCATAGTGGCTGGTCTCTTGATATTTATTATTAATACTCATATTCCCTATGTTTCCCTTTATGGGTAATCATCCTCCTCAAGATTCCAATGCAATTCCTTCAAAAGCTGGATCTGGTTTTCTGTTTTGGTTTTGTGTATTTTAGTGATTTTGGGGAACCGATAGAGGTTTTTGGTCTCTTCAAAATGGTACTGGACAGAAACAGTTCTTGAGTAATATTCAGACTAATGACCTAATTTATGAATGTTAAATCACACCATACCTCTCCCGTGATCTCCTAGAACTATGGGATTTTGTGATGATGTTCTTTGGAGGAGTGGGGGACAAAATGCACCATCCTTTCCCTTGCAAAACTTAGTGAAACCTGTAGTGCCTAAGACAAGAGTGAGAAGCTTCCTGAATGGTTCTATTAAGAGAATTCTTTCATTTTATGCTGGATCCCTAAATGAATTCTCAGTTCTTAGAAGTATCAGAAAAAACTAAAATGTTTCTGTGTTGAAGGCTTGGATAATATGCTATATTTAATAGTAAAAATGTTGCAAGTTATATTTGACTGCCTACTCGCTAGTATGATGACCTGAAAACAGTTATAAATACATGTTTGAAAAGTAGAACAGACTTTAAAAACAACTGCTGTTTATTAAAGGGCTAATTTGTGCAAGGAAACGTGGGTAGTGAGGGCAGTTGGTACTATCTGTAACTCTATCGTTGAGAAAATGTAGATAAAACTCTTAAAGAAAAGGAAGGGTTGATGGAGGCAACTATATGCTAACATGTTGAGGATGCTAGCCCTGTACTACCCTCTGACACCTATCGCCTCATGTACTCTCACAGTAATCTTGGAGACTGGCGTAGCCCACTGTTTATTACGAATACATGTACCTGTGCTAGCTTCAGGACATATATTAAAAAATAATGTTGGTACTTACATGCTGTCCAAAATAGATCATGGTCACTGAAGAGGAACTAATGGCTTGGTAAAAATGGCATGTTGGATCACATAGCTAATTGTTAGCAGAGTAATGGTTTGAATGAATAATTGCCTTTAAAGCCTTTTATCCCTAGCTGTTTTCCCATAGTGCAAATGAAAGAGGTAGTATGTGAATAATTTTTCTTATCCCCTGGTTTTATGAGGTATTCATTGAGATTACCAGTAGGGAATGAAATAGAGAAGACAGTTCAGCATTAAGGATACCATTCCTTCCCCTATGTGAGAACGCTGGACGTACCTAGAAAAAGCTGCTCAAAGGAAATGCAAATTGACTTATATATATTCTTCATAGATACCCTGGTAATGGAAAAACTCAATATTGTCCTATTTCTGAATGTGGAAAAAGGCCCTTAGTCAGAAGCTGGAGCTATACCATGAGATATTAACCAGAGTAAGAAAAATGCAAATTGGGCCAGCTCATTCCAGGGATCAGAAGTTACCTCCTGAATGACCCGTTAGTAACAGATGACTGCCTTCCTTGTAATGGTGTATGTATTTCTTCATACCATTAAATGTTCGATTTAGTAGATTTCATAGGTCAAGGTGGAATGAAATATGAGGCATAAGGCTGAATTAAGGTGGAGAAAGGAGGGCCTAAACAGTGCTTAAGGAGAGGCAAAGCCATCATGAGACAGGATTTGTATGGGTAAAGTGTGTAATAACAGAAACATAATAAAGTTGTAAAATAGAAGCTGTGTTATATTTGCAGATTCAGGTGCCGTGTTTACATTTGGAAAAACTAAATTTGCTGAAAATATGCCTAGCAAATTCTGGTTTAAAAATGACATACCTGTTTACATTTCATGTGGAGATGAGCATACTGCTATTGTTACAGGTTAGTGTTTACAATTCTAAATGAGAACAGTAATCCTTTATAAATTATAACTCTAAATATTATGAATATGTATTTTATGTATTAAAGATTTATAGAGGTAGGGGTTTCTTTGTCAGATAATTTTCCACAAATTGATCTAAGAGAGTCTTTTCAATTTTAAGTTACCTTAATTAAGTTTGATTTTATATGCATTCAGCTTTCTTTTAATAAATCTATTTCAATATAAATCTTACTGTATAATCTTAGAAACTCTTTATACCTAATAGAATCTGGCCATATGGGGATGGACAACATAAAATGTTTCATTATAGAAAAGCAGTTACTTTTTTATACAAAAACAGCTTTTTTTTAACTGTGTGATGACCTCGCCTCACATTGTTTGAAGAATGCTTCAATTATTTCTTTTTCCTTTCCATTAGGAAATAATAAACTTTACATGTTTGGCAGCAACAACTGGGGTCAGTTAGGATTAAGATCAAAGTCAGCTATCGACAAACCAATACGTGTCAAAGGTTTGAGATCTTTTCTTTCTTACTTATATAAGCTCTATGAAGTTATTTTATACCAATTATATAGTTCTTTAATGCCACAAGTGATAGTCATTAGTTCTTTTTTTGTAACATTTACTATAATATTAATAGCATTTAACTTTATTATTTATATGAAATTCTAAGTATATTTATGTTTTCTTAAAAATCCACATTGATTTCAAAACTAGAGATGACGAAGTATTGATTCTACAGTGTTATGTTTTAACATCTATTTTTATTTGCTCATAAAACTACTTAAGTGTGCTAGTGCTGCTGTGCATATAACAGGCATTACCAATGTATTAGAATTTGAGCTCTATGTCTTGTATCGTAGTTGTGTGTAATTGCTGATTTTATAAAACATACTTTATCCTGGAGTATATAGTGAATAGAGGAAAACAAACATCAAGACTGGGACTGAGTAGTACTAATGCAAAGAATAACAGGTCAAAATATTAGGATATATGGGAGGCATACTGCCCTTACAAAACGTTCTGTTGAAGCAAATCCTTTGGATATAACCTACAACAACTAAACTTGAAAGGTGATGGTAATGCCTCAAGATGTGACAACAATAGTATTTGCTTTTCTTCTGGTCAAATTTTATATTTCAGCTCAAAATTTCTGTGAACTTATCACTTGTGATATTTATAGATGGTATAGGACTTTTGAGGTATTCCACATGATCAGTGTTTACTGAACACAAACTGCCAGACGTTGGTGGGTACTTGTGGTGACCTTGTTGGTTCTTATCTCAACTTGGCTGATGGCTAAGCTGACGGGGTAGTCTCTGCTGTGAGATCTTTGAGAGCAGGGACTCTTCCCTTAGCTATTTCCGCATATACTATGCCAAGTGTCTTAGTTTTTGTTGCTATGACTCAATACCAAATGTCCTCAAATTTAGGGGAGGAAAGGTTTATTTTAGCTCACTGTTTCAGAAGGTCACACACAGTCCATTCACGGGCGGCCAGCAACAGTGGAAGTACATGGCAGAGGCAGAGGTGGTGGCAGCTCCTCAACATTACAAACAGGAAGGCACATTAAGGCAAGTTGAGGCTAGTCCTGTAAGGAAGGCAGGAAGCAGCTTATGTATCCTTCCAGGTCTCATCCCAATGATCAGCCCCTCCTGGATCTAGGTGTGAAAGGTGTGGTAAGCCCCCACTACATGCCTGTAATCCAGTTTACATACCTGTAGTCCGCCCACCAGACTAGGCCCCAATCTCCCAAACAGCACAGGGTTCCATAGACAATCTGTAACATTCAAGTACATGAGACTTTTGGGGGACATTCCAGATCCAAATCACAATACTGAGCATTTAGGAGATACTCTAGATTTTTTTTTTTGAAAATGTAGCTAAGTGAATGAACAACTTTGATATAGGTATATGTCTGTGTGTATTGGATTTAGGATTACAATTTACATTGAGCGTGTTAAGGGAGCTTAGTAATGGTGGTGGCGAGTTAGGTACAGGACTAGATTGGTGAGGAGGCAGCTCAAGAGAACACAGTTAATCTCAGCAGGTATTGATTACCTGTAGAGTTGTTGTTTTTTTTTTTTTTTTTAAACTTATAAGTGCCTAGGTCCTACCTCAGGCGCCCAGAAAATCTCTGGCATAGTAATTAAAAACACTAACTTTGGAGACTGGTAGATCTCATTTTTAGGGCTGAGGTATGCTTAGTGCTAGTGTTCCTGTTCAGCATGTTCAAACACTGCATTCAGTCACCAACATCGTAGTAAGTAATCTCAGTATTACAATTTTGTTAGTTACCATTTGACCTGGATTATTTATCATTTTTGTATCCATAAGATATTTTAATTGTATTGTTGTATTTTTAGAGCTTAAATCCAAAAAAGTGAAACTTGCTGCATGTGGAAGGAACCACACCCTCGTTTTAACAGGTATGGTGTTCAGTCTATACAACATCTTGCCTAGCGTTGAAAACTGAGGGGTTTTTTGTATTAGCAATATTGTGGCTTTGTAAAATTAATAGAAATAATACCTTGACAGTAGTGAAGTTGGTTTTTAAAATGTATTTAGTGTGTGCTAGCCTTTGTAAATATACAGATAAATGTTAATTGACGTGAAGAATAAACTTAGATTATATTAAGCATCCTTTTTTTTTTTTTTATATTGAGACCTGACCCCAGGGCCTTTCTAGTAAGTTACATCCTGTCAACGCAAAAAAACTGTTACTTCCATCTTAAAGAGTTTAAGAGATGGTCTACTCTGAAGCCAAATACTAGTGTCCAAGGCCTGGGAACATGCATTCAGGATTTCATTTTCCAAAGAGCACGTTCCAGTGAGCAGTGTTACATACAGTATTTATAGTTTTAGAATAGAAGAAAATCACGAATCAAAGCACAATGTGAAAGCATTGGTGGAAGCATAGGGTGGGTGCGTCACCCTGACGTGGGGAAATCCCTGCTCTAGGCCTCAGGTGTTATCTAGTGGTATTCTTAGCTCTCACATTTGTGGGAAGCTAGGGTCTTTGTTTTTATGACTTAAAAAGGTTATTACTTAGTAGGAATGTTACATGTCAAAGAATTTATCACAGGATGTTAAGTTAGGTATAGAGGAGAACAATAGATGCAGCCATGGAAAAAGGCTGAGATTGCTCCTTGCGGTGTGGCCATGAGAAAATAACCCAGTCTCTCCACAGGTTCTCTGGTATCCATCTAGTTAATTAGTAGTCTTATTAAAAAAAATCTTTCCTTGGAGCTTTCGTTATCAATCCCAAACCCACTTTTCTAGTTTTGATTTTTAGACCGAGTCTCACTAAGTTGCTAAGTTGACCAGAGTGGGCTGGAACTTGTGAACTTCATTTGGCCTGGATTATTTATCCCAGCTTCCCAGAGGGCTGGGATTACAGGCCTGTATCAGAATGCCTGTTTATCAAGCATGTCTTTACCTTGGCACAACTCAAGGTTGCTCCTGTTCTTGGTTTTCACTCTTCTTAGCATCCCTGGAAGCCATTTATAAGACTCTGTGGGAACAAAATTTGGAGACTGAGGATTGGTGGTATAGTGGTGAGCATAGCTGCCTTCCAAAACTGGGAGACTGATACTGTGTATCAGGACCTGTTGTAAAGCTGTATTAATCGAGATAGTATGGTATGAACAAAAAGATATTTAAAAATAGTGAATAAAAGAGTCCAGAAGTGGACCCACACATACATGCCCAGCTGATTTTTGGTAAAGGTGCTAAAGCAGTTCAGTGGGAAAAATGGTAGTAGTTTCAACAAGTGCTGCTGAACAGTGACCAGTCTCTGAGCAATGAGCAGACCTTTCTGTTCACCTTTCCCTTCACCGTACCATGTGCCCTAGCAGCTTCCATCTTCAGGCTATTCTCTCTGCTTCAGCTTCTCCTCACTTTCCTTTGGTCATACTTTTTTCACTGTTAGTAAAGGAATTCCTGGTATAGACTGGCCTATCTCATAAACAGGGTGATTATGGTATAATGTTTTTTTTTCTCATGTACAGAAGAAGGCGATGTATATGCAGCTGGAGGAAATAATGAAGGGCAGTTGGGACTTGGTGACGTTGAGGAGAGAAACGGTTTTCATCAAATTAGGTTTTTTACATCTCAGTATAATGTTCAGCAGCTCTCTGCTGGATCAAATATTTCAGCTGCATTAACTGGTAAGACTTGTTTCTATTTCAGTTTAGGATGTATTCGTTCCTTTAGACCAGAATATAGTCAGTAAACTCAAGATAGCATTGCAGTTTAGTTTTCTTTCATTGACTTTGTGCTTTAAATCTCTACATATTTAGTTAGAGTGATAAATGTAATTTATAAGTAATTGATAAGTAAATTATAAGATGCACTGTCCATCTGTCCTTTAGATATTTTTAAAACATTCATTGTGTGTTCTGACAGTTATGTTTGCAGTTTTAACTAAAACTTCTGTCAGGAACATCTATCTGTAGGGCATATGTTGTTAAAATATGGTTTGTAACAGTCATTTCTTTTCTCTGTAACTGTCCATATCAAAAACATATATGAGAACTTCTTGTAGAGGCTGGAGGAATGGTCTTATGAAGTTGCTGGTTTGTTGCTTCTTTCCAAGCAGGGGACTGGATAAAAATCTATTGTTTCTCCGGCCACCAGGAATGTCAGAGTGTGTCTGAAGCTCTGTCCCTCTAATTTGATCAACCATATAGCTAAATTTTCATTGTTCTTTTGGTTCATATTTTCAATTATCATTGATCTGCCTTCTTATCAAATGATTTCAAAAATTATACTTTTTAAATTAGAAGAAGTAAACATTGATAATTTGCTTCCATAATCTTTATCTTAGTTTAACTTTGACACTCTTACCAGAAAGGACATAAGTTAACATGTTTTTGAGGTGCTGTATATGAAACTAGGTCATTCTCTGAAGCTAGAGTCTGTTTTCAGGTCCAAATTACAAGAAAACAAATACTAGTGAAAAATATTCTTCCTCTTTTCTTTTTTTCTTATTTTGAAACATAATTTCCACACTGTTCTCAACTAGAAGATCTCCCATTCCTTTTTGACCTGAAACTTGCTCCTTTGATGTAAAGATGCCTTGTGTGATTCATACTCTTAGTTGAGTGACAGATTGCTTTGAAGAAGGAAAACATTTCTATTTAGAGACATTATAATGAGGCAAGGTAAATATAGGAAACTGTGTCTTGTGTTTGCTATTGAGATAAAAATATGGATATAATTAAAGAGATTTACAATCAAGACATTCGCTATTGTTTATCATTATGGAAGCATGACACAGTAGAAATTAAAGTCTTACCTAGATAGCTGAGATAAATGTTTTCATACTCTTGTTTCAGGGCACAATTTTTCTGAATTACAAAACAAGTGGCCTTCCACCCTTTAAAACCTTTTCTCCTCTTATGTTTCCTTTATAGAGGATGGAAAACTTTTTATGTGGGGTGACAATTCTGAAGGACAAATTGGTTTAAAAGATAAAACTAATGTGTATGTTCCTCATCAAGTGAACATTGGGAAACCAATATCCTGGGTCTCTTGTGGATACTACCATTCAGCTTTTATAACAAGTAAGACAGAATATTTTGAATTCATCCTGTTATTGCTCATTTCTAAGTTATCACTAAATTAATAATAAAGTGATATACTTTATAGTTTTATAGAAGTAATGCTATGGTTTTTCCATGTAATGAAATGATTTGGGGGTAGGTTTTAGAGAATAGCATTTCTCTGCAAATCAGAATATCATTAAGATACCATCTTACCCCAGAGACAAAGGTGTATATTAAGAACTCAAACAGCAATCAATGCTGACAAGGTTGGGGGGGGGGGGGGAAGGAATCTTTTTACATTGCTGTTGGAACTGTTGACTGGTACAGCCACTATGGAGGGCAGTGTGGAGATCCCTCAAAAGGCCGAAAATAAGTATTCCATTCTATCCAGTGATACCTGGGTATCTTTCTAAAAGAATTGAAAGCAATACATAACAGATACATGTATACCCATGTTTATAGCAGCACAACTAACAATAGCTAAAATGTAGAAGCTACCCAGATATCCACCAACAGACCAACGGATATAAAAATTGTGATATATGTACACAGTGGAGTACTGCTCTTCCATAAAGACAGATAGATTTGCGGCTTTTGTAGGTAAATGGGCAGAACTTGAGACCATCATGCTTAGTGAAGTGAGTAAAATGCAGAAAATTAAATATCACAGTTTCTCTAATATGAGAAACCCAGAATATAGGCATTTTATAGAACAAATGATAGTGAGAGTTAGTGTGTATGGGAAGGTGAGAGAGGGCCAAAAATGGAGAAGGGAAGAGATTATAATGTTGATGCAATATATGTGAGCACAAAATGCTCAAGCTCAATGTATCCATTATGTATCGTATCATATTAATAAAAATGTGAAAAATAAAACGTGTGAACCATAACAAAAAGAAAATAGCATTTCTCTATTTCTATAAAGAGAGCCTGTAATTTCAAACTGACATATTAAACTTTTAAGTGAATGTTAGTTCTACTAGAAAAATAAAATAGGCATTTTAGAAACCCTTCTAAGTTTTGGCTGTAAAATTTCTGAGGCCCCTTTGGCATTAAAAACAAGATGTGTAGGACTTCTTCCTTTGAACTCGCTTGCTTCAGTACTTTGGCTTACTTTAATATTTTGTTCTAATAATTTTTTATTATTCCAAATATGTGAGTCATAGTCTTGTGTGATAGCAGATGAAGAATGGATGGAAAAGGAGATCTCAGTTATGAGATAGGGTTTCCTTTGGTGGGACTTTTTCTTATTATCCTTAAATTACTCTTTCCCTAGCCATCTTTCCTGTCTTAATTAAAATGTTTAACATGCCTTCTAAATCTATACTAGTAATAATAAATCATGAACATGGCTTCTCATCTAGTTGATGCCTATTCTGACAGTGAAAACACCAGAAGATGTAGTTTTGTGGGCCTTCTTAGACATCTCCCCAAATCTTTGTATCATTTATTCTTTATTTCATGCACCCCAGATCCTCATTTAGAAAGTGCTGATTGACTGATCCCAGAAGCCCAGAGATAGGAAGATTGTGCAAACACCACTTTGTCAGTATTGTTCACCGCTAGATTCCATTTCTTGAACAAACTGGTAATTGATGAGTATTGCCATTGGGGAAATGACTCAGTTTTGTTCATAAACTCTGCTTTAGCCAACGCACATATATTGAACTTTTTCCTTTTTTCATATATTTCAAAAACAGCTTTATTAATATATAATTCACGTACTACAGTTACAATCAGTGTTATTGTAGTATATTCACAGGTTTGTGAACTGTTGGACCAGATATTTTTCTGGAGGTTCATTTGTATGAACTGATATGAATTATGAGTAATTTCACACTAATCATTATTTTATGAATCTAATCATGTAAAGCAACTTAGACAACTTGGAAATAATTCAATAACTCCACCATAAGAGTTTTATTTATTATAGGTTTCATGGCAGATAAGAAGTTATATAGAAAATAACTATTGTTGTCTCTTTCTTTCGAACCGGGAGACCAAAGAAAACAGTTTAGGCTTTTCTTCGGGGGAAGCGGTACTGAGGATTGAACCCAGGACTGTCACACTGAGATATACCCCCAGCCATTTGTATTTTGAGACAGGATCTCACTAAATTGCTCATGTTAAGCTTGAATTTGTGATTCTCTTAGGATATAGATTTAATGAACATTAAGAGGTGAAATGACCAATTTTTCTTCATGATAAATGTTATTTTTGTATATAAATAAGGAAAAATTGGAATTAAAAGGAACTTTTCATATGAGTTAAAAGAACTTAACGTTTCACTTTAAAGAAGGTCCTACTGTTACAGGAAATCTACACTTTTTTAAAGAAGTTGACATTGTAGCAACTTACAGGTTTAAGTTCATCTTAGAAGGTACTTCTTATAATACCAAATTGACTAAAACTTAGGACTTATCCTCCAGAAGTTTACAGTCTACTGACTCCAAGATATACAAAATTTTGCCATCTATAAAAAAATTTGATTACAAATATATTCTACTTACTCTCACAACAACTCTGCAATTGAAGTAGTGATGTCTGATTCCACATTTATAAGCTGATTTAGGACATGATTGTTCAAATTGATGCAGCAGTTAAATTAGAGACTCAGAATTTGGACCCTGATCTTGATAATTAACAGTCCTGACTAACTTCTATTGGTACACAGATTTTCTACATGTACACACACACACACACACACACACACACACACACACACAGAGAGAGAGAGAGAGAGAGAGAGAGAGAGAGAGAGAGGATAACAATGTAGTGGCAGCTAATAACTGGACATTGACTGCGTTCTAAGTACTTGTGATTGTATTCATTTGTTGATTCCTATAAAAACAGTTTTATATTGTGGGCACTTTTATCTTCATTTTATGGCATGTTGATTATTCAGTATGATCTCATAAGTTGGCAGCATTAGAGAAATAAGCACAAGAGCTCCTGCTTCCAAGAAGTTTACATTCCACTGGGATAGGGATACCATTTTAAAAAAATAAAATTTGTGTCCTATGAGAGCTTAATACATAATCATTTTGCTTTATGAAAAATAGAAGGTGGAATAGTCTTTTCTATGTTTTGTGAAAGAGAAAGTAATTTTCTGATTTTTAGTAGTGATAGTCTTGAATTCTTCATGAAGATTATTGAAGTAAAATAATCATGGGAAAAGAAAATCCAGCAAATAAAGCTAGTAATAGTAAGAAAATATTAATAAATTTTACCATATAGAAAATTATACCAAAACAGGTCAATTTATTAAATTGTAATTGTCTAAATTTTTTATCAAGTAGGAGAACATGCCCTGAAACAGAATTTTGTTCATGTTTATGTCACCATTGATCACTGTGCTTCTCCTTCAATAGTGGATGGTGAACTGTATACATTTGGAGAACCTGAGTGTGGGAAGTTAGGTCTTCCCCATGAACTGCTTACCAATCACAGAATACCCCAGATGGTGGCTGGAATTCCTGAGAAGGTGATTCAAGTAGCTTGTGGTGGAGGGCACACTGTGGTTCTCACAGGTATGTGTAAAACTTGCTGTTCTCTTCTCTGTTTTTTATGGTGTCATTTAAAAAAGACATTTTGAAAAGTGTTATTTTTTTATTGTGATAAAAATATTTCAATGAGATTTAGCTTTGGAAGAGATTTTAAATGTATGATGCTATTGATACATATAGACACAATATTGCACAGCAGATCTCTAAAACCTGTCTTGTATAACTGTCATTTGTATATGTACCAGTGATTCCCAACCTTTTTGACCCCAGGAACTGGTTTAGTTGAAGACCATTCTTCCAAGGGTAGGGGGGTATACTTGTTATGCAGTGGGCTGTTGGAGGATAACTGTGAAATATGAAGAGGAGTGGGAGAGGAGCTTGAAGCAAAGCTCCACTTCCTGTCACCATAGTCTGTGACTAAAGAGCATGCTGACATTAGATGCAGAGACTGCTTTCTGCTCACCTGCTGCTAGCAGCTCATTTGATCCAGCAGCCATCCTTCCAAGGTCATTGAAGGTGGCCCCTCATCGATTCCCATGAAGAAAGATAATCAGTTTTTATTCCTGTAGTTAGATGTATTTTGAACTTACGGAAGAATTTTTTAAATAGAAAAAAAATTGAATGTTGTGGAATCGTTCCTGCTGATATAATTGACATTTTCACAGCCTTAACACTATTCTAATAGGAATAAATAACTTTGATTGTTTAAAGCTCATTTTCAAGGACAAACTTTTTTTCAAATGTGTATATTTATATTCCATATTTATCTAAAATTGATATTTTTTTCTAAATTGCCTTCTTTTAGAGAAGCTCCCATGTAGACAGCATTCATGCTGTTTCTACATGTTATTGGTAATTCTTTCTGATAAATTCAGTTTATCTCAGTTTGTTCAGCATTAAGTTGTATTCAGTGCATAACAAAAGGATTTCGTTGAGATTTTATCTTCTGATAAAGTAATTAAAAAGTGGTAAGTTTTAAATTACAGATAGTAAAAAATTAGGGGTATTGATAATAATGTCACTTGGTTTCTGAGTTTTACATTTGTTAAGACAAGTCATCTCGAGATTCTATTCAATATATAGAGATATACTGATTATATGAGAATATGCTTATTAAATTGATGTTCTCAATTTGTTCGGGGTTAAATTTATTTTGGATGAGTACTCTGGCAGTAATGCAGTTATATAGTAAATTATGATGAGTATTCTAGACAATTTTTGAATAATTCTCAGAAGATATGCTTAACGTTACAAGATGAGTGAGCAGTATTTACCTTTACATCTTTTCTTGAGTTGATTTTCTTCAACTTCCTCTTCTAGTTCTTATGCTTATTAAACTTTGGTTTCCCAGAGTTACAACTTTAAGAAGATGCTTATAAGTTAAAAATAAATTTCGAAAGCATGTATTCTGAGTTTAGACATAGAAAAAATTCTAAAGTTTAATATTTTTTAAATTCCTTCTAAGTGAATTTTAATATAATCTCAAAAAGATTTATTCTAAATCAAATCTCTACCAGTTATCTGAAAAATTCATTCTATAGGCAGGAGTACAACTTATTTATTATATATTTCTCTGGTTTTCACATGGATTATAGAAAGAATTGACTTATGATGAGGGCTTACTATGAATGACACAAATGTTGACTAATAATAAAAGTAACCATACACTATAAAATATTTTCATATAGATGCATAAGAAGATAATCTATTATGCTTTTAATTTTACTTAAAAATGTACTTAAAATGTGATATTCTCTTGCAGTATCACATAAATGCATTTAGCTTTCTGTGGACTTTTGTTTTGAGGTTAAAAATCACGTTTCCAGAAATCGTTTTCTCAAAATTTCTGCAGACTTTGGAAGTTTATTGATCAGTAACTTTTTTATAATTATGAGATTCTCTTTTTGACAGACCTAAAGCAGTTACAATTGCTGTCTCTTGCTAAAGATGCAGGAAAATTGTCGTTGAAATTTCCTGTATGTCCAGTTGTAACAGCCAAGATTGAGTACATACAGGATAAAAGTGTGTAACACAGGGGAAAACATACAAAGAGCATTTGTGCAGCTAATGAATAACTTTGTAAACAGTGAATAACTTGCTTTATTCAATGAAAGTGTGTAAATTTTAAGTTCAAAACATGAGAAGCAACAAGTGGCTGTCAACCTCCGATTTCCATTTGCCTAAATACAAGCATTGAAAAAACGACTATTTTTTACAACATATCGTAAATTGAGGTATTTTTATTTTCAAATTAGAACATTAAAATCTCTTAATTGTTTAATATATACCTGATTACATTATTTAAATTTATCTGTATATAAAATTTGTTGCTTTGCCTGTTTTGATATTTATCCATGGACCTATGAAGGCATTATTCTGAGACACCCTTGTTAAAGAACATGTGTTCTGAAACATAGTATAGATAGATATATTAAATGCTTAGTCCTAGGTAATAATAAAATGGACTTGAAGAGTATATTAATCATTACTTTGAATACCAAAATAGATCAATAAAGGACACCAAAATACCCATGTATAGACCAATACGTACATAAATTATGGTATTTGTATATGATGGAATACTACTAAACCTAGCCTAGGCTACATTGTGAGTTCCAGACCAGCTTGGGCTACAAAGCATGACTCTGTCTCAATATATACATACATACATACATACATACATACATACAAACATACGTAAATAAATAAATAATAAAAATAGAGAAAATTTTCTTGACAGATGAATACTTTCACATCTTTCTGGATGATTTTTCATATAATCCTATTAGATAGGGATTATAAGTTCACAAAATCTGAGTGACTTGCGTATTTGCCACAACTAGTAATAATGAAGGACACTTCAGGTATTTTCCTGATATGTATCTTGTATTATACCTGTTGATTATGTATTGCAGTTTCTTCTATGGTTATGTGTGAAAGATAAAGTCAGACCTAGACCTGTGTCATAATTTTGTAACTGTGTACATTTTCATTTTTTTTCTCTTTCTTCATCATTGAAATGTTTATACTTTAGTATTTAGAATTCTTACATGGGTATTAATTTCAAAAGCAATTGGTATTTATCATGTAGAGGGTTGAATATCACAGTATTTTTGATGTGATGGTAACAGTCTCTGTTTCAGTACACTTCTTTTCTTGTATTTGCCTCTTTCAGAGGGTGCTGTGTATGCCTTTGGACAAGGGCATTTCGGCCAACTAGGCCTTGGTACTAGCCTTTTTGAAACATCAGAACCTAAAGTCATTGAGTGTGTTAAGGGCCGGAAAATAAGCTATATTTCCTGTGGAGAAAATCACACAGCTTTGATAACAGGTATGGATTTGATTTTCTGTTTACAGAACTGGGTATATTTTATAACAAAATAAATATGCTGAATGAATATATCTAAATTAAAAGATTAATAACTGAGAAAAATTAAATTCTTTGATTATTATTCCAAAGCATAAGGTTATAAAACTTTATTATTTTAATTAAATTTAGAATAAATGCAGGAGCTAGAAGTATAGCTTAATAGTAGATTGAATTCCTAGTATGCTTAGTATGTGTAAGGGCTGTTTCTTTTGCTGTTGGTGTCTTATCAAAGTCCTTGCCTATATCTATCTATTTTAGATTTTTGCCAAATTTTTCTTCCAGAAGGTTCAGTGTTTCAGTTTTAATATTTAGGTCTTTGATCCACTTTGATTCACTATTGGTACATTGTAACAGGTGTGTATCTAGATTCATTCTTCTGCATGAGGATGTCCAATTTTCAAAGCACCATCTGTTGAAGAGGCTATGCTTTATCCAGTGTATGCTTTTGGCTCCTTTTTCAAAGATCAGGTAGCTGAGAGGATTTGAGTTTGTCTCTGCATTGTCAGTTGTTTTCCACTGATTTATCTGTATGTTTTTATGCCAGTACCATATAGTTTTTATAACTGTTGCTTTCTAGTATAAACTGATGGTGATGTCTGGAATAGTAATGATTCCTGCCTTAGTCTTGTTACTCAGGATTGCTTTGGCTATTCTAGGTCTCCTTTGGTTCCATATGAATTTAATGATTGTTTTTTCAAGTTCTGTGAAAAAAGTTGTTGGTATTTTGATAGGAATTTCATTAAATCTGAATATCAGTTTGGGCAGTGTAGTCATTTTGACTATATTAATTCTTCCTATCCAGGAACAGTGGATGTCTTTCCATTTTCTGGTGTTTCCATCAACATCTTTCTATAGTATAATGTAATTTTCTTTATATAGGTCCTTTATTCCTTGGTTAGCTTACTCCTAGGTATTTGATTTTTGATGGACTATTGAGAATGGAATTATTCTGAGCTCTTTCTCAGTAAGTTCATTGTTAGTGTAGAGGAATGCTATTTATTTTTTTAGTATTCATTTTGTAGCCTGTGATTTGGCTAAGTTTGTTTATTATTTTCATGGGTTTCATAGTGGAGATTTAGGGTCTTCTATGCAGATAGTTATATGATGTGCAAATAAGTGTAGTTTGACTTCCTTCTTTCTGATGCATACTCCCTTTATTTCACTTTCTTCCCTGCTTGCTATGGTGAGGGTTTCAAGGACTATGTTGACTAGAAGTGGTGAAAGTTAACAGCCTTGTCATGTTTCTTATTTAAGGAGGAATGCTTTCAATTTCTCCACATTTACTGTGATATATGCTGTGGGTTGGGCATATATGGCTTCTATCAGTTTGAGGTAAGGCCCTTTTATACCTATTTTCTTCAGGATTTTTATCATGAATGGATGTTGGATTTTATCAAAGGCCTTTTCTGTGTCAGTTGAGATGATCATGTGGCTTTTCTTCTTGCTTTTGTTGATGTGGTGTATTACGTTGATTGATATATGAATGTTGAGCCAGCCTTGCATCCCAGGAATAAAGCCCACTTGGTCATGGTATATTATCTTTTTGATTACTTGCTGGATTCTATTTGCCAGAATCTTACTGGAATTTTTACATCTATATTCATTAAGGAGACTGGTCTATAGTATTCCTTCCTGGTTAAGTTTTGTGTGCTTTTGATGCTAGGGTAATGCTAACCTCCAGAAATGAGTTTGGAAGTGTTCTGTCTCTTTCAACTTTGTGGAACAGTTTGAGCAGCCTTGGAGTTAACTCTTTCCTGAAGTACTGAAAAAATTCTGCAGTGAATTCATCTGGTCCTGGATTTTTCTTTGTAGGTCGGGACTTTATTTCAGCTTCAATTTCTGTGTGTGTAATGGGGCTATTTTAGGTTTTTATGTCTTAGTTCAATTTTGGTATTTTGTATGTGTCTAGAAATTCATCCGTTTCTTCCTAATTCTTTAATTTGCTGGAATATAGGTGTTCAAAATAGTTTGTTATAGTTTTCTGAATTTCTATGGTGTCCATTGTAATTTTACTCTTTTCATTTCTAATTGTACTGGTGTGTGTTATTTCTTTCCTTCTTTTGGTTAGTTTAGCTGAAGGTTTATCAATCTTGTTCTTCGAAGGAACCAGCTCTTTGATTTATTGATTTTTCTGTATTATTCTTTCAGTTTCAATTTCATTAATTTCTGCTTTATTTGTAATTTTTTTCTTCTACTACCTTTTGATTTATATTGTTCTTCTTTCTGTAGAACCTTGAGGTGCTTCATTAGATTGCTGGTTTGAGATTGTTCTGTTTTTTGTTGTGAACATTTTTGGTTATGAATTGCCCTCTTAGGATTACTTTCATTGTATCTCATTGGTTCTGTTATGATGTGATTCCTTCGTCATTTAACTGGAGGAAGTTTTTAATTTCTTCCCTGATTTCTTCTGTGACTCATTCTTTGTTCAGTAGTAAGTTATTTAGTCTCCATGTAGTTGTGGGATTTTTGTTGTTTCTTTTGATATTGATTTCCAGTTTTATTGCCCTAAGATCTGAGAGTAAGCAAGGAATTACTTCAATGCCTTTACTTTTTAAAGCATGTTTTATGACCTATAATATGGTTTGTTTAGAAAATACCCCAGTGCTTCTGAGAAGAAACTATAATCTGTTGATGTTGAGTGGAATATTCTGCAAATATCTGTTATATTCAAGTTTTCCATAATGTTGTTTAACTTGTGAATTTTCTGTCTAGTTGACCTATCTATCTGTGATAATGGAGTATTAAAATCCCCCAGGGTGATTGTATTAGGTTTTTCATTTCCTTCCACATCTAATACTATTTGTTTTACTTAATTGGGTGCCCCAGAGTAGGGAGCATATATATTCATTTTGCTTTCTTTCTGTTGTATGGTTCCCTTAACCAGTAAGCATTCTTTCTTTTTGATACTTTTATCATGGTACTAAAATGAAAATACAGGCCTGGTTTTAATACTTAAGAAAACTTTCATATCTGCTCAATAACAGTAAGCCTTTGTCTTCATAGGCATACACTGGTAGGTAGGTTTGAAGCAATATTGCAGATACTCACTATCTTTTACTTTCCAGTCATATAAATGCATATAAGGACTGATGTGGACTGATGTGTGGGTTTTCATTCAACTGATTATGTGTGCCAGGCACAGGAGGTAGAGTTAGCATTGCACTGCGTCTTCTTTTTCATTGGTCAGTTGTTACATAACACTTTGTACTCAAGCACTGAGTAACTGAGTCATGAGCAGTGTAACTAAAAAATAATCACACAATGATGTTAATAAAAGTTTACAATCATGTGGGGCCACATTTCTCGATGTATAAGACTACATGCAGCTCATAGGCTGAAGGTTGGGTGAGGACGTTTTAAGAATGTTTATGAATTTGTGTTGGCCACATACAAAGCCATCTCAGCCACAGGTTGGACAGGCCTTTTATAAAACATTCTTCCTGTTTCAATCTGACAGAGCTACATTCAAGTTCAATAAATTCTTAAGATTCTATTGCCACCAGGAGTCATTTTCAGGATTGACTTCTTGCTTCTCACTCCACAGTGATAGAAAGATACATTAAAGGCCACTAAGTAAATAAATATTTTATTTTGTCACTTCTCCTTTATAGAGGAGAGGTTCTTTTGGGCCCGCTTCTCAACCTGAGAAATAAAGAGCTGTTAATATTGTAGGACTCAAGAAAATTCTCCTTTAAAGTGATTCCATCACTTACCTGTGGGTAATTGATAATATTCCACAAATTTAAATGTTATTATTGATAATACCTATAATTTCTCTATTTTATGTAAAAATAAAATAAAACATCAAAAAGTCATCTAGTATTGAACTGATCCAGATTTCTGTATTTTTACTTTTTTCCTTCTTTCAAAAAAAGTCTCTCATTACGAAAACTTATCTAATGGTATCCGGTTAGAGAAAGAAAGATTGAGCAAGTACATAGTTCCATGTTCCTCATAGAACCTTTTATAGGGATGTCCTTGTTCCCCGTAGAACCTTTTATCAAGTGTCAGTGCCAGTTAATGTAGAATAAAGTAGCAGTATGTATAATGTGAAGAAGTATTATTCAGTCAGTTGTCTCTTGAGATTTGTTATGTATTCCTTATTGTGTAAATAATAGTATTACGTAGTTATTGATTTTTATTTGGAATTTATCTTTGGAAATTAAGTTATCAACTTACCACCTTACTTAATGGAATTCTTAATAGTATTACGTAGTTATTGATTTTTATTTGGAATTTATCTTTGTAAATTAAGTTATCAACTTACCACCTTACTTAATGGAATTCTAACCTCAGTTGTTCTGTCTTACTGCAGTTTTTAATCTACTCTAAGTCATTGATGATAAATACATACTTTCTATGTATCGCTTGACATACAGCTAGATTTAGTTAAAATTTCATAGAACCTTTCCTCATAATGAAGATTTATCATAAAAATAATTGAGCATTAACTTTATTTGCCCTTTTATTCATCTGTCCTCCCAAGAGACATGTTATAGATTTTTTTCTTCTAGGTCTGATGATAGGGATGTAGTGAGTTACCTGTAAGTTCTTGCCATTTCCTATGGTAGCTAGTCACTCATGTATCTGGGAATGCAAGTTCAGTCAAGCAGCTTGGATCAGAGTTCAATTTTTTTCAGGCAGAAAGTTAGAAAAGCTGATCTTAAGCATTTTGGGGGATAAGGAAATCATCATGATCACAATGAGAAGGAAGAAGGGATAAAAGTAATAAAATGTATCTATAAAGAAAGGAAGTGGTTGGGGTTGGAAGTGCAGCTCAGTGATTAGAGCACTTGCCTAGACAGCTCAAGGCCCCAGGTTTGATCCCCCAGTTCCACATGATAGCTGGACATGGTGGCACATGCCTGTAATTCCAGCATTGTGGAGGCTGAGGCAAGGGTTTGCCAAGAGTTCAGGGTCAGCCTGGGCTACGTAGTGAGTTTAGGACCAGCCTGGACTACAGAGCGATATATGTCTCAAAAAAAAAAAAAGAATTATATAGTCTAAAGGGTCTAAACACTGGTTATCACTTTTTTATTTGAAAATTTTGTAAAATTTTCAGCTTACCATCTTAGGTAGCTATATTGTTTCCAGTTAATTCTTGTGGATTTTGAGTATATTGCTGCTTTGTCTTCCTAGACCAAAAGTTCCTAAGTGTGATCTAATCATTTCTAAGCTACAAAACTATTCATTTGGTTTCTTGTTGCCCTAATGATAACAGTTCAACAATTTATAATTTGAACCACCACCCTGTGGTGTGGTTCTGTTTTACCTATTCAGACTCATACCACTCTCTGTTTCGTTGGCTTTCAGGTTCTTGCCTGAGCCATGTTTTCTCTTGGTTTTGGCCATTTCTTTGTACTGCTAACTCTACCTGCAAGATTATGCAGTCCATTCTTCTCACAGCTACCTCCTACTCATCCTTTGGGCTTCTGTTTGGAAAACCTTTCCTAATCCAGGACTAGAAAGAAATTACCATCCTGTGCACTCATATTGGCACCCATTATTTCTTCTTCCCTGCCACTTACCTCACTTGGGATACAGGGTGTGTGGTAGGACTTAAGAAAAGGAATGAAGATACATACTAGCTGCTATCATTTAGACCAAAAGGTTAAAAGAACTCACATGATTACTCATAATAATCATTGGTCTACCTATAGAATAGACCCAATTATTAGTCTAGGAACTATTCAACATAGTTGGATGGTTATGGAATTTCTTTAAGTAGCATTATGCAGCCCAGGAGCTGAATTAGTAAAAGAAACAGTAAGACAGATAGATCTAAATCAGTAGTTGTCTAATTTTGTTCCTCTAGGAGATGCCTGTGATATATAGGGATACTTTTGATTGTCACAGCTGCATGGGACAGGGGTGGGTTGTTCTCCTGTCATGTGGTAGATAGAGGCCAGGAATATTGATAAGCATCCTACAATGGACAGAGCAGACCCACACAGCTGAGTTATCTGGTCTGAATTGTCTACAGTGTTGTGGTTGAGAAACTCTTGCCTGTCAGTTACCTGAGGAAAAAAGAAAATAGATTATATTGGGATAGATTTGAAATAGAGGGAATGAGAATGCAAGCATGTCCTTCCTTTTAATTTTTTAAGTGCCGTAAGACCTATGCTGTATTGGTACTGCCAGGTATCAGTTGCCTACTGTTATGTGTAAGACCACAGAGACCACAGAACGTGAATCAAGGGATCACAATAAATTCAAATCAGAATTTGATGGGAAAAGATACACTTGTAGTGTAAGTTAATTTACTTGTTAGTTACAAATAAGTAATACAAGTAACAGATTTATAATCCTCTTTTCTTTTTTGTATTTTAGATGTGGGACATTTGTACACTTTTGGAGATGGCCGATACGGAAAATTAGGACTTGGACTAGAGAATTTTACCAATCAGTTTTTTCCGATTGTATGCTCTAATTTTTTGAATTTTAGAGTTCAGCTGGTAAGGATATCATACTTTTTTATTTACATTTTTATATTTATATATTTGGGTCAGTGTTTCATAGAAAGTAAGTTCCTTTGTGTTTGTATGAAAGAATATATGTATATATGGTTAATAGAGCTAGTTTCCTAAAAGCCATGCATCAAACATTATGTCTCTTCTTTAACATTTCCCTTTACATCCAAATCTTGAGTTTTCTGCATTTTCATGTATCTCTTGAAAGCCAAGCCATGCCTAAAAGCTTTATATCTCCTGCAGCACTCCACAGAATGCCTTGCTAGTAAGTCTTCAGTAAAGAAGACTTCAGCTTATAGAACTAAATGCTACCGAGATTCTCCAATCTTGCACAAAAAATTTGATAATAAATGACAAATTTAAAAATGTGTTATTAGCTAATATGTTTCATAATTGAAGCATGTTTTCTCTTTATCTGGAGCCTTTCTATGTACTGCTGATGTCACCTGGAGGATTCTCAATTCCTTTCCTCTGCAGCTGAACCTTACTCGTTCTTTAGGTTTCAGTTTAGAAGCCTCCCCTAATCTTCAGGCTAAAGGGAAATATCTCTGTTATGCACCCGTGTTGGCATCCATTATTTCTGCCTCCATGGCACGTACCCTGTTTGATGAACATGTATGACACCAGTATCACATCATGAACAGGCATCGTATCTCTATTATTTGTAATACTTTTGTAAGTTAAGAACTATTGACTTGTCACAGCCATTGCAGTGCATTGAGCTCTGTAGAGACACTGCCATGGTGCTGAGAAACTCTTTGCCTCACTGAAAAGAAACAAGTAAACATGAACAAAAGAGATCCTAAGAATCCCAGAGGCACAGTGTCATTATATGCATTATTTGTGCAAAATTCTCGTCAATAGCACAAGACAAAGCACCCAGATGCTTTTGTCAACTTGTCTGAGTTTTAAAAGACATGCTCAGGGTGGTAGAAGACTGTGTCTACTAAAGAGAAAGGAAAATTTGAAGACATGCAAAGGTGGTCAAAGCTCATTGTGAAACAGAAGTGAGAGCCTATATCCTTCTTAAAGGGAAAACAAGAAGTTCAAGGATTCCAGTGTACCTAAGAAGCCTTGTTGAGCCTTCTTCTGTTTTAGGTATCAAAGGAAATCAAAGGAGAACATCCAACTGTCCCATTAGTAACATTGCAGAGAAACTGGGAGAGATATAGAGTAATACTGCTGCAGGTGATATGCAGCCTTATAAAGAGAAAGCTGCTAAGCTGAAGGAAAAATATAAAAAGGAGATGCCTGCCTACCATCCTAATGGAAAACCTGATACCACCAAAAAAGGCAGTTGTCAAAGTTGGGGAAGCAAAAAAAAAAAAAAAAAAAGATGATGAGGATAAGGAAAGTGACAATAAATTTGAAAAGATGATGATGAATAAATTGGTTCTAGTGAAATTTTTTTTCTTGTCTTTAAAGCATTTAATCTCCCTCCACAGAAAAGTTGAAATACAATGCTGTTTGAGATTTGCTTTTAAACTGTACGATTGTTTTTGTATAATGAACATGAAACTGAATGTATAAATAACCATGCTGGTAGTATTTTCAGTAGCCATTAGCCTTGCCTGGTATGGTATGGGGGTTATAAATTGGCATGGAAATTGAAAACAGGTTCTTGTTGGTGCACAGCACAAATTATATATGGGGATAGTAGTTTTTCATCTTCAGTTTTCTCTAATGTAGCTTATATAAAATACTTGTTTTGTCAGATGAATGTCACTTCAAATATTATTTTTTAATATGGTATCCCTATCCCAGTGGAATGTCACTGTTTACAATTGCAGAAAAATGTTTTAGCTGTTTTGTTAATATTCAGAATTCTTCTAACTATTGGCTTGTGAAAACTGTTTACTTGGTCATAATAATGTTTCTTCAAAGTCACAGAATCTCACTATGGAGACTATTGTGTATTTGTTGCCAAATATTTAAGCAAAGCCTGATAAGTCCACAGCAACACAGTAGACTAAGTATTAGGAATAAATACCATAATGAATAAAATGCTTAAATCATTATTGAGCTCACTGAGTTTAAAATTTTTTTCTAAGACAAGATCTCACTGTGTAGTTTAGGCTAGTTTTAAACATGGTACATAGCCCAGGCTATCCTTGAACTCATGATCTTCATGCCTCAGTCTTCTGAGTACTGTGACTGCAAGCGTACACAACCATGATTAGCTTTTCATTAGGCTTATAGTCTTATGGGAATGAGAATTTTGTAAAATGATAAAAATGAGGCTAAATAAATTTGAAAACGTTATAAAGGAAAGGTGCAGAATATGTTGTTCTATCAGGTAGAAAACTGTAAAGAAACTAGAATTTATGTATTAAAACATTTTTTATATTTTCTTGTTATTTATAGAAAATTGTTGATTTCATTATTCTATCATGCCTACTTACATTTTCTTCTAAGGACTTTTAAATATTAAGTTTAGAAAACATTCGTGTAATGAAAAATACTTAGGTACTTAATTATTTCAAGAGACTGGTTTATTCTTGGATCATATTTTTTACCCAGTAGAACTTCCTTGAAGAATTTTTTCAGGTTTTTACTATTGTTCCCAGGTTAAAATATAACATTTTGTAACTTGCAAGGAGACACAAAATAAGTCATTTTTTCTCTATCTTTAGTTAAATTGAAAGTGAATGCTGAGTTAAAATTTCTCTAACTTTTAAACATAGAGTTTAAGGAATGTGTATTTGTGTGTGTGTGTGTGTGTGTGTGTGTGTGTGTGTGTGCATGTGTGCATACACATGTGAAAGAGAGAGGAAAAGATTGAAAAAGAATCAGTAAATGAGTCAATCAAGGAAGTCTAGCAGTAAGTAAATGCCTTTTGGCTGCTCTGATAACTGTTAAAATCCAATTGTGTTTGATGTCAGTGTTAATTAGTATTTCTGTATATTTATGATTCCAGGTTGCTTGTGGTGGGTGTCATACTCTAGTATTTGCCTCTCCACGACTTGATGTGACCCTAGAAATTGACTCTAATGAAATCTCTGCTTCTTACTTACCTGAAGATGCTTCTCTGCCCTTTGGCAATGTAACCTCAACCAGTGTGCTGCATAGAGCTTTATCAGCACGTCTGCGGCGAAGAGAGCGGGTATAACCATGACCTATATAATAGTGTATTACCTAGCACTCCAAAGAAATTGTGAAGAAAAGAACACTTTTTTTAATTATAGAAAGATGTACTCAGCTATAATTGCTAATAAATGATTACAATTGAAAGTTTTTGAAGTTATAAAATGAATTTAGAGTTAAACCATCAAAGACAGAAGTTAGAAAATTCAAATTATTATGAATAAAATTTATTTGTCGACAGTGATACTTTCAAAGAAATCCTTGTGAGGCCTTTCCTATCATCTCAGAGTGATGGCTGCATTGCTTTTTCATTCATGTGCTTTGACTTCTACTCTAACTTGTTATATATTTTTTTCTGTTATTGTAACAGAACACCTAACACACAGTCTACCAATGGGACTTTTTTTTTTTTTTTTTTTTTTTTGAGACAGGGTGTTGCTCTGTAACCCAGCCTGTCACTATGGAGCTTAAGGTAGCCTTGGACTTACAGCAATCTTCCTTTTTCAGCCTCCTGGAGTGCTGGGATTACAGGCATACCCCCACCACAGTCAGTTTATGTGGTGCTGGGCAATCGAACTCAGGTACCTAGCACTTGCTAGTCAAGTGCTTTAACCACAGCCATTCCTCCAACCCCATGGGACAATTTTTTTTTTAAATGTAGTATGTAGTATTGTCAACATAAGCATAATGCTATGTTGTACAACAGATAACTATAACTTGATTATCTTGCCTAATGCTTCCTCCTCTTATCATTTAACTAAATGTCATGAACAGTGAAAGGTTATTTACTATAAACGATAAGGCACAGAACACAAAGAAATAGAGATTTCAGTTTGAGAGAGGGACTATTCTCAAATTTAGAAATTTTCTTATGCTTTAAAATTGCAATTTTACTGGCTTTATTAAAGAAGAAAATTCCATATATCAAAAGGAGACAGCTTTTTATTGAAAATTACTTGTAAGTTCTGAAATACATTATTTTTGAGTCAAAAGCTAATCTGGATATTTTTCACTTTGAAAAAGTATATATGGAAAGCTTCAGGAATCCCATCAGTGTTTTCTAAGTGTTATTTGTTTATATTTCATGAGTAATTTTTTATTTCTCAGAGCAAACATAGACATTTTTTGTGCAGCTTGTGACAACTAAGCTTTAGAATTAACAACTTAGAGAAACTAAGATACGAGACAACAGAACATACCTTTTTGAATTTTGGGATTATTAAAAAGTTGAGAGCTGGGTGTAGTGGCACATGCCTGTAATCCCAGCATTTTAGGAGAATGAGGCAGGTGGATTAAAAGTTGAAGCCCAGCCTGGGCAACTTAGAAACTTAGTGAGATCCTGTCTCAAAAAAGGTGGGAGTGGAGGTGGGAGCTGTGGATATAGCTCAATGTGAAAGCTGCAAGAAAAGGGAAAAAAAAAGTTAATGTTATGGAATATCGGGATACTTTGAAGCATCTTTCTTAATATTGTTAGCAACTGCATGGAAGTTTATGCCAGTATTATATGTAATATCATTTGACAAGTTTCTTTAACCTGTTTATTTTAAAGGAGGAATCCTCAGAATCATTTTCTGTGATGAAAACATCATCTGAAAAAAAGATGCCTACCATAGCACATGTTCATTCTTCTCCTGATTTATTCCCTTTCAATTTGTCTGTGAGTAACTTCCTAGAGGAAAGCAGCTTTGACCTTTTGGAGTCACAAAAGCCAGGAAATATTTGCTACTCTGTCTGCCCTCAGAAGAAAGGTACATTTTGTTCCTGTTGTTTTCATGTTTGTCTTAAAATATTTTTTCTAGTTCATTAAATTATTCTTTCCCTAATTAGAGCTTTACATCTCCCTTTTGAACTCAACTCCAAGAATACCCTTATAAACAGAAAGCACCGTCAGTGGCCTCAAGAGTGACATATAACCGTAACAGTATTTCTTTTGATAACAGTGCATATATACAGAACATCTTCCTTTATATTGCCTTCTTTAAATTCTGACACAATTCCATACAGTAGTTAGAAATTAGATTCTTCATTTTACAAATAGAAAGATCTAGGCTTGAAGAAACCAAGTGATTTTTACCCAAGGTCACTCAATTAATAAGTGAAGTCGACAGACTTTGAATGCAGGTCTTCTAGACCTGTGTGAAGTTCCATACTTAGCGTAATGGTTAAGAGAGTAGGTATAGAATTCAGTTGATCGGGGGTTGCATTTAGCTCATTATTTACTATGTGACTTGCCCAATCTCTTGAATCCTCGGTTTTTTTGTCTTAGTAATGGTTTTAAGAATTCCTAATTTAGAGAGTGACTGTGAGCATTCAGTGAGATTGGTTATAAAATACTTATCATTACACAGTACCTGTAGTAAATATGATTATTATTAACGCCTCTGCTTCACTGCCTGTTAGAAAGATTTCATGGCTTAAATTGTAGTCCTAACCTTTTCACTGTTATAAAACTTTCCTACATAATTTTGCTTACAGATATTCGTGGATGTTAGTGGTGTTTTTGTGTTACATACGGATATTTGCTTGGGTGATAGGGGGAGAACAAGAAGGTAGGATCAGAGGGAGCAACTATTTTGGAATAAAGACAAATCTGAGCATCAGGGGCTAAGAATTATAGTACAGCTAATGTATAGTGTCAGAGGTCAGAAGCTTATGCAAAAGGTTGAAGTAGTAAAGGACTGTGAGCTCAGGCAAGAGAAGGCCATGGGAATGGAATATTATATAAGTAAGACTTGCTAATGAGCTGATTTTTTGCACCGGACCAACAGCTATTGTATGGTTCTTTTTTTTGGCACTCTTCGGTTCTAGTCATAGAAAACAGTAGATTCTGACAAGCAATGTGTACGAAGAAAAGCTTGTGGTTTGGGGATAGTTGTTTTCCATTTCAAGAAATTTGAATCTGAAGATATATAATATATAATTTTATAGTTAGGTTAAAAGGAAAAGCCATCCCTTATCTTTTTGTTACTGTTTTTTTTTTAACTCAATGTACCTAGTTTGCAAGTGTTAGCTGACATATGATGTGAAGTTTTCTTTTGTCTTTGTAGTGGAGGAAAATGGAGCAAGATAGGTGTTGTTAGGAAGGTGCAATATATGCTAAAACATAAAAGATAAATAAGAGATGGCCACACAAAGAGACAAAATGGAAAGGGAAAGAAAATAATAGACAGAAATTTGGAGGCAGTTTATAAGACAAAGAAAGATTAACTACAAGAAATAGAAAGTGAGGGAAACAGTAGAACCAGATAATATTGGAGAACAGCACAGTGAAGAATGATCCCTCATTTTATAAACCACTGAAATGTGGACAACATGGTCCAGAGAAAGTAGAAAAGAAGGAGGGGAGAAGATATGAGTATGAGAATGCATGTGTACATCAGAGCTTTGTTTGCTTTTGCAAGAGGAATTATACAAGGCTAGAATACCAGGAGGGCATGTTCATCACAACCCTTCTTGAGACTAACCCCCAGTGCTGCCTGTCTGGGTAGTACTATCCCAAAGAAATAGTGTTTACCTAAGCATATGAAAAAGTGCCTGTTGTCCAACTGGTGTCTTCAAAAAGACACACCATTCTAGAACATGTTATCAGTGTGAATGACTTCTGTTCAATTTTCTGACATGACATTGAAGGATTTTTGGTAAAATTATACTCATTTATTTTACAAAATAGTTTCTGTTGTCCAGTTACTTTGTCTGAAATCAGTATTTCCTTTTCTTCTCTTCAAGATGAAGTGACAGAAGAAAGCGCAACAGAAAATTCCTCAGCAGATTCAGAAAGCCTCGGAAAAACTACCGATGTCTTAAATATGGTAATGATTTTCTGTCTGTCCATCTGTCTGTCTAGATACTAGTTCGATATGAATTTTAATTCCTCATGTGTATGTGTCATTTGCATAACAATCAACTTTGTTTTTGTTTCATTTTGCCTTTAACCAGCTTTATTCAATTATAATTCAGATAATAAAATTAGTATCCATCCTTAAAATATTAGTATGGCAATTGAGAGTAGTTTATATTACTATCCAAATTGTTTTGTATTCATTTTAATTCCATGTATGTATTTAGAATATAGGCACATGCAATTGTACATAAAGTTTTCATTTTTTAGAACATACTTTTTTTTTAATTTCAGACACATGTGATAAGTCTGAACTCCAATGACAAGTCATTACAGTTTTCGCCAATTCAGAAACAAAAGGTATAATATGGGCAGTTATTTTTATTATGGCTGGTAAGAATGGTTTAATTTTTTTTTTCTTAGAAAAGTTTCAGGAAAGAACATGACAAAGGTAAGCATTCAGTTACTTCAGAATTGAAAGGATAGAGGAGTACAATGTAGATACCTCCATCTGTCTTGTTCTGTTGGTCTGTATTTTCTGTAATGCAGCAGAAGTGGTAGAATTTCATTGCTGAATTTTGCTCTTTGAAATTACTAACTTATAATAGTCATACTTTTCTTACTTTCAAGCAATACTCTATAGCTTACAGTTCTTATTCATAGGAAGAGGCTAGTGTTTGTTAGTGACTCTGACTTTTGTTCAGTATGTTACATGTCTGACTTTACTACACATTAACATCTTTCCTAGTTCTAAAATTTTGTGATTCTAGTGAAAATATTTGATAATCATTTTCCCAATTTTTGGATTCGGTTTTGATTTATCAAGGAATGGATTGTATAAAAACATGATTAAAGTAAACAGTTTCCTTAGAAACTAACCAGGGATGGTTTGTGTGTGAGAAAGAGAGATCTTTAATGAATAACAAATAGCAAGAGGAAGGAATAGTCTGGCTGTCACAACCTTGAAGAAACAAAAGCCTGCCCTGAAATTCTTTGCTTTTTTTTTTTTTTTTTTTCTTCTAAGGGCTAATGGAATAGAAGGATGAGGAGTTTAGGGATTAGGAAAATGAAGCAGAGAAATACAAGTTGAGGTGAGAAGGCTATTAAAAATATTTCATTCCTATTTCTAGTACCTTTAACATGTTGTTAACAATCCTTAAAACCAGAGCCACTGAAATCAAGAGAATTTTGATAAATTGTACAAATTTAGAACCAGTTCTCTTTAGTCTATACTTTGGAGCATCTTCCCTGTATCTTTCCATCCTCTTTTACATTTTGAGTTATGCATTTTTTGAGGGGGGCTGCTTTCTTAGGGACAGAAAGGCATATATATTTAGAAATAAATTCTGAATTTGAGTCTGTCTGCCTTAGGGTTCTGGGATTAACTTCAAGTTTTAAGACCTTAAAGAATAGAACTAAAACAAATAGAAGATAAAAACCTTTTTTAAGCTGCTATATATGTATTTCATGCGTTATGTACTCCTTTTAATTTTAGGCTTTACCAGGCCTACTTAAGTCAGTAAAACAGATTTGCGGTGCTATTATTATACTGTTTGTATATGTTATCTTGTTAATATGTAGCTTTTCTTGTTTTAATAATTTCCTTGGGAATAAACTAAACTTCTTAGGCTTCTCATCATAATTTATAAAATTTTATTTAATGATGTTTTGCCATGCAGAGATCTAAATTCATCAGATAATTGAATCTATTATCTTGGAGAATCTAGGTTAATAATTTGGATCTGCTTTACTTTGTTTGGCAAGAAATTATTTTATATTGTTAATATATTATTTAAATCTCAATCTTTGCTAGGGGTGTAGCTGAAAGTTAGAGTACTTGCCTAGCAAGCACATGGCCCTGGGTTCAATTCCTCAGCACCATAAAACCTGGACTTAGTGGCACATATCCAACACTTGGGGGGCTGATACAGGCAGATTGCCGTGTGTTCAAGGCCAGCTTAGGTTACATAGTGAGTTCAGGACTTGCCTGTACTATAGAGCAGGACCGTGTCTCAAAAAACAAAACACTAACAACAAAAACCTCAGTGTTTGATATAATAATATTTATACAAATAGTATGTTCCAACTGGATGTTTTTGCTAGTAATTTTTACAATTATTGTAAAGAAAATATATAAAGGGAAGATGGTAGAAAGTTTTAAAACCCATATAAAGACTTTGTTTAGAAAAGGAAAATACATTCTCTCATTATTTAGTATATACATTAAAGTTTTATGTATAGTGTTAGTTTCAGTTTTTCTGTAGAAATCAGCTTTGTTTCAATTCTTAATTTTAAATTTTGTGAATTTAGTTGTCTCAGAGGAGAAATCAAGATTTGAAAATCAAAAATGAGAGAGAATGTGGAAAAATATACAAGGCTGTACTACATGCAAGACAATGTAGAATTTCCTGTGTGTATGAGGACTGAGTCCAGAGCCTTCACATTGAGCCACATCTCCAAATCATATAAAAGTTATTGTTTTTGATTTTGAGACAGAATCATGCTAATTCCCTAAGTTGCCTGAGCTCTTCTCAAACTGGTGATCCTCCTATGCCACCCTCCCAGGATGCAAGGTGTAAGGATTTATTCCAACTGAGAAAAGGGATGCAAAATAAAGGAATAGAGAATTAATATTAATTATACTGTGGTTAATGGAGAAATTAAGACAGGTGCTTAAAACTGAATGTTAAAGACACATATTGTTAAATCATACTTAGATGTACCAGAGACCTAGAGAGGTATAAATTATCCCTGAAAAGAGAAAGCCTGAGCAAAATGACAGGTAAAACTAGAAATGTTTATTCTCCTAGCAAAACTTCCTAAAAATATAAAATCTTAGCAATAATATATAGGAAATAAGTTACTATTGTCAACTAATAGTAGTATGATGATCACTTCAAAATATTTACAGAAACAAGACGCAGTTGAAACTCTGACGCAGCATACAGCTTGTACGGAAAATGATGATAGTAATGGATATGAATGTGAAGAAATGTCAGAAATGAAAGAAGGGAAAACATATAAAGAGCAGGTAGCAAAAGCTATCCTCATGATGCGAGCAGCTGAGAGTATGGAAGCGTTTTCAGATGAGGAAATAGATAATGACTCAGACCAGGAGGGGCCACAGGCCAGCAGCTCCAAAGAAAAGGGTTTACAGAAAGAGATATTTAGCCATGAAAATAATGAAAATAAAAGTGATGTTCAAAGTGCTGTTGGGGACAGTGACGAAGATGAAGTAATCTCTGAGCAGAAAACTGAGCTGATGGAAATGGCAGGGGATGTATCAGATAAAGACGTGACTACTACAGAGAATGAAGAAAATAAAAGTTACATTGAAGAAAGGGAAGGGTGGGAGCAAGATGTGATGATTTACTCTGAAAGAGAATTGCTAGATGAGCCGTACAGTTACCCGGAATGGGGATGTGAAAGTCACAGCCAGCTGAGCGGACTTGCCAGAGTCTGGTATCCCAGTTCAATACAATTTAGTAGTGAAGAGCATGATGATGAAGTAGAAACTGACCACGATGTGTGGTTCAGCAGAAAATTGATCAAACAAGAAAAGCAGACTGCACTGAGACGATCCTCATTCATGGGAAAATATAATTTTAAGTGTCACCAGTTGTCACAGATACCCGAGGAGGAAGAACCAGAGGATTTAGAAGAAAGTACAGTAGATGAGCCAGTAGTAGTGTCCTATGAGGAAAATACGGAGGGACAAGGAGGAAGCGAGGAGGAGGAAACAGATGTGCAATCAGTTGGCGGTTCAGACAGAGCAGAGGTGAGTGAAGGCAGGGAAGAGGCAGCGGAAGGGGCACCAAATGGGCTGGAAGGTGAAGGGGACCCCACCTGCAAGGAAGGGAGTTCGGGAGTGGAACAGCGGCAAGTGGCAGAGAGCAAGAGGGGTGGGGGACGAGGAGGGATAGACGACCCGAGTAGAGAGAAGGGACCAAAAGATGGGGGATGGAAGGAGAGAGGTATGCAAGAACAAGAGAAAAACAAGCGAGACAGAGGCCACCGGGAGGAAAGGCACCAAGAGATGGAGGAGGGAGAGGGAGATGAACAAGAAGAAGAGGAAGAAGGGAGTGAGGAAGAGGAGGAAGGGGAGGAGGAGTTAGGAAGAAGAGTAGAAGCTGCCAAGGTGGAAGGAGAAAGTGAAGAGGAGGAAGAGCAAGAGGGTATAAAAGGAGGAGAGGGCAGAGGGGAGGAGAGAGATGGCGAAAGGGAGGAAGAGAAAAAAGGAGAAACAGTGGAAGAGGAAAAGGAGCAAGTAGAGGAAGAGGAGGAAGGGGAAGAGAAAGAAGGGGAGGAAGAGAGAGAAGGGGAAGGGAAGGAAGAAGGACAGGAAGAAAAGGAGAAACAAGGGGGAGAGAAGAAAGGGAAGGAAAAAGAAGGAGAGTGGGAAGAAGAAAGAGAGTGGGAAGCGGAGGAAGGAGAGGG